>JAXRKP010000540.1:202500-279491 GCA_037039925.1 Doris montereyensis
ACTATTAGAGTTGTCTAGGTTATGGCCTACATGTCCCTTATACTATTAGAGTTGTCTAAGTTATGGCCTACATGTCCCTTATACTATTAGAGTTGTCTAGGTTATGGCCTACATGTCCCTTATACTATTAGAGATTGTCTAGGTTATGGCCTACATGTCCCTTATACTATTAGAGATGTCTAGGTTATGGCCTACTTGTCCTTTTTACTATTAGAGATGTCTAGGTTATGGCCTACATGTCCCTTATACTATTAGAGATGTCTAGGTTATGGCCTTTATGTCCCTTATACTATTAGAGATGTCTAGGTTATGGCCTACATGTCCCTTATACTATTAGTGATGTCTAGGTTATGGCCTTTATGTCCCTTATACTATTAGAGATGTCTAGGTTATGGCCTACTTGTCCCTTATACTATTAGAGATGTCTAGGTTATGGCCTACATGTCCCTTAGACTATTAGAGATGTCTAGGTTATGGCCTTTATGTCCCTTATACTATTAGAGATGTCTAGGTTATGGCCTTTATGTCCCTTACACTATTAAAGATGTCTAGGCTGTGGCCTTTATGTCCCTTATACTATTAGAGATGTCTAGGTTATGGCCTTTATGTCCCTTATACTATTAGAGATGTCTAGGTCATGGCGGACATGTCCCTTACACTATTAGAGATGTCTAGGCTGTGGCGGCACCGTGGAAACCAATCGCCCAGAGGGCACGTGAGGACCATCTGTGTCATTTGTTTTCTTATGACATACTTAAAAACAAGAGGGAAGGTGAAAGGGGAGGGGGGGATTTCAATAGTCACTAGAAGTCTACCTATAAGTCGACACTCATGATAAGGTGATCATATTATAAGTCGACACTCAGGATAAGGTGATCATATTATAACTCAGGATAAGGTGATCATATTATAAGTCGACACTCAGGATAAGGAGAATCATATTACTTACTAGAAGTCTACTAGAATCTACCTATAAGTCGACACTCATGATAAGGTGAATCATATTACTGACTAGAAGTTTACCTAGAAGTCGATACTCATGATTAGGTGAATCATATTACTTACCAGAAGTCTATCTATAAGTCGACACTCAGGATAAGGTGAATCATATTACTTACCAGAAGTCTACATATAAGTCGACACTCAGGATAAGGTGAATCATATTACTTACTAGAAGTCTATCTATAAGTCGACACTCAGGATAAGGTGAATCATATTACTTACTAGAAGTCTATCTATTAGTCGACACTCAGGATAAGGTGAATCATATTACTTACTAGAAGTCTATCTATAAGTCGACACTCATGATAAGGTGATCATATTACTTACTAGAAGTCTATCTATAAGCCGATACTCATGATGAGATGAATCATATTACTTACTAGAAGTCTATCTATAAGCCGATACTCATGATGAGATGAATCCTATTACTTACTAGAAGTCTATCTATAAGCCGATACTCATGATGAGATGAATCCTATTACTTACTAGAAGTATATCTATAAGCCGATACTCATGATGAGATGAATCCTATTACTTACTAGAAGTCTATCTATAAGCCGATACTCATGATGAGATGAATCCTATTACTTACTAGAAGTCTATCTATCAGTCGACACTCATGATAAGGTGAATCATATTACTTACTAGAAGTCTATCTATAAGTCGACACTCATGATGAGATGAATCATATTACTTACTAGAAGTCTATCTATAAGTTGACAATCATGATAGGGTGAATCATATTACTCACTAGAAGTCTATCTATAAGTCGACACTCATGATTAGGTGAATCATATTACTTACCAGAAGTCTATCTATAAGTCGACACTCATAATAGGGTGAATCATATTACTTACCAGAAGTCTATCTATAAGTCGACACTCATGATAGGGTGAATCATATTACTTACCAGAAGTCTATCTATAAGTCGACACTCAGGATAAGGAGAATCATATTACTCACTAGAAGTCTATCTATAAGTCGACACTCAGGATAAGGAGAATCATATTACTTACTAGAAGTCTATCTATAAGTCGACACTCAGGATAAGGAGAATCATATTACTTACTAGAAGTCTATCTATAAGTCGACACTCAGGATAAGGAGAATCATATTACTTACTAGAAGTCTATCTATAAGTCGACACTCAGGATAAGGAGAATCATATTACTCGCTAGAAGTCTATCTATAAGTCGACACCCAAGATAAGATGAATCGTATTACTTACCAGAAGTCTACATATAAGTTGACAATCATGATGAGGTGATCATATTACTTACTAGAAGTCTATCTATAAGTCGACACTCAGGATAAGGTGAATCATATTACTTTCTAGAAGTCTATCTATAAGTCGACACTCAGGATAAGGTGAATAGTATTACTTACCAGAAGTCTACCGAGAAGCCGACGCTCATGATTAGGTGGATCATGGTGATGGAGCTGAGGCTGAGACCCACAGTGTCATGAAACCAAACACACCTGTGACAATCATCACTACCTGGGCCATCACCAGGATGACGATGAGGGGTGGGGTAAGAAGATGCAGGTCACCACGAACATGACTGAGGGTGGGAGGGGAAAAGAAGAGGAATATGAAATACAATCTTGTTACACCTAGAATATGAGCAACATTGGTCCTACAGTCGTCACAAAGCAAATATGAGCAACATTGCTCCTACAGTCGTCACAAAGCAAATATGAGCAACATTGCTCCTACAGCTCGTCACAAAGCAAATATGAGCAACATTGCTCCTACAGTCGTCACAAAGCAAATATGAGCAACATTGCTCCTACAGTCGTCACAGAGCAAATATGAGCAACATTGCTCCTACAGTCGTCACAAAGCAAACAGGAGCAAAATTGCTCGAAGACTCGTCATGATGGACGTAGAAGCAACATTGCCCCAACAATCGTCACGATGGACATAGGAGCAACATTGCCCCAACAGTCGTCACGATGGACATAGGAGAAACATTGCCCCAACAGTCGTCACGGTGAACATAGGAGCAACATTGCCCCAACAGTCGTCACGATGGACATAGGAGCAACATTGCTCCAACAGTCGTCACGGTGAACATAGGAGCAACATTGCCCCAACAGTCGTCACGATGGACATAGGAGCAACATTCCCCAACAGTCGTCACGATAGGATGGACATAGGAGCAACATTGCCCCAACAGTCGTCACAGACATAGGAGCAACATTGCCCCAACAGTCGTCACGATGGACATAGGAGCAACATTGCCCCAACAGTCGTCACAATGGATGGACATAGGAGCAACATTGCCCCAACAGTCGTCACAATGGACACATGAGCCACATTGCCCCAACAGTCGTCACAATGGACACATGAGCCACATTGCCCCAACAGTCGTCACAATGGCCACACACATGAGCCACATTGCCCCAACAGTCGTCACAATGGACACATGAGCCACATTGCCCCAACAGTCGTCACAATGGACACATGAGCCACATTGCCCCAACAGTCGTCACAATGGACACATGAGCCACATTGCCCCAACAGTCGTCACAATGGACACATGAGCCACATTGCCCCAACAGTCGTCACAATGGACACATAGGAGAGACCCCCAACATTGCAATGCATTGCCCCAACAGTCGTTACAATGGGGACATAGGAGCAACATTACCCAAACAGTCGTCACAATGGGGACATAGGAGCAACATTGCCCCATTGCCCCAACAGTCGTCACAATGGGGACATATTGCCCCAACAGAGTTACAATGGGGACATTACCCCAACAGTCGTCACAATGGGGACAGAGCTTGTGCCCCAAAAGCCCCAACAGTCGTCACAATGGGGACATATGAGCAACATTGCCCCAAAAGTCCACATGGGGACAGTGCCCCAACAGTCGTCACAATGGACACATGAGCAACATTTCCCCAACAGTCGTCACAAATGGACACATGAGCCACATTGCCCCAACAGTCGCCACAATGGACACATGAGCCACATTGCCCCAACAGTCGTCACAATGGACACATGAGCCACATTGCCCCAACAGTCGCCACAATGGACACATGAGCCACATTGCCCCAACAGTCGTCACAATGGGGACATTGCCCCAACAGGATGGCAACATTGCCCCAACATTCTTCCCCATTGAGGACATAGGAGCAACATTGCCCCAACAGTCGTCACAATGGACACATGAGCCACATTGCCCCAACAGTCGCCACGATGGACACATGAGCCACATTGCCCCAACAGTCGCCACAATGGGGACATAGGAGCAACATTGCCCCAACAGTCGTCACGATGGACACATGAGCCACATTGCCCCAACAGTCGCCACGATGGACATGAGCCACATTGCCCCAACAGTCGCCACGATGGACACATGAGCCACATTGCCCCAACAGTCGCCACGATGGACACATGAGCCACACTGCCCCAACGGTCGCCACGATGGACACATGAGCAGCGTCGCTCAAAGAATTGCCACAAAGCTAATAGGAGTAACATTGCTCCAACAGTCGTCACAATGGGGACATATGAATAACTTTGCTCCAACAGTCGTCACAATGGCGACATATGAGCAACATTGCCCCAACAGTCGTCACGATGGACATACGAATAACTTTGCTCCGACAGTCGTCACAATGGACATAGGAGTAACATTGCTCCAACAGTCGTCACGATGGACATATGAGTAACATTGCTCCAACAGTCGTCACGATGGACATAGGAGTAACATTGCCCCAACAGTCGTCACGATGGACATAGGAGTAACATTGTTCCAACAGTCGTCACGATGGACATAGGAGTAACATTGCTCCAACAGTCGTCACAATGAACATAGGAGTAACATTGCTCCAACAGTCGTCACGATGGACATAGGAGTGACATTGCTCCAACAGTCGTCACAATGGGGACATAGGAGTAACATTGCTCCAACAGTCGTCACAATGGACATAGGGGTAACATTGCTCAACAGTCGTCACAATGGACATAGGAGTAACATTGCTCCAACAGTCGTCATGATGGACATAGGAGTAACATTGCCCCAACAGTCGTCACGATGGACATAGGAGTAACACTGCTCCAACAGTCGTCACGATGGACATAGGAGTAACATTGCCCCAACAGTCGTCACAATGGACATAGGAGTAACATTGCCCCAACAGTCGTCACAATGGACATAGGAGTAACATTGCCCCAACAGTCGTCACGATGGACATAGGAGTAACATTGCTCCAACAGTCGTCACAATGGGGACATAGGAGTAACATTGCTCCAACAGTTGTCACAATGGACATAGGAGTAACATTGCTCCAACAGTCGTCACGATGGACATAGGAGTGACATTGCTCCAACAGTCGTCACAATGGGGACATAGGAGTAACATTGCTCCAACAGGCGTCATGATGGACATATGAGTAACATTGCTCCAACAGTCGTTACAATGGACATATGAGTAACATTGCTCCAACAGTCGTCACAATGGACATAGGAGTAACATTGCTCCAACAGTCGTCACAATGGACATAGGAGTAACATTGCTCCAACAGTCGTCACAATGGACATAGGAGTAACATTGCTCAACAGTCGTCACAATGGACGTAGGAGTAACATTGCTCCAACAGTCGTCACAATGGACATAGGAGTAACATTGCTCCAACAGTCGTCACAATGGACATATGAGTAACATTGCTCCAACAGTCGTCACAATGGACATAGGAGTAACATTGCTCCAACAGTCGTCACAATGGACATAGGAGTAACATTGCTCTAACAGTCGTCACGATGGACATATGTAACATTGACAGTCGTCAAAATGGACATAGAGTAACATTGCTCCAACAGTCGTCACAATGGACATAGGAGTAACATTGCTCGTCACAAACAGTCGTCACAATGGACATATGAGTAACATTGCTCCAACAGTCGTCAAAATGGACATAGAAGTAACATTGCTCCAACAGTCGTCAATGGACATATGAGTAAATGGACAATGGACATAGGAGTAACATTGCTCCAACAGTCGTCACAATGGACATATGAGTAACATTGCTCCAACAGTCGTCAAATGGACACAATGGACATAGGAGTAACATTGCTCCAACAGTCGTCACAATGGACATAGGAGTAACATTGCTCCAACAGTCGTCACAATGGACATAGGAGTAACATTGCTCCAACAGTCGTCACAATGGACATAGGTCACAATGGACAAGGGGTAACATTGCTCCAACAGTCGTCACAATGGACATAGGAGTAACATTGCTCCAACAGTCGTCACAATGGACATAGGAGTAACATTGCTCCAACAGTCGTCACAATGTGCTTTGAGAAATGTTATGTGACGTCATTGGAGTCTGCCTTGATTTCGATTTGATTTTCATTTTACCTCGCAACTAAGGTGATCTCGGGTTGTTTTGGTGGCATTTTAATTTTTTTGACTGGGGTACCTTGTAAACAGCTAAGGGATCTTTAACGTGCACAGAGTGTTTTGATTTGCACACGATACCTTTTTCATCGTCCGTCTCCGATAGGACTAGGTATCGACAAAACAAACAAAACAAGTAATCAAAAAAACTCACCAACACCAACACCACCACCAACAACAACAACAACAGATTCAACGACACCCACCCATTTGCTCTACCACGAAGACTTAAAGAGTGACAACAGCTGCAGGACCTTTGATTCGTTTGGTTCATTTCAATTTACCCACGTCCACCATGTTTATGTGGTGATCACCGAGTGAATTCAGAGGAAACAACAAGATGAAAGTAAAACTTGGGACAGAGGGTAGAAAACCGCCCAAGCTGCAGGAGCAGCAGCAGCATCATCATCATCATCATCATCATCATCATCATCATCATCATCATCATCATCATTATCATCATCATCATCATGATCATTACCAATAACAACAACAACGAAATCTACATTGGCTTAGGTTGAACTTCCATTTATTCAACACGGTGAAGAGACATGGTGATCCACAGGCAATTTTTTCTGTCCGCCTCTCAAATCGAAGCTTGGAAATTATTCTCGAACATTTTTTCGTGTAAAACCTATCTCCCCCTCCCCCTCCCCTCTCCACTTGGTTCAGGTAGGAGGATCGACATCTGGTCCCATCGGGGATGGACGACAAAGAGGAGGTCCCGCGGGCACAAGATCACACCACTCTGAGGAAGTTAAAGATCCCTTGGCTGTAAACTGAGCAGTCCAGGCACAATTAAACATCCCACCGAATTCCCGAGGTCACTCCAGTTGTGGAGGTGGGTGAAAGCAAATTAGCGTCGTGAAAAGTTGCCACTAGACAACACCTGAGTTTGTAACAGCCATACAGCAGGAGAACATGAACATCGTTCTCTCTCACCAGTCATACTACTTGAACATCATTCTCTCTCACCAGTCATACTACTTGAACATCATTCTCTCTCACCAGTCATACTACATGAACATCATTATCTCTCACCAGTCAGACTATATAAAAATCATTCTCTCTCACCAGTCAGATTATATGAACATAGTTTTATCTCACCAGTCAGACTACATAAACATCGTTTTCTCTCACCAGTCATACTACATAAACATCATTCTCTCTCACCAGTCAGATTATATGAACATAGTTTTATCTCACCAGTCAGACTACATAAACATCGTTCTCTCTCACCAGTCATACTACTTGAACATCATTCTCTCTCACCAGTCAGACTACTTGAACATCATTCTCTCTCACCAGTCAGACTACTTGAACATCATTCTCTCTCACCAGTCATACTACTTGAACATCATTCTCTCTCACCAGTCATACTACTTGAACATCATTCTCTCTCACCAGTCATACTACTTGAACATCATTCTCTCTCACCAGTCAGATTATATGAACATCATTCTCTCTCACCAGTCATACTACTTGAACATCATTCTCTCTCACCAGTCAGATTATATGAACATGGTTCTCTCTCACCAGTCATACTACTTGAACATCATTCTCTCTCACCAGTCATACTACTTGAACATCATTCTCTCTCACCAGTCAGACTACTTGAACATCATTCTCTCTCACCAGTCAGACTATATAAACATCATTCTCTCTCACCAGTCAGATTATATGAACATAGTTTTCTCTCACCAGTCAGACTACATGAACATCGTTTTCTCTCACCAGTCATACTACATAAACGTCATTCTCTCTCACCAGTCAGTTTATATGAACATAGTTTTATCTCACCAGTCAGACTACATAAACATCGTTTTCTCTCACCAGTCAGACTATATAAACATCTTTTCTCTCACCAGTCAGACTATATAAATATCGTTTTCTCTCACCAGTCATACTGCATAAACATCATTCTCTCTCACCAGTCAGATTATATAAACATCGTTTTCTCTCACCAGTCAGACTATATAAACATCATTTTCTCTCACCAGTCAGACTATATAAATATGGTTTTCTCTCACCAGTCAGACTACATAAACATCGTTTTCTCTCACCAGTCATACTACATAAACATCATTCTCTCTCACCAGTCAGATTATATGAACATAGATTTATCTCACCAGTCAGACTACATAAACATCGTTTTCTCTCACCAGTCATACTACATAAACATCATTCTTTCTCACCAGTCAGATTATATGAACATAGTTTTATCTCACCAGTCATACTACATAAACATCTTTTCTCTCACCAGTCATACTAAATGAACATCTTTTTCTCTCACCAGTCAGACTATATAAACATCTTTTTCTCTCACCAGTCAGACTATATAAATATCGTTTTCTCTCACCAGTCAGATTATATAAACATCGTTTTCTCTCACCAGTCAGACTATATAAATATCATTTTCTCTCATACCAGTCAGACTATATAAATATTGTTTTCTCTCACCAGTCAGACTATATAAATATCGTTTTCTCTCACCAGTCAGATTATATAAACATCGTTTTCTCTCACCAGTCAGACTATATAAATATCATTTTCTCTCACCAGTCAGACTATATAAACATCATTTTCTCTCACCAGTTAGACTATATAAACATCGTTTTCTCTCACCAGTCAGACTATATAAACATCGTTTTCTCTCATACCAGTCAGACTATATAAACATCGTTTTCTCTCATACCAGTCAGACTATATAAACATCGTTTTCTCTCACCAGTCAGACTATATAAACATTGTTTTCTCTCACCAGTTAGATTATATAAACATCATTTTCTCTCACCAGTCAGACTATATAAACATCGTTTTCTCTCATACCAGTCAGACTATATAAACATCGTTTTCTCTCATACCAGTCAGACTATATAAACATCGTTTTCTCTCACCAGTCAGACTATATAAACATCGTTTTCTCTCATACCAGTCAGACTATATAAACATCGTTTTCTCTCATACCAGTCAGACTATATAAACATCGTTTTCTCTCATACCAGTCAGACTATATAAACATCGTTTTTCTCACCAGTCAGACTATATAAACATCGTGTTCTCTCACCAGTCAGACTATATAAACATCATTTTCTCTCAACAGTCAGACTATATAAACATCGTTTTCTCTCACCAGCCAGACTACATTAAAATCGATTTCTTTCATACCAGTCAGACTATATAAACATGGTTTTCTCTCATACCAGTCAGACTATATAAACATCATTTTCTCTCACCAGTCAGACTATATAAACATCGTTTTCTCTCATACCAGTCAGACTATATAAACATCGTTTTCTCTCACCAGTCAGACTACATTAAAATCGATTTCTCTCACCAGTCAGACTATATAAACATCGTTTTCTCTCATACCAGTCAGACTATATAAACATTGTTTTCTCACAGCAATCAGACTTTATAAACATCATTTTCTCTCACCAGTCAGACTATATAAACATCGTTTTCTCTCACTAGTCAGACTATATAAACATCGCTTTCTCTCACCAGTCAGACTATATAAACATCATTTTTTCTCACCAGTCAGACTATATAAACATCATTTTCTCTCACCAGTCAGCTACATTAAAATCGATTTCTCTCACCATTCAGACTACATTAAAATCGATTTCTCTCACCATTCAGACTACATTAAAATCGATTTCTCTCACCAGTCAGACTACGTTAAAATCGATTTCTCTCACCAGGCAGACTATATTCACATGAACATTGTTTTTTCTCACCAGCCAATGTGATGCCAACAGTTTGCAGAGTGCTGGGCAATACTGCCAGGTATTGCTCGAAGAAGATAAAGGCTGGATGGTAGGCCAGATCCATGACAGGGGACGCACTGACGACGTCTCGCATTCGCTCCATCAAAGCGGCCTGGGCGTTTGAATCCGAGACCTGGAAGGCAAAAGGCGTCAAATCTTTATACATAAGACACCTTATAGCCAATATAGCCAAACCGTAATACTGTGAGTTTTGTAATAACGACGGTACCGGTTCAAAACCCTTATCTGGTCCAGGTGATTTCGTTATACTCTTAGGAAAGGTACTTAACTCTCCCTTCCTCATTTCATGCAGGTGTGAATGAGTATCCAGCTATAGGTTGAGAAATATCGCATTTGAGTGTTAACAGGAAGCGTCTGTCTCACTGCTTGTTGTACTGTATATCCCCAAGGGAGTTGAGAAAGACTTTCATGACATTCATTACTTTCATTATTTTCATTACTTTCATTACTTTCATTATTTTCCTTACATTCATTACTTTCATTATTTTCATTATTTTCATTACATTCATTACTTTCATTATTTTAATTGCTTTCATTACTTTCCTTACATTCATTATTTTAATTACTTTCATTATTTTCATTACATTCATTAATTTAATTGCTTTCATTACTTTCATTATTTTAATTACTTTCATTACATTCATTACTTTCATTACTTTCATTACTTTCATTACTTTAGTCACGTTAATTACTTTCATTATTTTCATTATTTTCATTATTTTCATTATTTCATTATTTTCATTACTTTCATTACTTTCATTACTTTCATTACTTTCATTACTTTTATCATTTTCATTATTTTCATTATTTTCATTATTTTCATTATTTTCATTACTTTCATTATTTTCATTACTTTCATTACTTTCATTACTTTTATCATTTTCATTACTCTACGTTCCGCTTCAACCCGCTCAGAGCATCTCAAAACCCTATACTAGTAATATTCTAGGTTGGAGATTTCATTCAGCATCAGACCTACGAAAATGCTTCAATAACAATATTTTCCTCCATTAAAATGGATACTAATCTAGATTGGGAAGAGCAATCAACTAGAAATAATTCACCTATATTACCAAAATCAATCAGAGGTTTAATTGTTGGCAAATCAGGGTGTGGAAAAACAAATTTAATGTTAAATCTATTGTTAAAACCTGATCTATTAGATTACGATAAATTAATAGTTTATGGGAAGACTATTTCAAACAAAATATAAGATAATGAAATGTGGGTTTGATAATAATTTAGATAAGGAGGTAATAATTAATATTTTTAATAATAGAGAGAGCATTATAAATCAAGATATTTCTCCTTATGATGTAATAAAACAAATAGGAAAAACAAATCCATCAAAAAACCCAATCAACTGCGAATGCATTGAAGATGTTAATCAAGTAATTGATCCAAAAGATTTGTAATTGAGGAATAAAAATCTAATGATATTTGATGACGTGTTGTTAGAAAAACGAAATAAGTGAAATGATTTTTACACACGTGGCAGACATTCACATACTCACTGTTTATATTTATCTCAAAATTATTTTTGATTACCTCGACAAACAATCAGAGAAAATTCTAAATTTAGATGTATTTTTAAACAAGATAATTCAAATCTATAACGTATTTATCAAGATCATGTTCCAACGGATATGGATTATGTTGAGTTTAAAAGGCTATGTGAATACTGTTAGTTTAATCCTTATAAATTTTTAACAATAGATAATTCTTCTCCATTAGAGACACAATAAATACTGCCACAATTTGGATAATTTCTGTTTTCCCCAAAAATGTGTGACCTTTTTTACCAAGTAAAATATGGATACTAAAATTGGAAAAGAAATAATTGAAAAACGTAATTAATGAATTAAGAATACATCTCCTAAAAAAATAATCAAATTATAGTTAGTAGAGATAAATCTGTCTTTAATACAAATTTTAATCCTTACAGCTTGATTCAAATGGGCAATATGAGACCACAGTCGTCGATTTGGAGAGCGACTACAGTTTCCCAAACATTTCATCTTATAACAATGTAATAGAATATTATACACTAAAGGATAAAACAAAAAAAACTTATTAGTCCTGTTGGGACGTAGGGATTAAATGATTTGAATAAACAGATAGAAAGACAGTTAAAAAAGAATAACGACAAAGAAGCATTTCAATTCATTGCCGATCTAAATACTTTTTAATCTATATTAGATATAAAACCAAATTATAAAGTTAAATTTAGTCATAATAATAGCATCAAAAATATCTTAGGATTTACTAAAGATGAGTATAAAGCAGGAATGCACGAAGCAGAAAATATTGTGAACATTTTAGCTATAAATAGTATTTTCATTCACATTAATATTTGTAATGGTTCACAATCCCCGGTCATATAGTCTTTTTTTCCTCAAGTTTCTCCAGGCTATAAGATCATCCAGACTCCCACCAATCCTATATATTTACCAGTAACATTAAATGACATAAGAGATTTTAACGTAAACATTACAGATCAATATCACATTCCATTAGAAATAGGGGTGAAGAAGTAACTATTAGATTTCATTTATGTGAGGGGTGATCTATATTCTATATATATAAAAATGAATGCACATAAATTTGGTGTATGAACAACTGAAAGTAAAAGTGATGATAGAATGAAACATTAAATGACATAAGAGACATAATGTGTATTAATGTGGTTAGCTAGAAGCTTTTTTACCAAGCATCGCAAAAAGAGCTGTACCAGCTATAGTTAAATAATTTAATTATTGATTTATGTAATTAATCACTCGATACATTAGTTATTGATTTTAATTTTTCACCTGTAAATTGACATATATTCGTATTACATATAACACATTTTCCTTTAACCCTATTTCTATTATTAGAGGATATTATATTTTCACTATCTTTTGTTTCAGTAACCGTTTTACACTTTATACAATACATTTTTGAATGAGTATTTTAACATTGAAATATTCATGCAATTCTAACATTAGTTTTAATCTATTGTTATCGATTGGTATAAGTCTTGCATTACAAGTTTGACAACAAACAAATCTTGGACTTCCGGAGAGATGACAGTGGTCTAATGTTTTCCTAAAATTTCCTGATGTATTATCAAATTTAACATTGCATCAATAGGAATGAGTTGCATTATCTCACATTGCATCAATAGCAATGAGTTGCATTATCTCACATTGCATCAACAGCAATGAGTTGCATTATCTCACATTGCATCAATAGCAATGAGTTGCATTATCTCACATTGCATCAATAGCAATGAGTTGCATTATCTCACATTGCATCAACAGCAATGAGTTGCATTATCTCACATTGCATCAATAGCAATGAGTTGCATTATCTCACATTGCATCAATAGCAATGAGTTGCATTATCTCACATTGCATCAATAGCAATGAGTTGCATTATCTCACATTGCATCAATAGCAATGAGTTGCATTATCTCACATTGCATCAATAGCAATGAGTTGCATTATCTCACATTGCATCAATAGCAATGAGTCGCATTAAAATAATGTTCATGTAAGTCATCAAAATATTCACATTTTATTCCTATTCGTTTCCAACTTTTAATTCGACTATTTTTTCTGGATTTGTCAGTTATAATATAATTTTCTCTATAATTTGTTTGATGATTTAATTGCTTCAGTATTTCGGTATTCTTTTAATCTTTCCTTTACAGCCTCTCTTTGATAGTATTCTTTCATATCTTCTTTGATTTATTTTATCTTTATTTCTTAACCTTTAATCCTTATCACATTGTTTACAATTAGATCGAAACATTTAGAAAATTTTAAAATCACAATCCCAAATTCCTTTTACTGCCAATTAAATTTTGAACTACCCTTCTGTCGATCCATTCTCTAAATCCGTTTGTTTTAAGAAGTTTTAATGTAGCCAAAATCCCTTTATCACAGATTTTATTTTTATCTTTAAATTTAGGTGTGTCTCTATAAATTATATCTTGAAGTCTAGATATTTCATCCACTTGATTATATGGTTTAGAATGTGGTAAAGGATTATCATCTTTATCTAGTCTATTCCCCAATTTATTAAAAGGTCCAGTACATTTATGAGATGATAAAAGCATTTCTGGCATCTCGTTAATAATTGTATCCACCAATCCTTCACCTTCTTTTTGGCGATAAATCCAGATTTTATAACATCACATACAACACATCTACTCTGTAATAAGTTTCTATTATTGTTTTTTGTCTTTCTTTCTTCTAGATCAGCAGTATCTGTTCTCCTTTTACAGTAAAGACAATATATGTGCTCCATTTTTATCAATAAATAAATGAAACATTGTGATGGCATTGCCGAATTTTTAAGTGTTGAAGATTTAATACTTCCTAACAAAGCCTTATCAAACTATGATTTAAATGATTCTATAAAACAGTAAAAATTGAAAACATTTCAGAGGAGCATTTTAAAGAAACGAACTAGCTTTTAAACCACATAAGAAACAATGTGGAATAATTAATCTTGCTAACTCGTCATCACCAGGAACTCACTGGGTATGATATTATAAAAATGGTGATCAGAAATATCATTTTGATTCATATGGTATTCAACCCGTTGTTGAATTATAAAATTATCTAAATAATCCTGAAATATCCAGGAGATTTTGAAACGACAAAAGGGTTGAATCAATTATGGTATAGAGAAAGTAGTTAATCATGAGATTTTGAAACGACAAAAGGGTTGAATCAATTATGGTATAGAGAAAGTAGTTAATCATGAGATTTTGAGACGATAAAAGGGTTGAATCAATTATGGTATAGAGAAAGTAGTTAATCATGAGATTTTGAGACGATAAAAGGGTTGAATCAATTATGGTATAGAGAAAGTAGTTAATCATGAGATTTTGAGACGATAAAAGGGTTGAATCAATTATGGTATAGAGAACGTAGTTAATCATGAGATTTTGAGACGATAAAAGGGTTGAATCAATTAACATCATATCATAAAATTTACATCAACAACTTACTATAATCTAAAATACACATTCTAAAAAATTGGTTTATCAAACTGAACTGTTGTTAGTTAGGTTTATTAATATATGTTTCTGTACTATTTCTTTATCGGTAGATAATTTCATTTCATTTCTATATCTAATATTTTCCAGCGTTTTTCCATAGAAGGCATTGTTCATTAAATCAGACTTGGAAATAGTTTGTTGGTCTGTATTAAAATCAATGTATTTCTTTAACCATGCCGACTTTTCAAATGAAATAGTTTTGTATATTGTTGTAACTTTCATTCCGAGCCTAATATACGCTTTCAAGCTTTTATGGTGGATTATATACTTATATTTGCCTTTGGAGTTAACAGTATTTTTGGAGTTAAGAGTATTTTTTCTTCATTACTAACTTTCTATCTTCTTTTTTACAATATTTTAAGTTGCTAAGGTGAAAAATCCTGTATTTTCACATGTTTTGAGGCAAATGGATATTTAATTGTTTTTAGTTTTGCTTCTTTAGTATATTCTAAGTCACATTCTATTATACAACCTATACCTTCTGTTTTTGAATTAGATTCAAGGATATCAAATATCCTGTTGTTAATTTCTGACTCATAGCCCATCCATATGAATTATTAGCATCTAAATGTAGAAGACATTTTTCTTTTACAAAGTCGTTTAAAATACGTCCGTTTTTAATTATTTCTAAACATTCTTCCATTTCACATTTATCACTTATTCTTCCATTCTTTTTGTAGTTAGAAGTGTATCTATTACAAGCTTTAACACGTCTAGGACCTAAACCCTAACCCACCAGACAACCCACCTCCTATTCCACTTTCAAACGTTAGTCGCATGTCATACTCTGCTAGTATTTCTACACCTGTACATTTCAACCCACATTGCCAAGTGAAACCTGGAGCAGAGAAACAATTACAAGGATCTATTTCATGTGCTTTAAAAAAACCCCTCTGAACTTTTCAAATGCATCTGCAAGAATTAATACATCAGTTTTAAGATAAAGCTCATGAAAGTTTTTTAAAGTTTTACATTTATACTGTTTCCAAACTTTTGTTGCATGTTCATAATATCTTCTGTTATTCCTTCTCTAGTTGTTGATAGATACTATTGACTAATTTTGCGATAATTATACCATTTAATAAGATATTTATATATAAATGATTTTCTTTATCAATATTATATATTTTTTTATTCCTTAAAACTATTGCATCTTTTTATATTCTGGTAGTTGAGTTTCATTTAATCTATCTATGAAACCAATGTACTCATATCGATAAATTCCTTTCTGTTTAAGTAAATGTATATCACCTTCAAACTCTTCATTAAGTATTGGAAATTCATCCAACGACTTAGCAACATCGGCTAGTCCTTTTAACAAAAACCTACACGAATCTAAAAACCTTAATTCTTTATAATAACTTCCCTAATCAATTGAAATATATTCTTCTGAAATTTTTGGTAGCGGTTTAACTTTACAATATTCTGATTCACATGTCATTAACTCTTCAATTATAAAATGGAAATCATATTTAGAAGCGTTGTGAAAGAAAACAGGAATGAATTTAATTGATTTACTTTCTTTTGTATTCCATGATTGACAAGGTGCTCGTCTATATTTTGATGTGTAATGATTGTGTTCTCTTATTTTACAGTTATCTTCTGTAAACTCAATTCCCACACATAGCAGTTAGTTGCGTGTTGATGTTCCTTTTCTAGTTGATGTGTTAGTTTGTGTTTTTTCTTCTCACAATAACACATTCTAGCTACTATTGTGTTAAACATCACAATAATCATTTCAACATAGTTTTCTTTAACATCATCACCAACATATGAAATATATTCTGATTCATATACGCTCGGATAATCAGACTTAACGTATATACCATAACTATTTATTTCTTGTTTAAATATTTCTTTGAATAACATTTTTCAGTATTTGGAGAAGTATGAATGGGAATATAATTTGATTCAAAGTCACAGTAGATAGCAACAGGCAATCTAGATTTGTATTGACAATGTTATTGAAGTCACAGTAGATAGCAACAGGCAATCTAGATTTGTATTGACAATGTTATTGAAGTCACAGTAGATAGCAACAGGCAATCTAGATTTGTATTGACAATGTTATTGAAGTCACAGTAGATAGCAACAGGCAATCTAGATTTATATTGACAATGTTATTGAAGTCACAGTAGATAGCAACAGGCAATCTAGATTTGTATTGACAATGTTATTGAAGTCACAGTAGATAGCAACTGGCAATCTAGATTTGTATTGACAATGTTATTGAAGTCACAGTAGATAGCAACTGGCAATCTAGATTTGTATTGACAATGTTATTGTTTGGCATCTTAACATTACAATGGGTATGATAACTACACAGTTCAAGATGTTTATTTAATGCGTTTTCTGTGGTGAAAGATTTCAAACAATTTCTACAAACAGAAGCTTTATGATTATTTTGATCACAAAGAAAACTATTTACAATCTTCATTAAACAATGAGTTTCATGTTCTAACACAATAAGTTTACAACACGAGATTCATCTGATTCTGATTCTGATTTAGAAATATACATGATATAAACTTAACTTATTTTTTGGTTTATCTAATGCAAATACATTAATAGCTAACCCAAGACTTAACTTTTCAACCTTGGGAATATCTTTAAGTGAGATTAGATATGTTAGACCCATCATGTTTATTTCACTTTCATATTTTTTTGTAGTTTGAAACCCTTTGTGGATCTTTTTGAATATTTAATACTTTTGCTAGAATACACCAGAGAAAACATTTATTATCATTAAAAAAAAATACATTAATTATATTGTGTGATCTGAATGATAGAGGCATACAAGAAGAAGCCCTTAAATAACCCACTTTATAGAGTTTTATTTTTACCTTATACAGTTTTATTTCTACCTGATAGAGTTTTATTTCTACCTTATAGAGTTTTATTTCTACCTTATAGAGTTTTATTTCTACCTGATAGAGTTTTATTTCTACCTGATAGAGTTTTATTTCTACCTTATAGAGTTTTATTTCTACCTGATAGAGTTTTATTGTAGCTTCAGTGATTCTATCAAATACAAACTACTGATTAGTCCTCTTTCTTGAAAGTCATCTACCCAAGTACATAACAAACTACTGGTTAGTCTATTGGAATAACTATATAACAAACTACTGATTAGTCTATTGAAATAACTATATAACAAACTACTGATTAGTCTATTGAAATAACTACATAACAAACTACTGATTAGTCTATTGAAATAACTATATAACAAACTACTGATTAGTCTATTGAAATAACTATATAACAAACTACTGGTTAGAAATAACTATATAACAAACTACTGGTTAGTCTATTGGAATAACTATATAACAAACTTGATTAAATAACTGATTAGTCTATTGAAATATATAACAAACTACTGATTAGTCTATTGAAATAACTATATAACAAACTACTGATTAGTCTATTGAAATAACTATATAACAAACTACTGATTAGTCTATTGAAATAACTATATAACAAACTACTGATTAGTCTATTGAAATAACTATATAACAAACTACTGGTTAGTCTATTGGAATAACTATATAACAAACTACTGATTAGTCTATTGGAATAACTATATAACAAACTACTGATTAGTCTATTGGAATAACTATATAACAAACTACTGATTAGTCTATTGGAATAACTATATAACAAACTACTGATTAGTCTATTGAAATAACTATATAACAAACTACTGATTAGTCTATTGGAATAACTATATAACAAACTACTGATTAGTCTATTGAAATAACTATATAACAAACTACTGATTAGTCTATTGGAATAACTATATAACAAACTACTGATTAGTCTATTGAAATAACTATATAACAAACTACTGATTAGTCTATTGAAATAACTATATAACAAAATAACTATATAACAAACTACTGATTAGTCTATTGAAATAACTATATAACAAACTACTGATTAGTCTATTGAAATAACTATAACAAACTACTGGTTAGTCTATTGGAATAACTACATAACAAACTACTGATTAGTCTATTGAAATAACTATATAACAAACTACTGATTAGTCTATTGAAATAACTATATAACAAACTACTGATTAGTCTATTGAAATAACTATATAACAAACTACTGATTAGTCTATTGGAATAACTATATAACAAACTACTGATTAGTCTATTGGAATAACTATATAACAAACTACTGATTAGTCAATTATTGAAATAAGTTCTATATAACAAATTATTTGTTATTAGTCTATTGAAATAACTACATAACAAACTACTGGTTAGTCTATTGGAATAACTATATAACAAACTACTGATTAGTCTATTGGAATAACTTTTTAACAAACTACTGAGTCTAGAAATAACTATTAACAAAAAATTTTATAACTATATAACAAACTATTTTTATCTATTGAAATTGAAATAACAATCAGGATTTCTATTGAAATAACTATATAACAAACTACTGGTTAGTCTATTGAATAATATAACAAACTACTGATTAGTCTATTGAATAACTTTATAACAAACTACTGATTAGTTATTGAAATATTTCCAAGAAATTTTAGTCTATTGAAATTTTTATGACTTTTATCGTTAGTCTAATGGTTTAAATTCATAACAAATTTGGTAACATTTTTTCCTTCCATTTGTTTATTGAAATAACTATATAACAAACTACTGGTTAGTCTATTGAAATAACTATATAACAAACTACTGATTAGTCTATTGGAATAACTACATAACAAACTACTGATTAGTCTATTGGAATAACTATAGATGTATTATTCTAGACGTTACTACTTCTATAGGATGGTAATAAAGGCGTCAATTATTTGTGTTGACATGAAGTTCTATAGTACTTGTTATTTGTTATCTTTATCGTAGGTATTAGTTAGAAGTATTTTATCTTTAAGTTTGTTAATATATTGTATTTGGTCATTTCATAGTATCATCGATTTCTAATGATGTCTCTAAGTTTTTGGTTGGAGCGGAACGTAGATTAACTTTTAATTTTTAGATAGATTAAAATGCATACATTTTTATTCAATTGAAATAACAATCAGGAAAAAAGCCCGAAAAATTCTTAAACCGATTATTTTGATGTCTTTTTTTAATACCTCTTTATTATATATTTCAAGATAATTTTACCTACCATTGGTTTTTATGACTTTTATCGTAAAACTAATGGTTTAAATTCAACGTAACAATTTTTCCTTCCATTTGTTTAGAATATATATATATATATATATATATATATATATATATATATATATATATATATATCAATCATATACATACATGTACTATATATGTGCGTGCATGCACATACATACACACATATATTACGTTTGTAAGTATAATTTTCACCAGAAACATTTGTTTTCATTTCAAAAGTATTGTTATTGATCCATTTTCGTAGGTCTGAGGCTGAGTGAGATCGAAAAAGAATTACTAGTCAAGGTTTTTGAGATGCTTGATTTGAAGCGGAACTTATTATGGGTTTCTTGTTTTCTCATCTGACTTTTCGTTTTGGTCATGATGTTAAAGAAAATTGGTTTGTTGTGTTCAATTTGGAACCACAATATTTGTGTGTGTGTGTGTGTATATTTGTAATCAAACTATTTGTAATCAAACACAATATGAGCTATTTTATTTATAGACGCCATCTAAAAGAAGAAAATGGCTGTTCTATCTATTAGCATTTATAAGCCGACATAAGTCACATGACTGCCCTTGCCCTTCCCTTTCTCCGTATAACCGACCAAAACATTTGTTTTTCATTTTAAGGTGACATATGAAACCATGCCTTGGAGAAAAAAGATCATGGTCAGTTTTTCATTATGTTGATTTGACTTATTATGTCTTTTGGTTTTCTCATCTGGTTTTCGTTTTGGTCATGATGTTAAAGGAATTGGTTTGTTGTGTTCATTTGGAACTCACGCGTTGTAATCAAACACATTGAGCTATTGCATTTATAGACGCCATATAAAAGAAGGAAATGGCTGTTCTATCTATTAGATTTATGGTCACTAAGCTGTTGACTTCCATTGCCCTTCCCTTTCTCCGTTGGACCAAAACAGATACCATAACGGTGAAGGAAACCATGCCTTGAGAGATCATGGTCACTCAAGCATCGACTTCATACATTGGCATTGCATTGACATGTTGGCAACATATCGGTGAAGGAACCGTGCCTTCAGAGATCATGGTCTCTCAAGCGTCGACTTCATACATTGGCATTGCATTGACATGTTGGCAACATATCGGTGAAGGGAACCGTGCCTTGAGAGATCATGGTCACTCAAGCGTCGACTTCATACATTGGCATTGCATTGACATGTTGGCAACATATCGGTGAAGGGAACCGTGCCTTGAGAGATCATGGTCACTCAAGCGTCGACTTCATACATTGGCATTGCATTGACATGTTGGCAACATATCGGTGAAGGGAACCGTGCCTTCAGAGATCATGGTCTCTCAAGCGTCGACTTCATACATTGGCATTGCATTGACATGTTGGCAACATATCGGTGAAGGGAACCGTGCCTTCAGAGATCATGGTCACTCAAGCGTCGACTTCATACATTGGCATTGCATTGACATGTTGGCAACATATCGATGAAGGGAACCGTGCCTTGAGAGATCATGGTCACTCAAGCGTCGACTTCATACATTGGCATTGCATTGACATGTTGGCAACATATCGATGAAGGGAACCGTGCCTTGAGAGATCATGGTCACTCAAGCGTCGACTCCATACATTGGCATTGCATTGACATGTTGGCAACATATCGGTGAAGGGAACCGTGCCTTGAGAGATCATGGTCACCCAAGCATCGACTTCATACATTGGCATTGCATTGACATGTTGGCAACACGAAAATAGATACACAAATAAAAGTTGCATAACAACAAACCATTGTAGATCTGCTGATCCATTTTCCCCGACGGAGTATACAGATGATCGGTCTACAGCTTTCAAGAGCTCGATTTACAAACCTCCAAACTGAACATTTAGAGGGTCAGAGGTTACTTGACCCATGTCAGTTTGATCCACAACATATTAGCGAGAAGAAACCATCAATGTTTCCTTCTTTGATTACACAATACAAATATTTGAAATGCCTGACCTGATCACATCAGTCCAGAACAGGTGGATGACGTCACATAAACACACATAAGTAGTAAATTGGTGAACTTGTATTTCTCAAACAAAATCTTTATTTGGATTACATCCTAAACGTACCTGCACAAGTGTCAGCGATGAAAGTATGGACAACAACAGTGAACAAAGGATGAAAACATGGCAGACAAACGAACAGGTTTAATGTCCCCCCTCCTTCGAGCCACGACGGAAATCATCAAACTATAACAGAGGTAAGGTCGATGGTACAATCCCGATAAGCTTATAAACACTATAACAGAGGTAAGGTCGATGGCACAATCCCGATAAGCTTATAAACACTATAACAGAGGTAAGGTCGATGGTACAATCCCGATAAGCTTATAAACACTATAACAGAGGTAAGGTCGATGGTACAATCCCGATGATTATAAACACTATAACAGAAGTAAGGTCGATGGTACAATCCCGATAATCTTATAAACACTATAACAGGGGTAAGGTCGATGGTACAATCCCGATAAGCTTATAAACACTATAACAGATGAAGGTCGATGGTACAATCCCGATAAGATTAAAACACTATAACAGAGGTAAGGTCGAAATGATGATGATTATTACAAACATGACCAGGGAAAATATCCTATTATTAAAAGGCCATGTTAAAATGAACGTGGGCATACTATTAAAAGGCCAGGGAAATATCCTATTATTAAAAGGCCAGGGAAAATATCCTATTATTAAAAGGCCAGGGAAAATATCCTATTATTAAAAGGCCAGGGAAATATCCTATTATTAAAAGGCCAGGGAAATATCCTATTATTAAAAGGCCAGGAAATATCCTATTATTAAAAGGCCAGGGAAATAATTATAAAAAGGCCAGGGAAATATCCTATTATTAAAAGGCCAGGAAAAATATCCTATTATTAAAAGGCCAGGGAAAATATCCTATTATTAAAAGGCCAGGAAAAATATCCTATTATTAAAAGGCCAGGGAATATATCCTATTATTAAAAGGCCAGGGAAAATATCCTATTATTAAAAGGCCAGGGAAAATATCCTATTATTAAAAGGCCAGGGAAAATATCCTATTATTAAAAGGCCAGGGAAAATATCCTATTATTAAAAGGCCAGGGAAAATATTCTATTATTAAAAGGCCAGGGTAAATATCCTATTATTAAAAGGCCAGGGAAACATCCTATTATTAAAAGGCCAGGGAAAATATCCTATTATTAAAAGGCCAGGGAAAATATCCTATTATTAAAAGGCCAGGAAAAATATCCTATTATTAAAAGGCCAGGGAAAATATCCTATTATTAAAAGGCCAGGAAAAATATCCTATTATTAAAAGGCCAGGGAATATATCCTATTATTAAAAGGCCAGGGAAAATATCTTATTATTAAAAGGCCAGGGAAAATATCCTATTATTAAAAGGCCAGGAAAAATATCCTATTATTAAAAGGCCAGGGAAAATATTCTATTATTAAAAGGCCAGGGAAAATATCCTATTATTAAAAGGCCAGGGTAAATATCCTATTATTAAAAGGCCAGGGAAAATATCCTATTATCAAAAGGCCAGGGAAAGTATCCTATTATTAAAATGCCAGGGTAAATATCCTATTATTAAAAGGCCAGGGAAAATATCCTATTATTAAAAGGCCAGGGTAAATATCCTATTATTAAAAGGCCAGGGAAACTATCCTATTATTAAAAGGCCAGGGAAAATATCCTATTATCAAAAGACCAGGGAAAATATCCTATTATCAAAAGACCAGGGAAAATATCCTATTATTAAAAGGCCAGGGAAAATATCCTATTGACTGAAGTGGTTTTGGTGGTTCGGCCTGGACGAGCCAACTTGGGAAAACGTTGGTTTAGGTCTGGTGGGAAATTAAAAACTAGGAACGGCCAAGTTTAAATTGTCTGGTTTTCAATGTTCAATTGACTAGGTTAAACTTTCAATGGATGACCTAGTAAATCAAATTGTGTACGTAAGCAACTGGACGAGAGATAATTACGAAAGTGGGAAATTTGTTGCACTTACAGCGTGGGAGTAGACCTGACATCTGGAGGCAGTGATTGCGCTGACGTCATTGTTGAAAACGATGTCGTTGCGGTAACGAGGGTTCTGAGTGAGAAACTCTTGAAGTCCGTTGAAAAATGTGACGTCATTGGTTGTGTTGTACAGACTCGTTTTGGCGTAACTCGTCAACCAGCAGTTATCAACTAGTGCATTGATCGTAGAATCCAGTTGAGCCGTGTGCAAAAGATTCCTTATATCCTGAAAAGTAGTGTATGTAGTCATTACGTAATTGGCTATAATTTGTTACCGTTACGGTTCTGTCCTCTGAACGTTTGCAATGTCGCCAAATTGTCAATGCAAGGAAACACCTTTCGTCATTAATGATATACTAGATCTATACCTTTATTGAAAAGATGGTTTATATTTTAATATTTCATATCAAATAAGTAAAGATAAAATTGGGTATCTAAACCCATATACCGGAGGGTAGAACGGAACTGGTCAAGAAAACAAAAAGGAGATCAAATAAGGCCAACATTTAAAAAATGACAACAATAGCAACAAAACAAACTTATTTTGAAATGTATCAGTTGAAGGGAACTTTCTAGTGCGAGAAAAAAGAAAGATATTTAGAAATGAGTTACTTACACCTAGAAACGAATTACTTACACCTAGAAATGAGTTACTTACACCTAGAAATGAGTTACTTACACCTAGAAATGAGTTACTTACACCTAGAAATGAGTTACTTACACCTAGAAATGAGTTACTTACACCTAGAAATGAGTTACTTACACCTAGAAATGAATTACTTACACCTAGAAATGAATTACTTACAGCTAGAAATGAATTACTTACACCTAGAAATGAATTACTTACACCTAGAAATGAGTTACTTACACCTAGAAATGAGTTACTTACACCTAGAAATGAGTTACTTACACCTAGAAATGAATTACTTACACCTAGAAATGAGTTACTTACACCTAGAAATGAATTACTTACACCTAGAAATGAGTTACTTACACCTAGAAATGAGTTACTTACACCTAGAAATGAGTTACTTACACCTAGAAATGAATTACTTACACCTAGAAATGAGTTACTTACACCTAGAAATGAGTTACTTACACCTAGAAATGAATTACTTACACCTAGTAATGAGTTACTTACACCTAGAAATGAATTACTTACACCTAGAAATGAATTACTTACACCTAGAAATGAATTACTTACACCTAGAAATGAGTTACTTACACCTAGAAATGAATTACTTACACCTAGAAATGAGTTACTTACACCTAGAAATGAATTACTTACATCCAGCGTTTCGTGGCTTCTGTAGTCCATTGTTTTAGTCGTGACGAAAGAAATTGGAAGTTTTACGCTGTAATCTTCCAGATCCCACGTCTGGAAATACGTGCAAAGTTGCCGAAAATGAAAGAAGTTTAACAAAATACACTTAGTGTATTCATGGCCCATGTAATTCAATAAAACAAAGGTACCGAGTTTATCCGGGTGTCTTTAGTGTGAAGGGGAACATAGGATAATAATCTCCTCCTGAACAGGCCGCTAGTCTAAGGCGTGATTTACTCCCAAGCTAGTGCTGGTACTCATTTTCACTGCGAGTTACGTGTCTTTCTCAAAGAGCACAACGTTGGACCTAGCAAGACTAGGATTCGAACCCAGGACCCCAAGTAACTTAACTATATTCCATTCAGGGTGAAAAACCCATAACACTACAGACCACGCCACGACGAAAATTTGGTGAAATTATCTTTTTTGAAATAATTAGCCGTTTGGACGTCAAAGTAGCCGAGTGGACGTCAAAGTAGCC
This sequence comes from Doris montereyensis, assembly GCA_037039925.1. Lineage (NCBI taxonomy): Eukaryota > Metazoa > Mollusca > Gastropoda > Nudibranchia > Dorididae > Doris > Doris montereyensis. The sequence goes on from JAXRKP010000540.1 coordinate 228,739, forward strand.
GAGTGGACGTCAAAGTAGCCGAGTGGACGTCAAAGTAGCCGACTGGACGTCAAAATAGCCGAGTGGACGTCAAAGTAGCCGAGTGGACGTCAAAGTAGCCGAGTGGACGTCAAAGTAGCCGACTGGACGTCAAAATAGCCGACTGGACGTCAAAGTAGCCGAGTGGACGTCAAAGTAGCCGACTGGACGTCAAAGTAGTTCGGCAGATTTAAGATGGCGAGGTTCTGGGTTTGAATCCTTGTAATGCTACATTCAACGTTGGGTTCCTGGCGTTTATTCAACACACATTACCCCACTCGCTCCAAGTCAATGGGTACCACCCTTAGTTGAGACCCTAGTCAATGGGTACCACCCTTAGTTGAGACCCTAGTCAATGGGTACCACCCTTAGTTGATACCCAATCAATGAGTACCACCCTTAGTTGAGGAGTCAAACCTACTACAGACAAGCGTCCTGTTCAGGAGGCGATATATATTTATTCACCTGTTCCTCTTCAAGTTATGGAAACCAGAGTAATCTCCGGCATTATGGGCAGCAATGGCGTTAATATAGATACAAAATTAGGGTGGATTTACGCCTTTGCATCGACAAGGTTTTTTTTACCTGGGTACATACCAAACGTATAAAATATTGTACTGACATTTTTTTTAGTCATATCTTTCCATCCACCTTAATCTAAGCGGGGTACTTTAATCTCATTTTATGCTACATCGCTTTATAATTTTCTGTTCATACATGTGTCAATCTCTATAGTTATTCATTCAGCACTTTATGTACAGTAGTCATCCATTTGTTTATGTGCATCGTTTAACATTACTGTGTATCATTGTAAACATTCTCTTTTCCTTTAATTTTCCAGACTCCTACGAATGATTTATTTGCTTTCTTTGGGAAGAATGGACCAGTCTAGTATATTTCTTTCCCACCACCCCGCTATCCTCCCCCCACCTCTCTCTCTCTCTCTCTCTCTCTCTCTCTCTCTCTCTCTCTCTCTCTCTCTCTCTCTATCTCTCTTTCTCTCTCTCTCTATTTCTCTCTCTCTCTATTCTCTCTCTCTCTATTTCTCTCTCTCTCTATTTCTCTCTCTCTCTCTCTCTCTCTCTCTATTTCTCTCTCTCTATTTCTCACTCTCTCTCTCTCTATTTCTCTCTCTCTCTCTCTCTCTCTCTCTCTCTCTCTCTCTCTCTCTCTCTCTCTCTCTCTCTCTCTCTCTCTCTCTCTCTCTCTCTCTCTCTCTCTCTCTCTCTCTCTCTCTCTCTCTCTCTCTCTCTCTCTCTCTCTCTCTCTCTCTCTCTCTCTCTCTCTCTCTCTCTCTCTCTCTCTCTCTCTCTCTCTCTCTCTCTCTCTCTCTCTCTCTCTCTCTCTCTCTCTCTCTCTCTCTAGCCCTCTCACTCTCTCTCTCTCCCTCGTTCTTCTCCCTCTCTCTCTCTCTCTCTCTCTCTCTCTCTCTCTCTCTCTCTCTCTCTCTCTCTCTCTCTCTCTCTCTCTCTCTCTCTCTCTCTCTCTCTCTCTCTCTCTCTCTCTCTCTCTCTCTCTCTCTCTCTCTCTCTCTCTCTCTCTCTCTCTCTCTCTTCTCTCTCTCTCTCTCTCTCTCTCTCTCTCTTCTCTCTCTCTCTCTCTCTCTCTCTCTCTCTCTCTCTCTCTCTCTCTCTCTCTCTCTCTCTCTCTCTCTCTCTCTCTCTCTCTCTCTCTCTCTCTCTCTCTTCTCTCTCTCTCTCTCTCTCTCTCTCTCTCTCTCTCTCTCTCTCTCTCTCTCTCTCTCTCTCTCTCTCTCTCTCTCTCTCTCTCTCTCTCTCTCTCTCTCTCTCTCTCTCTCGCTCTCTCTCTCCCTCTCCTTTTAATCGTTTCAAACAAACAGCATTTAAAGGAAAATACACAAAAAAACTGAGACCCTACCTGGTACTTATGGAAGTAGGAGCTAGTCAGCACCAAGTCCTTCAGATCGAGGCCCTGGCGTAGCTGTGTACATCCCCACACAGACACACCGACATAACCACTGAACAACAGGAGGATGAACACACGGGCTGGCATCCACATCACAAACCTGTGGAATGACGTTCTCATCAGGCAGTGCTGACAGCAAGATGCTAATAACTAGTGGAAGGGGATACCAACTTCATTTTCATCAAATAAATACAAAAGTTGACGCCAAGGTTTAACACTCATCCAAACATAAACTCTTTTCCTCTTCGTCTTCATAATGTCCTTCTTTCCTACACTGTCTTTTTGTTACCTTCAAATACCCTATATCTGTTCAGTTTTAAGATACACGTTTTCTTTCTTTCTTTGTCTCTCTGTCTCTGTCTCTGTCTCTGTCTCGGTCTCTGTCTTTGTTTGTCTCTGTCTCTGTCTCTGTCTCTGTCTCTGTCTCTGTTTGTATGTCTGTCTGTCTGTCTAAGAGTCTGTCTATCTGTCTGTCTGTGTCTGTCTGTCTGTCTGTCTGTCTCTCTCTCTTCATCTCTCTCTCTCTCTCTCTCTCTCTCTCTCTCTCTCTCTCTCTCTCTCTCTCTCTCTCTCTCTCTCTCTCTCTCTCTCTCTCTCTCTCTCTCTCTCTCTCTCTCTCTCTCTCTCTCTCTCTCTCTCTCTCTCTCTCTCTCTCTCTCTCTCTCTCTTCTATCTATGTCTTACTTTCTATCTCTAGCTGTTGTTGTGTCTATGTCTTCTTTCATCTCTCTTGTTATATGTAGGTTAGTTTGTTTGATTTCTCTAGCTGTTGTTGTGTCTAGCTGTCTCGTTATATCTCTCGTCTTGTTATATGTAGGTTAGTTTGTTTGATTTGACCTATCTATATGTGTGTCTAGCTGTCTCGTTATATCTCTCGTCTTGTTATATGTAGGTTACTTTGTTTGATTTGACCTATCTATATGTGTGTCTAGCTGTCTCGTTATATCTCTCGTCTTGTTATATGTAGGTTAGTTTGTTTGATTTGACCTATCTATATGTGTGTCTAGCTGTCTCGTTATATCTCTCGTCTTGTTATATGTAGGTTAGTTCGTTTGATTTGACCTATCTGTCTATGTGTCTAGCTGTCTCGTTATATCTCTCGTCTTGTTATATATTGGTTACTTAGTTTGATGTGACCTGATTTTACCCACACCCAAAACTACTAAGGTGATATTGGGGATTTTCCTTTATAGGATTCTTAATCTTTGCCGGACTGCTCTGTGAACAGTCATGTGATCTGCACACGGGACCTCCTTTTTAACGCCCATCTCCAATCGAACTCGGTGTCGATCCATCAACCTGGATCAGGGGATGGGTTTTACTAAAAAAACCACCATAGAAAACTGGAGACAGTTTCTCAACCTATCGGGTCGAACCCACGATCTATTTGAGAGACCGACGCCTTGTCTGTGGACCACCGAGGTCCCCCTTGTGGTCAGCGTGTGTGACTCTTCTGTTGACATTTCACCATTAGAGAGCAGCTACACGGAACCTTAGGATGAATGCTGTTAAAATCGCTAAAATATCTCTCAGATTGGATCCCTTAGGAGACAGAGCAAGCCTGGGAGGATAGCAGAGGAAGGATAGTCTAAGACAGAGGAAGGATAGTCTAAGACAGAGGAAGGATAGTCTAAGACAGAGGAAGGATAGTCTAAGACAGAGGAAGGATAGTAAGACAGAGGAAGGATAAGACAGAGGAAGGATAGTCTAAGACAGAGGAAAGGATAGCCCAAGACAGAGGAAGGATAACCTAAGACAGAGGTAGGATAGCCTAAGACAGAGAAAGGATAGCCTAAGACAGAGAAGGATAGCCTAAGAAAGAGAAAGGATAACCTAAGACAGAGGTAGGATAGCCTAAGACCTAAGACAGAGGAGCCTAAAGGAGGATAGCCTAAGACAGATAGGATAGACAAGACAGAGAAAGGATAACCTAAGACAGAGGTAGGATAGCCTAAGACAGAGAAAGGATAGCCTAAGACAGAGGTAGGATAGCCTAAGACAGAGAAAGGATAGCCTAAGACAGGATATAACCTAAGAAGGCAGATAGCCTAAGACAAAGGAGGATAGGACAGTCTAAGGCAGAGAAAGGACAGACAAGAAATATAGCCTAAGACAGAGGTAGGATAGCCTAAGACAGACAAAGGATAACCTAAGACAGTGGAAAGATAGTCTAAGACAGAGGTAGGTTAGCCTAAGACAGAGGTAGGATAGCCTAGGACAGTGGAAGGATAGTCTAAGACAGAGAAAGGATAGTTTAAGACAGAGGAAGGAAAGCCTAAGACAGAGGAAGGATAGCCTAAGACAGAGAAAGGATAGCCCAAGACAGAGGAAGGATAGCCTAAGACAGAGGAAGGAAAGCCTAAGACAGAGGAAGGATAGCCCAAGACAGAGGAAGGATAGCCTAAGACAGAGAAAGGATAGCCCAAGACAGAGGAAGGATAGCCTAAGACAGAAGAAAGGATAGCCTAAGACAGAGGAAGGATAGTCTAAGACAGAGAAAGGATAGCCTAAGACAGAGGAAGGATAGTCTAAGACAGAAGAAGAATAGTCTAAGACAGAAGAAGGATAGCCTAAGACATAGGAAGGATAGCCTAAGACAGAAGAAGGATTACCTAAGACAGAGGTAGGATAGCCTAAGACAGAGGAAGGATAGTCTAAGACAGAAAAAGGATAGCCTAAGACCAAAAAAGATAGCCTAAGACAGAGGAAGGATAATCTAAGACAGAGAAAGGATAGCATAAGACAGAAGACGGATAGTCTAAGACAGAAGAGGATAGCCTAAGACCAAAACAAAATAGCCTAAGACAGAGGAAGGATAATCTAAGACAGAGAAAGGATAGCCTAAGACAGAGAAAGGATAGTGTAAGACAGGAGAGGATAGTCTAAGACAGAAGAAGGATAGCCTAAGACAGAGAAAGGATAGTCTAAGACAGAGAAAGGATAGTCTAAGACAGAGAAAGGATAGTCTAAGACAGAAGAAGGATAGTCTAAGACAGAAGAAGGATAGCCTAAGGCAGAGAAAAGATAGTCTCAGACAGAAGAAGGATAGTCTTAGACAGAGAAAAGATAGTCTAAGAGAGAAGAAGGATAGTCTAAGACAGAGAAATGATAGCCTAAGACAGAGAAAGGATAGTCTAAAACATAAGAAGGATAGCCTAAGACAGAGAAAGGATAGTCTAAGACAGAAAAGGAGAGTCTAAGACAGAAGAAGGATAGTCTAAGACAGAGGAAGGATAGTCTAAGACAGAAGAAGGATAATCTAAGACAGAAGAAGGATAGCCTAAGACAGAGAAAGGATAGTCTAAGACAGAAGAAGGATAGTCTAAGACAAAAGAAGGATAGTCTAAGACAGCGAAAGGATAGTCTAAGACAGAGAAAGGATAGCCTAAGACAGATGAAGGATAGTCTAAGACAGAGGAAGGATAGTCTAAGACAGAGGAAGGATAGTCTAAGACAGAAGAAAGATAGTCTAAGACAGAAGAAAGATAATCTAAGACAGAAGAAAGATCATCTAAGACAGAAGAAAGATAGTCTAAGACCGAAGAAAAATAGTCTAAGACAGAAGAAGAATAGTCTAAGACAGAGAAAGGATAGCCTAAGACAGAGAAAGGATAATCTAAGACAGAGAAAGGATAGTCTAAGACAGAGGAAGGATAGCGTAAGACAGAGGACGGATAGTCTAAGACAGAAAAAAAGATAGCCTCAGACAGACGAAAGATAGTCTAAAACAGAAGAAGGATAGTCTAAGACAGAAGAAGGATAGTATAAGACAGAGAAAGTATAGTCTAAGACAGCGAAAGGATAGTCTAAGACAGAGAAAGGATAGTCTAAGACAGAGAAAGGATAGCCTAAGACTGAGGATGGATAGTCTAGGACAGAAGAAGGATAGCCTAAGACAGAGAAAGGATAGCGTAAGACAGAGGACGGATAGTCTAAGACAGAAGAAGGATAGTCTAAGACAGAAGAAGGATAGTCTAAGTCAGAGAAAGGATAGTCTAAGACAGAAGAAGGATAGTCTAAGTCAGAGAAAGGATAGTCTAAGACAGAAGAAGGATAGTCTAAGACAGAAGAAGGATAGTCTAAGTCAGAGAAAGGATAGTCTAAGACAGAGAAAGGATAGCCTAAGACAGAGATAGAGAAAGGATAGTCTAAGACAGAGAAAGGATAGTCTAAGTCAGAGAAAGGATAGTCTAAGACAGAAGAAGGATAGTCTAAGACAGAGAAAGGATAGTCTAAGTCAGAGAAAGGATAGTCTAAGACAGAAGAAGGATAGTCTAAGACAGAGAAAGGATAGCGTAAGACAGAGGACGGATAGTCTAAGACAGAAGGATAGTCTAAGACAGAGAAAGGATAGTCTAAGTCAGAGAAAGGATAGTCTAAGACAGAAAAGGATAGTCTAAGTCAGAGAAAGGATAGTCTAAGACAGAAGAAGGATAGTCTAAGTCAGAAAGGATAGTCTAAGACAGAGGAAGGATAGTCTAAGTCAGAGAAAGGATAGTCTAAGTCAGAGAAAGGATAGTCTAAGACAGAGGAAGGATAGTCTAAGTCAGAGAAAGGATAGTCTAAGACAGAGAAAGGATAGTCTAAGACAGAGAAAGGATAGTCTAAGACAGAGAAAGGATAGTCTAAGACAGAGAAAGGATAGTCTAAGACAGAGAAAGGATAGTCTAAAGACAGAGAAAGGATAGTCTAAGACAGAGAAATAGTCTAAGTCTAAGGAGTCTAAGACAGAAAGGATAGTCTAAGACAGAGAAAGGATAGTCTAAGACAGAGAAAGGATAAGTCTAAGACAGAGAAATGATAGTCTAAGACGTCAAGACGGAAGAAGGATAGTCTAAGACAGAGAAAGGATAGTCTAAGACAGAAGAAAGATAGTCTAAGAAGGATAGTCTAAGACAGAAGAAGGATAGTCTAAGAGAGAGAAAGGATAGTCTAAGACAGAAGAAGGAAGTCTAAGACAGAAGAAGGATAGTCTAAGACAGAGAAAGGATAGCCTAAGACAGAAGAAGGAACGTCTAAGACGGAAGAAGGATAGTCTAAGACAGAGAAAGGATAGCCTAAGACAGAGAAGGATAGTCTAAGACAGAGAAAGGATAGTCTAAGACAGAGAAAGGATAGTCTAAGACAGAGAAAGGATAGCCTAAGACAGAAAGGATAGTCTAAGACAGAGAAAGGATAGTCTAAGACAGAAAGGATAGTCTAAGACAGAGAAAGGTCAGCCTAAGACAGAGAAAGGATAGTCTAAGACAGAGAAAGGATAGTCTAAGACAGAGAAAGGATAGTCTAAGACAGAGAAAGGATAGTCTAAGACAGAGAAAGGATAGTCTAAGACAGAGAAGGATAGTCTAAGACAGAAGAAGGAGACTAAAGATAGCCTAAGACAGAGAAAGGATAGTCTAAGACAGAAGGATAGTCTAAGACAGAAGAAGTCTAAGACACAGAGGAAGATAGTCTAAGTAGCCCAAGACAGATGAAGGATAGTCTAAGACAGAGAAGGATAGTCTAAGACAGAGGAAGGATAGTCTAAGACAGAGAAAAGGAGCCTAAGACAGAAGAAGGATAATCTAAGACAGAGGAAGGATATTTTAAGACAGAGAAAGGATAGTCTAAGACAGAGGAAGGATAGTCTAAGACAGAGAAAGGATAGTCTAAGACAGATGAAGGATAGTCTAAGACAGAGGAAGGATAGCCTTAGACAGAGAAAGGATAGTCTAAGACAGAAGAAGGATAGTCTAAGACAGAGGAAGGATAGCCTTAGACAGAGAAAGGATAGTCTAAGACAGAAGAAAGATAGTCTAAGACAGAAGAAGGATAGTCTAAGACAGAGAAAGGATAGTCTAAGACAGAGAAAGGATAGTCTAAGACAGAGAAAGAATAGTCTAAGACAGAAGAAGGATAGTCTAAGACAGAGGAAAGATAGTCTAGACAGAGAAAGAATAGTCTAAGACAGAGGAAGGATATTCTAAGACAGGAAAGGATAGTTTAAGACAGAGAAAGGATAGTCTAAGAAGGAAGGATAGTCTAAGACAGAAGAAGGATAGTCTAAGACAGAGAAAGGATAGTCTAAGACAGAGGAAGGATAGTCTAAGACAGAGAAAGAATAGTCTAAGACAGAAGAAGGATAGTCTAAGACGAGGGAAGACAGAGAAAGAATAGTCTAAGAGGAAGGAAGAAGGCGGAAGGAATAGTCTAAGACAGAAGAAGGATAGTCTAAGACAGAAGAAGGATAGTCTAGACAGAGGAAGAATAGCCTAACACAGACAAAGGATAGCCTAAGACAGAGGAAGGATAGTCTAAGACAGAGAAAGGATAGTCTAAGACAGAGGCAGAATAGCCTAAGACAGAAGAAGAATAGTCTAAGACAGAGGAAGGATAGTCTATGACAGAGAAAGATAGTCTAAGACAGAAGAAGGATAGTCTAAGACAGAAGAAAGATAGTCTAAGACAGAAGAAAGATAATCTAAGACAGAGAAAGATCATCTAAGACAGAAGAAAGATAGTCTAAGACAGAAGAAAAATAGTCTAAGACAGAAGAAGAATAGTCTAAGACAGAGAAAAGATAGCCTAAGACAGAGAAAGGATAATCTAAGACAGAGAAAGGATAGTCTAAGACAGAAGAAGGATAGTCTAAGACAGAAGAAGGATAGTCTAGACAGAGAAAGAATAGTCTAAGACAGAGGAAGGATAGTCTAAGACAGACAAAGAATAGACTAAGACAGAAGAGGGATAGTCTAAGACAGAGGAAAGATAGTCTAGACAGAGAAAGAATAGTCTAAGACAGAGAAAGGATAGTCTAAGACAGAGGAAGGATAGCTAAGACGGAAGAAGGATAGTCTAAGACAGAGAAGGATAGTATAGTCTAGAGAGAGAAAGAATAGCCTAACACAGAGAAAGGATAGCCTAAGACAGAGGAAGGATAGTCTAAGACAGAGAAAGGATAGTCTAAGACAGAGGCAGAATAGCCTAAGACAGAAGAAGAATAGTCTAAGTCAGAGGAAGGATAGTCTATGACAGACGAAAGATAGTCTAAGACAGAAGAAGGATAGTCTAAGACAGAAGAAAGATAGTCTAAGACAGAAGAAAGATAATCTAAGACAGAAGAAAGATCATCTAAGACAGAAGAAAAGATAGTAAGTCTAAGACTGAAGAAAAATAGTCTAAGATAGAAGAAGAATAGTCTAAGACAGAGAAAGGATAGCCTAAGACAGAGAAAGGATAATCTAAGACAGAGAAAGGATAGTCTAAGACAGAGGAAGGATAGTCTAAGACAGAGGAAGGATAGTCTAAGACAGAAAAAGGATAGCCTAAGACAGACAGAGGAAGATAGTCTAAGACAGAAGAAGGATAGTCTAAGACAGAAGAAGATAGTCTAAGACAGAAAAATAGTCTAAGACAGAGTCTAAGAAGGATAGTCTAAGACAGAGAAAGGATAGTCTAAGACAGACAGAGAAAGAATAGTCTAAGACAGAGAAGGATAGTCTAAGACAGAGAAAGGATAGTCTAAGACAGAGAAAGGATAGTCTAAGACAGAGAAAGGATAGTCTAAGACAGAGAGAAGGATAGTCTAAGACAGAGAAAGGATAGCCTAAGACAGAGGATGGATAGTCTAAGACAGAAGAAGGATAGTCTAAGACAGAGAAAGGATAGCTAAGACAGAGGAAGGATAGTCTAAGACAGAGGAAGGATAATCTAAGACAGATGAAGGATAGTCTAAGACAGAGAAAAGGATAGTCTAAGACAGAAGAAGGATAGTCTAAGACAGAGAAAGGATAGTCTAAGACAGAGAAAGGATAGTCTAAGACAGAAGAAGGATAGTCTAAGACAGAAGAAGGATAGTCTAAGTCAGAGAAAGGATAGTCTAAGACAGAGAAAGATAGCCTAAGACAGAAAGGATAGTCTAAGACAGAGAAAGGATAGTCTAAGACAGAGAAAGGATAGTCTAAGACAGAGAAAGGATAGTCTAAGACAGAGAAAGGATAGTCTAAGACAGAGAAAGGATAGCCTAAGACAGAGGATGGATAGTCTAAGACAGAGAAAGGATAGTCTAAGACAGAGAAAGGATAGTCTAAGACAGAGAAAGGATAGTCTAAGACAGAGAAGGATAGTCTAAGACAGAGAAAGGATAGTCTAAGACAGAGAAAGGATAGTCTAAGACAGAGAAAGGATAGCCTAAGACAGAGGATGGATAGTCTAAGACAGAGAAAGGATAGTCTAAGACAGATGAAGGATAGTCTAAGACAGAGAAAGGATAGTCTAAGACAGAGAAAGGATAGTCTAAGACAGAGAAGGATAGTCTAAGACAGAGAAAGGATAGCCTAAGACAGAGGATGGATAGTCTAAGACAGAGAAAGGATAGCCTAAGACAGATGAAGGATAGTCTAAGACAGAGAAAGGATAGTCTAAGACAGTCTAAGAGAAAGGATAGTCTAAGACAGATGAAGGATAGTCTAAGACAGAGAAAGGATAGCCTAAGACAGAAGAAGGATAGTCTAAGACAGAGAAAGGATAGTCTAAGACAGAGAAAGGATAGCCTAAGACAGAGAAAGGATAGTCTAAGACAGAGAAAGGATAGTCTAAGACAGTCTAAGAAAGGATGGTAGTCTAAGACAGAGGATAGCCTAAGACAGATAGTCTAAGACAGAGAAAGGATAGTATAAGACAGAAGAAGCGATAGTCTAAGTCAGAAGAAGGATAGTCTAAGACAGAGAAAGGATAATCTAAGACAGAAGAAGGATAGTCTAAGACAGAGAAAGGATAGTCTAAGGACAGTATAAGACAGGAAGGATAGTCTAAGACAGAGAAAGGATAGTCTAAGACAGAGAAAGATGATTATTATAATGCTTATTAAGACAGAGAGGATGATAAGACAGAGAAGTATAGTCTAAGACAGAGAAAAGGATAGTATAAGACAGAAGAAGGATAGATAATCTAAGACAGATGAAAGGATAATCTAAGGCAGAAGATGAAGGACGGAGAAAGGATGTCTAAGGACAGTATAAGACAGGAAGGATAGTTTAAGACAGAGGAAGGATGAGTCTAAGACATAAAAGGTTAGACAGAGAGGTGATAGCCTAAGACAGAAAAGGATAGTCTAAGACAGGAAGGATAGTCTAAGACAGATGAAGGAAGTGTAAGAAAGATGAAGGATAGTGTAAGACAGAGAAAGGATAGTTTAAGACAGAAAAAAGGATAGTCTAAGAGGAAGGATAGTCTAAGACAAAGAAAAGGATAGCTTAAGACAGAGAGAGCCTAAGACAGAGGACCGGATAGTCTAAGACAGATGAAGGATAGTGTAAGACAGATGAAGAATAGTCTAAGACAGATGAAGGATAGTCTAAGACAGAAGCAGGACAGTCTAAGACAGATGAAGAATAGTCTAAGACAGAAGAAGGATAGTGTAAGACAGAGGACGGATAGTCTAAGACAGATGAAGGATAGTGTAAGACAGATGAAGAATAGTCTAAGACAGATGAAGGATGGTCTAAGACAGAGGACAGAAGGTGGAATTCGTTTGTGCGTAGCCTATACCCATCTAGAGGCGAGAGGCATTGATAATGATGATGATAATAATGATGATCATGATGATGATGGCGATAATGATGATGATAATAATGATGATGATAATGATGATGACGATGGTGATGATAACGATGAGGATGATGATGATCATAATGATAATGGTGATGATAATGATGATGATGATGATGGTGATGATAACGATGATGATGATGATGATCATAATGAATGATAATGATGATGATAAGGATATGATGATGATGATGATGATGATAATGATAATGATGATAATAATGATGATGATGATGATAATGATAAAGATGATGATTATGATAATGACAATAGTGATTATATTTATGATGATAATGATGAATATGATGATTATGATAATTATGATGATTATCATAATCATGATGAAGATGATGATGATAATGATGATGATGATGATCATCATCATAGAGAAAAATGATGATAATAATGATAATGATGAGGATGATGTTGAGGATTATGTTGATGATTATGATAATGATGATGATGATATACAGTAGCAGCTACCTTGGTAGAGCGAAACGTGGACCTTTCTCGCACAAACTCTGGTCCTGAGACGTTGTGTCTGGAAAGCACCACACACATGCACAGGTAGCAACAAGACCTGCCCTCTTCCTTGAGTTCTTTACGAGACTTGTCCACCTTAGCACATGTGATGGTGTGACGGCTGGCATAAACCCGTTTGCCATGCAGAGCCAGACAGCCGCCGAAGAACGTGGCGTTGCAGATATAGCAGAGAAGAACACCTGTGCCTGGAAACATACACACGATATTGTGTCATATAGCAGAGAAGAACACCTGTGCCTGGAAACATACACACGATATTGTGTCATATAGCAGAGAAGAACACCTGTGCCTGGAAACATACACACGATATTGTGTCATATAGCAGAGAAGAACACCTGTGCCTGGAAACATACACATGATATTGTGTCATATACAGAGAAGAACACCTGTGCCTGGAAACATACACATTGTGTCATATAGCAGAGAAGAACACCTGTGCCTGGAAACATACACACGATATTGTGAGAAGAACACCTGTGCCTGGAAACATACACACGATATTGTGTCATATAACAGAGAAGAACACCTGCCTGAAACATACACATGATATTGTGTCTGAGAAGAACATACACACGATATTGTGTCATATAGCAGAGAAGAACACCTGTGCCTGGAAACATACACACGACATTGTGTCATATAGCAGAGAAGAACACCTGTGCCTGGAAACATACACACGATATTGTGTCATATAACAGAGAAGAACACCTGTGCCTGGAAACATACACACGATATTGTGTCATATAGCAGAGAAGAACACCTGTGCCTGGAAACATACTCACGATATTGTGTCATAGCAGAGAAAAACACCTGTGCCACACGATATTGTGTCATATAGCAGAGAAGAACACATGTGCCTGGAAACATACACAAATTGTGTCATATACAGAGAAGAACACCTGTGCCTGGAAACATATTGTGTCATATAGCAGAGAAGAACACCTGTGCACACGATATTGTGCCTGGAAACATACACATTTGTGATATTGTGTCATATATTGTGTCAGAGAAGAACACCTGTGCCTGGAAACATACACACGATATTGTGTCATATAGCAGAGAAGAACACCTGTGCCTGGAAACATACACATGATATTGTGTCATATAGCAGAGAAGAACACCTGTGCCTGGAAACATACACGATACCTGTGTGTCATATAGCAGAGAAGAACACCTGTGCCTGGAAACATACACACGATATTGTGTCATATACAGAGAAGAACACCTGTGCCTGGAAACATACACACGATATTGTGTCATATGGAAACATGGAAACATACACGATATTGTGTCATATAGCAGAGAAGAACACCTGTGCCTGGAAACATACACACGATATTGTGTCATATAGCAGAGAAGAACACCTGTGCCTGGAAACATACACACGATATTGTGTCATATAGCAGAGAAGAACACCTGTGCCTGGAACATACACACGATATTGTGTCATATAGCAGAGAAGAACACTGTGCGATATTGTGTCATATGGAGAAGAACATGGAAACATACACGATATTGTGTCATATAGCAGAGAAGAACACCTGTGCCTGGAAACATACACACGATATTGTGTCATATAGCAGAGAAGAACACCTGTGCCTGGAAACATACACACGATATTGTGTCATATAGCAGAGAAGAACACCTATGCCTGGAAACATATACATGATATTGTGTCATATAGCAGAGAAGAACAGAAAAGAACACCTGTGCCTGGAAACATACATACGGTATTGTGTCGTTAATTTAAGACTAAGTTTCTACTGTGACGTCGGTGGCCAAATGGTTAGGCTGATGGACTCTGGGCTATGAGGTACAGGTTTCGAATCCTGACAAGCTAGGTCCCACATTTTGTTCCTCTTAACACGCATTTCCCCGACTCGACACAGAGACAAACGGGGGCAAGCACAGATACAAACGGGGGCAAGCACTAGCTTGAGAGTAAATACCCGCGACAGACTAGCGTCCTGTCCATGGGGGTGATTAGATTTGTATCACCTGTTAGATTAGTATCACCTGTTAGATTAGTATCACCTGTTAGATTAGTATCACCTGTTAGATTAGTATCACCTGTTAGTTTAGTACCCCGTATTAGATTAGTATCACCTGTGAGTTTAGTATCACCTGTTAGATTAGTACCACCTGTTAGATTAATATCACCTGTTAGATTAGTATCATCTGTTAGATTAGTATCACCTGTTATATTAGTATCACCTGTTAGATTAGTATCAGCTGTTAGATTAGTATCATCTGTTAGAATAGTATCACCTGTTATATTAGTATCACCTGTTATATTAGTATCACCTGTTATATTAGTATCACCTGTTAGATTAGTATCATCTGTTAGAATAGTATCACCTGTTATATTAGTATCACTTGTTATATTAGTATCAGCTGTTAGATTAGTATCAGCTGTTAGAATAGTATCACCTGTTATATTAGTATCACCTGTTATATTAGTATCACCTGTTATATTAGTATCACCTGTTATATTAGTATGACCTGTTATATTAGTATCACCTGTTATATTTATCATTAGTATCACCTGTTAATAGTATCACCTGTTATATTAGTATCACCTGTTATATTAGTATCACCTGTTATATTAGTATCACCTGTTATATTAGTATGACCTGTTATATTAGTATCACCTGTTATATTAGTATCACCTGTTATATTAGTATCACCTGTTATATTAGTATCACCTGTTATATTAGTATCACCTGTTATATTAGTATCACCTGTTATATTAGTATGACCTGTTATATTAGTATCACCTGTTATATTAGTATCACCTGTTATATTAGTATCACCTGTTATATTAGTATCACCTGTTATATTAGTATCACCTGTTCTGCTTCAAATAATAGAAACAGGATACACCCCAGCTCTAATGGCTGCAATGGCCTTGAAGGAATTTCACTAAAGACAAATGGCTGCAATGGCCTTGAACAAATTTCACTAAAGACAAATGGCTGCAATGGCCTTGAAGGAATTTCACTAAAGACAAATGGCTGCAATGGCCTTGAAGGAATTTCACTAATGACAAATGGCTGCAATGGCCTTGAAAGAATTTCACTAAAGACAAATGGCTGCAATGGCCTTGAAAGAATTTAACTAATGACAAATGGATGCAATGGCCTTGAAAAGAATTTCACTAAAGACAAATGGCTGCAATGGCCTTGAAGAGAATTTCACTAAAGACAAATGATGGAGAGAGAGAGAGAGAGAGAGAGAGAGAGAGGCTTGAATGGAGATTTCAGAGAGAGAGATGGAGCAGATGAGAGAGAGAGAGAGAGAGAGAGAGAGAGAGGAGAGAGAGAGAGAGAGAGAGAGAGAGAGAGAGAGAGAGAGAGGAGAGAGAGAGAGAGAGAGAGAGAGAGAGAGAGAGAGAGAGAGAGAGAGAGAGAGAGAGAGAGAGAGAGAGAGAGAGAGAGAGAGAGAGAGAGAGAGAGAGAGAGAGAGAGAGAGAGAGAGAGAGAGAGAGAGAGAGAGAGAGAGAGAGAGAGAGAGAGAGAGAGAGAGAGAGAGAGAGAGAGAGAGAGAGAGAGAGAGAGAGAGAGAGAGAGAGAGAGAGAGAGAGAGAGAGAGAGAGAGAGAGAGAGAGAGAGAGAGAGAGAGAGAGAGAGAGAGAGAGAGAGAGAGAGAGAGAGAGAGAGAGAGAGAGAGAGAGAGAGAGAGAGAGAGAGAGAGAGAGAGAGAGAGAGAGAGAGAGAGAGAGAGAGAGAGAGAGAGAGAGAGAGAAGGAAAACAAACAATATAGAAAATGTCAGCATCGAATTCACTTACCGGTGTAAATACAAAAGTTGCGCACACTTTTAAAAACACTGGTAGCCCCCACTACAAATGAAAGGAAGTCTGTCACTGAAACAACGAGAAGAGAAAACGTTTAAATTTAATATAATGATAATAATATATAGTAATGATTCATAACCCATATAGCGCCTATATCCATAACAATATGTTTTAGCTATACAATGACGGTGTCATATGGGATACTATGATATAAGTAATGATAATAATATAATCTAGTACATACCTAGATAATAACAAATAATAATTAATACATCGAAAATACAAATACACATTTAAGCAATAACGATCACGTATTCAAATTAGAGCATCGAAGGCAGAGCGAAAAAGTTATGTTGTGGAGTTGAGTGATTTGGAATTTCGTGTATGAGGTGACGGAGACTTCCAGACACCGAGGGCATAAAATGAAAAGACACAATAAAAATATTTGTTTTTCCATTTTACAATCACGTGATTTTCTTGAGTTTTCTCTTCTGTAAGACCTCTGGTCCAGGTAGATTGAATGGCACCTAGTCCCATCGAAGATGGACGATAAATAGGAGGTCCTGTATTAATATCACAACACTATGTGCACATTAAAGATCTATTGACTCTTTACAGGGCCTTTCGGGCAAAATTAAAAATCCTTCCAACCCCCCCCCGAAATCACCTTAGTTGTAGATGTAGGTAGAATAAAACAAAATTAAAATTAAAATCAAAATCTTCATAGAATCTCATTTCATATTTGGGCGTGCTAGAATCCATTTGAAGACAGCACATTCAACAGAGGCCGTCTTAACATATTAACCTATGTGTCATGGCATTGGGAACCCGTATTGATAAATCAATCCTTTGTATGTTTTTGTATAAAGAAAGACAAGCAGTTCTGAGGATAGACATAACCGATTACTCTTCCTACCTGAAGTAATGGTGATTCCGATACCAGCTTTCTTGAACACAGTGCCAATTCTCTCTGGGACTGAGAGTTCAGTTTTGCTGGCTGTCTCGCTCCACGTAGCCATAAGCAGAAACATATCGTCGACACCAATCCCTGAAATGGCAAGGGGGGGGGGGTAACTTTTGATTCTTATTTCATTCATTTGCCTTCATTTACGTGACAAAAAAATTAATTGAGAATCAACTTAAAATTGCGTATACTTGTGCAGTATCCCAAACTACAGTGATGCTACTTTCGCCAACTTTGACTCCAATGAACATAATGTAAATTTTACTCTTTACACGAGTCCAATCAACTTCCTTTCTTTCTTTCTTTATCATTTCCCATTCTACCTTCTGGTGTATGAGTTCAGATGCCCGAGATGATCTTTCTCCAGGCTGCCCTGTCCTGACATTTTCTGTTTCCTTCCAAAAATGTTACATTTCTATGCTTCAATGTCTCTTTTATATCTTCTTCGCATTTTCTCTGAGGTCTGCCTTTTGGTCTTTTACCTTGGGCTTTAGCACTGTATACTGATTTAGCTATTATATTGTCATTAATTCTGTTTACATGCCCAAACCATCTCAATTGATTTATTTCTATCTTAGTTTTTATGTCATCTGCTTTGGTTTGATCTCTTATTGTTGTATTTCTGATTTTGTCTCTTTTAATTTTCCCTACTACGCTTCTTAGATATTTCATTTCAGCTGTTTGTACTCTACTGTATTCTCTACTGTCTAAGGTCCAGGTTTCGCTGCCATAGAGGAGAGTAGGACAATAAACTGTGTTGTATACTGCCATTTTGGTTTTTGCTGACAATTCTTGCTTACCTACACATGCCTTTCCTAGAGGGTTATATATTGCACTTGCCTTTTGGATTCTCTGGCTGATTTCTTCTCTTAGTTTTCCCTCTGAGTTAATCATTACTCCTAGATAATTGTAGCTTTGAACTTAAGTTTTTGTGTTTTAGCTTCCTAGTTACTAGCATTGTTTTGGTTTTCTTTGCATTTACTCTCATTCCTTTTTATTTAGTTAATTATTCATCATGTTGATATTCAACTGAAAGTCACTTTCGAAACAGAGCTAAATCACCGGCACATGAAAGCATTGATACATTTACTGGTTTGAGCTTCCACATACCTACATTCATTTTCTTCATGTTTGAGGATGCCTTGGCGACTGAATCCATACATGTGATAAGAACTCCTACTTACTTACTTACTCCTATATCTACATCAAATTCTTCAGATACATTTCCAGCTACTCTCACTGCACATGTTGGTTTATTGTAAAAACTTTTAATGGCTTATATTAAATTTTGCTCTACATTGTGTTCTTTTAGAGCCAAATGCCTTTTCTAAGTCAATAAAACAGAGGTGCAAGTCAATGTTTCTTTCAGGGAATTTTTCTATTATTTGTCTAATTGTAAATATGTGGTCTTGTACACTTCTTCCTGGTCTAAATCCACTCTGATGGTCTTCAATCTGATCCTCTACTCTTTTCCTTAATCTCATTTCCAGTATCTCTTTTGGTTTGTAATCATGTCTGGATAAACTTGATTCTAATTTCACTTTTCTGATAGCAGTTTGGATTTCTTCCATCGACACATCTACACTTTTAGCTCTCTCCTCTGGATTACTTGTTATCTTTACTAATTGATCTGTACTCCTTGTTTCATGTTTTCTGGAGAAATTATGTAATTGTTGAAAACACTTTCTCCATGTTTCCATGATTTCGCTGTCTCCTTTCATTATTTCTCCTTTGACATTCTTAATATGTCGTATTGGGCATGCTGTAGTATTTCTCATGCTCTTCATTGCTCCCCAGAACAGCTTTTGATTTCCTTGATAGCTTTCTTGAAGTCTTTGTCCAAACTCTTCCAATTGTTCCTGTTTTGCTTTCCTCATTTACTCTTTGGCGATGGTTCATGTAATCTATCCTATCCTCAGGTCTTTTGTTTGCAAGTAAATCTTCCAGGCATCTTTCTTTTCTTTGATCTTAGTCTTAACGTTCTCATTCCACCATGCTATTCTTTTCCTATCTCCTTAAATTTGTTTCCTACCAGAGACATCTACAGTACAACTGAGAAGTGTTTCGTTATACATTTGCCACTTTTCTTCTATTGTGCTATCATTCAGATTCATCTGCCTTTCACTGATAAATCTTTTTATCCTGGATTGGTATATTTGTTTCACTATTGGTTAATTTAATTCCGCTATTTTTAAGTTAAGTAGCTTTCTTCTCTTTCCTTTTCCGTTTGTTTTCTTCAGTCGGTAATCTTAATTTGGCAATCACTAAGTGATGATTACTAAATATATCAGCTCCTCCGATTACTCTTGCATCCAATTTACCGTAAAAAAGGGAGCTGCTAACTATTATGTAGTCTATCGTTGACTTTTCACTTCTGTCTTCATTTAAATCTTGTATATTTGTGGGTATCTTTATGAGGAAAAAAATGTGTTGGCTATTTTCATGTTATTCTTTAGGCAAATATCTACTAATCTCTCTTCATTTGGAGAAGTTGTTGTCCCTCCTTCTTTACCTATTACTCCTCCTGTTGTTTCTACATTGTTGCCTACGCTAGCGTTTAAATCTCCTAAAACCATTAGTTCCTGTTTAGGTTTGAGATTCTCTGCAGCTATTTGTAAATCGTTTTCGAAGATATCTTTTTCTTCTTTGGTGGTGGTATCTTCGTTTTGTCCATAAGCTATTAATAATTTAATTTCTCTTCCTTTTGGTTTAATATTTACCTCTAATAACCGTGGGCTTATACATTTCCAGCTTTATAGGCATTTTTCCTGCCATGTATGCATTAGGAGGCCTACTCCTGCTCTAGCTCTATCTTTAACACTTACTCCTGAGAAGATTAAGGTAAGATTTGGTCCTAAATTTTCTATTCCTGGTCCTTTTTCTTTGTTTCTGTAATGGCCAAAATGTCTACTTTGAATTTGCCTATCTCTTCAGCTAATTCTATCTCTTTGTCCATTTATTGCCCTAATATTCCATGTTGCAAAAATCACAGTCCATGTTCGTTTCCATGTTCATCTTCAAAAGGTCAAGGCGATTATATTGTATTTATTTCTCCCAATCAGCTGATTTTGGGTAAGCAGGTGATTGGCTCACTGTACCCTAGGTAGATGGCGGGGCTACCGCATTGAGGCCTCCTACCAGGCCCTGTTCTTTTCTGTCAGGGTTAACTCCCTTAGCCTCTGGTCATCCAAGACCAGCCTGCTGCAAGGCAACAGGTTGTTATTTTCTGACAGAGTTAACTCCTTAGCAGCAGTAGACGCTAGTCTTACACAGGTTTTAACTCACAAGCTAGTGCTTGTACCCATTTGCACCTGGATCAAGTGGGGTAAATGCGTGTTAAGTTTATTTCACGTCCGGTCTAGCTTTGCTAGGATTAAGTGACCACTCCATCAAGTAATACAGAACAAACACGTGACGTTTCGGGTTATAACTTCTCATCAGACAACAAACTGTGTGATGTTCGAAGGAAAAACAGAAAAAGAGGAAAAAAGAGGGATCGAATAGAGAGGAGAAGATTGAAGAAAGGAAAGACATTGAAAATGAGAATGATCAGTAGGGAAAAGTGGAAATAAGAAAGGCGGGGGGGGGGGGGGTGACTGATATAAGAAAACAAGGGGAAAAGAGCGAAAACGCGAAGACCGGAAACTGGGAGATTTAGATCATGAAAAAAGAGAAATTTCTCTGTTTTTCTACAAATATAACCCAGAGTGAAATCATGAATAACCCACAGTGACATCATGAATAACCCAGAGTAAAATCATGAATAACCCAGAGTGACATCATGAATAACTCAGAGTGACATCATGAATAATCCAGAGTAAAATCATGAATAACCCAGAGTGAAATCATGAATAACCCAGAGTGAAATCATGAATAACTCAGAGTGACATCATGAATAACCCAGAGTGAAATCATGAATAACCCAGAGTGAAATCATGAATAACTCAGCACTCCCTACTGTCCACGTAACCAGGATGTGTTGCCCGATTTCGGTGTAGACAAAATAAATAATACCAAGAAGTCAGCAATTCACTTTTATATTTGCTACGAATTTAAGAAAAACGTTTTCTCTTTGAGACAAAAGAGGAAGAATCAAAAAGTATTTCGAAACCGATTTCCTCTACAGGGACAACAAGCATACAGCATATCTTATATTTCTATTGGAAAAGAGGAATAACAAAAACAAAACATTAAAAAACCCCAACAGCTTAAATAAGGAAAGTGTGTCTGAGACTTTAGACAAAGTGGGATTGAAGGAAACCCGTTGTCTCTTTGTCTAGCGACACAGTTTATCTCTTTGTCTAGTTACACCTGTCCTTTAGGGGGCCTTGCACGCTGTCAACATTAATTACGCTTAGATAACGTTGACAGGACGCATATGTCCTAATGGATCCCGTTACGAATGTCACCAATGATGAAATGGTTTGCTTTCGTTATGTACCATTATCACCAATTATGAAATGGTTTCGTTATGTACCATTATCACCAATTATTAAATGGTTTCGTTATGTACCATTATCACCAATTATTAAATGGTTTCGCTATGTACCATTATCACCAATTATTAAATGGTTTCGCTATGTACGATTATCGCTTGAAAACAACTTTACAATATGACACTTGAAAACAACTTTACAATATGACAATTGAAAACAACTTTACAATATGACAATTGAAAACAACTTTACAATATGACAATTGAAAACAACTTTACAATATGACAATTGAAAACAACTTTACAATATGACAATTGAAAACAACTTTACAATATGACAAGTGAAAACAACTTTACAATATGACACCTGACAACAACTTTACAATATGACACCTGACAACAACTTTACAATATGACACTTGAAAACAACTTTACAATATGACACTTGAAAACAACTTTACAATATGACAATTGAAAACAACTTTACAATATGACACTTGAAAACAACTTTACAATATGACATGACAACTACAATATGACAATTGAAAACAACAATACAACTTGAAAACAACTTTACAATATGACAATTGAAAACAACTTTACAATATGACACCTGACAACAACTTTACAATATGACAATATGAAAACAACTTTACAATATGACACTTGACAACAACTTTACAATATGACACCTGACAACAACTTTACAATATGACACCTGACAACAACTTTACATATATCTGACACCAATATGACAATTGAAAACAACTTTACAATATGACACTTGAAAACAACTTTACAATATGACACTGAAAACAACTTTACAATATGACACCTGACAACAACTTTACAATATGACAACAACTTTACAATATGACAACAACTTTACAATATGACAACAACTTTACAATATGACTTGAAAACAACTTTACAATATGACATGACAACAACTTTACAATATGACACCTGACAACAACTTTACAATATGACAATTGACAACAACTTTACAATATATGACATATGGCACCTGACAACAACTTTACAATATGACACCTGACAACAACTTTACAATATACCTGACAACAACTTTACAATATGACATTTGACAACAACTTTACAATATGGCACCTGACAACAACTTTACAATATGACAATTGACAACAACTTTACAATCACTTGGAAGCATTGTTGATGATAAAATGTCGGTTGGAAAAAAACCCACTTTACAATAAGACACTTGAATGAAACTTACATTTTTTATTACGCTTTCTTTAGATATATTATTTTAGCAGCTATAAAATGTAGATTTTAAAAAAGTTTCCTCGAGACCAAAGTTTGTCTCTGATGACAGATGCTCGCACCACAAGCGTCGGCGTATTCACCTCAAGGTGGAACCAGCACAGCTGAACTACGGCTCTTCGGTGAAGTCACATGACGTCACACGGGTCATGGTGGCCATAAATCACGTCAGATGTGTGACGTGTGACGTGTGACGTACTGACGTAGACTACAATGTAACCGTCAAGAAATCCTTTTGGGTGCAGTGAGAGACAGTCGCCCAAATGATGACCCGCATGAGGTGCAACTCGTTTCCTGCGTTATGATGACAACCCATGAAGTGAAACCCGGTGCGCAGGTCATCAGTGAGCGCGACTTGACGCGAGACGTGAAATGAACTTGGTAATGTGATGTATTGAGGTATTGAGGTAATGTGAGGTATTGAGGTAATGAGATATTGAGGTAATGATGTATTGAAGTAATGTGGTATTGAGGTATTGAGATAATGAGGTATTGAGGTAATGTGAGGTATTGAGGTAATGCGGTATTGAGGTAATGAAGTATTGAGGAAATGTGAGGTATTGAGGTAATGTGGTATTGAGGTAATGTGAGGTATTGAGGTAATGAAGTATTGAGGAAATGAAGTATAGAGGAAATGAGGTATTGAGGTAATGAAGTATAGAGGAAATGAAGTATAGAGGAAATGAAGTATAGAGGAAATGAAGTATAGAGGTAATGAAGTATAGAGGTAATGAAGTATAGAGGTAATGAAGTATAGAGGTAATGAAGTATAGAGGTAATGAAGTATAGAGGTAATGTGATGTATAGAGGTAATGAGGTATAGACGTAATGAGGTATTGAGGTAATGTGGTATAGAGGTAATGAGGTATAGAGGTAATGAGGTATAGAGGTAATGAGGTATTGAGGTAATGAGGTATAGAGGTAATGAGGTATTGAGGTAATGTGGTATAGAGGTAATGAGCTAATTGTCGTGACATAAGGGTTCACGTTCTATAGTTGTGTATTCTACACAAGGTCAAAGAGCGAACGCGGGGGGGGATGTAAAGTACAATGCTTGCTAATGCAAACGTATATAATATTATGAGGTCATGGGTTCAATTCGTGGTGCTGGGATGTCGATGTTTATCTTGTGCTCACGTCACCAATGTCCCGCCCGTCCGGTCCTACGTTGATGAAGATAAATTTAAATGTCCCAAGTTTACATTGGTGTATGGTCTGGGCGAAACCGCAAGACTGCCACTGAAACGTGACCGTCGTAACAAACGTGAGTGTTGTAACAAATGTGAGTGTTGTTACAAATGTGAGTGTTGTAACAAATGTTAGTGTTGTAACAAATGTTAGCATTGTAACAAATGTTAGTGTTGTAACAAATGTGAGCGTTGTAACAAATGTGAGTGTTGTAACAAATGTGAGTGTTGTTACAAATGTGAGTGTTGTAACAAATGTTAGTGTTGTAACAAATGTTAGTGTTGTAACAAATGTTAGCATTGTAACAAATGTTAGTGTTGTAACAAATGTTAGCATTGTAACAAATGTTAGTGTTGTAACAAATGTTAGTGTTGTAACAAATGTTAGTGTTGTAACAAATGTTAGCATTGTAACAAATGTGAGTGTTGTAACAAATGTTAGCATTGTAACAAATGTGAGTGTTGTAACAAATGTTAGCATTGTAACAAATGTTAGTGTTGTAACAAATGTCAGTGTTGTAACAAATGTTAGCGTTGTAACAAATGTGAGTGTTGTAACAAATGTGAGCTTTGTAACAAATGTGAGCGTTGTAACAAATGTGAGCGTTGTAACAAATGTGAACGTCCGTAGTGTACTCTAGTCACCACACTATCCCACGCAACTGCTAGCCAATAGGGGCGTTAATATGAGAAGAATGTGTACGTCATTTACGCCAGGAAAACGTCCAACTGTATCATGAAGAATTCATTTGAAATAGATAATGATAATGAAAATAACAATAGTAATAATAATAATAATAATAATAATAATAATAATAATAATAATAATAATAATAATAATCATAATAATAATAATGATGATGATGATGATGATGATGATGATGATACTACTACTACTACTACTACTACTACTACTACTACTACTACTACTACTACTACTACTACTACTACTACTTCTACTACTACTACTACTACTACTACTACTACTACTACTACTACTACTAATTATATTATAATAATAATAATAATAATAATAATAATAATAATAACAATAATAATAATAATAATAATCATAATAATCATAATAATCATAATAATCATAATAATCATAATAATCATAATAAATAATAATAATAATAATAATAATAATAATAATAATAATAATAATAATAATAATAATAATAATTATAATAATAAACTAAACATAATATCGCACCATACGCCCCTGTACGGATGCTCTGACCGTACGAATTAAATCCATGTGGGGAAGAGGGGCTGAAAAGGCCGATGTTGACGAAGCGGACGCGATGACTGACAAATTCAAATGCTAAGAACACATCGCCACCTATTTACATCTATTTATAACAGCCACATGCAGGAATCACCCTACAACGTTTATTAAATCCATGTGGGGAATCACCGTTACAACGTTTAATACAAAGGAGCCACAGTGCAGGGAATTATCTTACCGTTTAAACAAAGGAGCAAAGGGAATTACCCCGACAATGTTGACGAAGCGGACGCCGATGAGTGTGATGTTACAACGTTTAATACAAAGGAGCCCAGTGATCCCCAAACCTGCCGCTACGTTTAACGCCAGCGTTTGCCAGGGAATCACCGTTGTCGACACACAATCGCCACAGTGCAGGGAATCACCGTTACAACGTTTAATACAAAGGAGCCACAGTGGAAGGAATCACCGTTACAACGTTTAATACAAAGGAGCCACAGTGCAGGGAATCACCGTTACAACGTTTAATACAAAGGAGCCACAGTGCAGGGAATCACCGTTACAACGTTTAATACAAAGGAGCCACAGTGCAGGGAATCACCGTTACAACGTTTAATACAAAGGAGCCACAGTGGAAGGAATCACCGTTACAACGTTTAATACAAAGGAGCCACAGTGGAAGGAAGTCAAATGCCAAATATGACAATAAGTGACAACTCTACTAATAAAAAGACAGAACAAACACGTGACGTTTCGGGTATAACCCTTCGTCAGACAACAAACGAGAAATATCTAGAATCTAGATCTAAGTACTGTCTTTATTAGTGGAGTTGTCACTGTCATGTTTCAGCCGTGACAACGTTCAGTGTTTTGGGATGCATGTTGGTTGCTTGTTGCTTTTATGTGGGGAAAAGTGTGTTGGGGGAGGGGATGTGGTGTGGTGTGCATCAAATATCCCATCGCCAAATGCATTCAAAACAGGGCAAAATAACAATATGAAATAAAAACAAGAGTTATTCAACTTTGTGCAAATGCATTGTCCTGCCAACAATGTCTAACAAGAAAGAAAGAGAAACAGAAGGCGATAGAAGGCGATAAATAAATAGATAGACATATATATATATATATATATATATATATATATATATATATATATATATATATATATATATATAGATAGATAGATAGATAGATAGATAGATAGATAGATAGATAGATAGATAGATAGATAGATAGATAGATAATAAATATATTAATTGATAGATGGATGGAAAGATGGATAGATGGATATATATATATATATATATATATATATATATATATATATATATATATATATATATATATATATACGTATATATACATACATACATACATACATACATACATACACATACTAAGACAGAGAGATAGAGACAGACAGACAGACAGAGACAGAGACGGATGTTTTGCTATTTATACTCATATTTTTGCCAACTACTCACTGACAATTTATCCTTTATCCATCTGTAGGCCATTTCATTTCAAAGTCCTTCTCAACTCCTTTGGGAGCATGTAGTACAACCACCTGTCAGGCGGATCATACTCGCAGTCAGACAAAATCCCTTTTCTTTTGTTGTCTTTAGGTAACCTGATTCACACCTAAGGTGTTAGGTTGAGGTTCGATTCCATGATACAAAACCCACAGGGAAGAAACCCCACTAGCAACTACCCATTTCCTCCCCCGCACATCTTGACACAGATTAAATGAATAATGGAAACAAATCTATATACTTTTGAAATTACATTACTTGGGGGGGAGGGGGGGGTTCTTTTAAAAATTAAAAACAAAATGTGAGTTGAAATAGTCATCCCCATAAGAATTCAAGTGATAGATTTCATAACCATTGTCGCTACTATTTCATTTATTGTCATGTTTAAGATTATGTTGCTAGGTCACCGTGACCAGACTCAATTTGTCTACTCGGAGACAAATAAAGGTTTCTGATTCTGATTCTGATTCTGATTCTGTTTCTGTTTCTGTTTCTGATTCTATACGGACACAATATGAAACAGTGAACTTTATTGTTTATCGTCTGTTTGGCAAATCATGTAAATCCTGCTTATAGTTGTTGTTGTTATCATCATGATCGTCGTCATCATCATCATCATCCTCATCATAGTCTTCATCATAAGTATAATGCATTGTGGTGCAATCGTCAGCGTTGTCAGACTGCAAGCACCAAGCAACTGGTTGAAATCGCTAGGTGACCCTGGATTCTTCCATGCCGTTTATCTTTTTGGACCGTTACTTTACTCTACTGTCCTCACTCTACTCCCCATAGTCAGGGAAATAATGATGAAAGGGTCTACAGTGTATGAGTGATGTAAAGTCAGTGAACCTGCAATTGCGAATGTGCAGGATTGAGGACTATAAAATCACTCTGTACTGTTATCTTTAGTATTTGAGTAATAATAAAGGTCAAATTGTCCTAAATAGTTATAATCAGAATCCTCTCTCCCAGTGCTCATTTGAGGAAAAGGGAAGGCATAAGCGGCATTACCTGCTGACACGATAGAAGCGTATGTGATCATCATAGTGAAGGTGATGGAGAAAATGAGGATGTCACCGGAAGTGCCCTTGTCTAATTCTTCCTCTAGTGACAGGGACGTGGAGTATGCCACCTGTGGATTGAACCACAATGTCTCGTTCATAACCATGCGCACATCATTATATGGTGTCATGCCTGCATAAATTCTCACATTGTGTACACAGGTTACGATAAATTCTCACATTACCTACAAAGGTGACGATAAATTTTCACATTACCTACAAAGGTTATGATAAATTCTCACATTACCTACAAAGGTTATGATAAATTCTCACATTACCTACAAAGGTTATGATAAATTCTCATTACCTACAAAGGTTACGATAAATTTTCACATTACCTACAAAGGTTACGATAAATTCTCACATTACCTACAAAGGTTATGATAAATTCTCACATTACCTACAAAGGTTACAATAAATTCTCACATTACCTACAAATGTTACGATAAATTCTCACATTACCTACAAGGTTACAATAAATTCTCACATTACCTACAAAGGTTACGATAAATTCTCACATTACCTACAAAGGTTACGATAAATTCTCACATTACCTACAAATGTTGCGATAAATTCTCACAAAACCTACAAAGGTTACGATAAATTCTCCTTTTACTTACCAACAATACGATAAATTCTCACATTACCTACAAAGGTTACGATAAATTCTCCTTTACTTTTACCAATGATACGATAAATTCTCACATTACCTACAAAGGTTAAGATAAATTCTCTGTTTACTTACCAACGATACGATAAATTCTCACGTTACCTACAAAGGTTACGATAAATTCTCATTACCTACAAAGGTTGCGATAAATTCTCCCTTTACTTACCAACGATACGATAAATTCTCACATTACCTACAAAGGTTGCGATAAATTCTCCTTTACTTACCAACAATACGATAGATTCTCACATTACCTACAAAAGTTACGATAAATTCTCCCTTACTTTCCAACAATACAATAGATTCTCACATTACCTACAAAGGTTACGATAAATTCTTCCTTTACTTTCCAACGATACAATAGATTCTCACATTACCTACAAAGGTTACGATAAATTCTCCCTTTACTTACCAACAATACGATAAATTCTCACATTACCTACAAAGTTTACGATAAATTCTTCCTTTACTTTCCAACGATACAATAGATTCTCACATTACCTACAAAGGTTATGATAAATTCTCACATTACGTATACAAATTATGATAAAATCTCCCATTACGTAAACAATTTACAATAAATGTTCACTTTACATACAAAGGTTACAATAAATTCTTACACTACCTACAAAGGCTACAAGAAATGTTCACATTACGTACAAAAAATTACGATAAATTATCACATTACATACAAAAATTACGAGAAATGCTCACATTACACACAAAGGTTATGATAACCTCTCACATTACATACAAAAAAATTACGATAACCTCTCCCATTACATACAAAGGTTACAATAAATTCTCACATTAGATACAAAAATTACGTTAAATGTTCACATTACGTATAAAGATAACATTAAATTATCACATACTTTCAAAGGTTACGATAAATGTTCACATTAAATTCAAATGTTACCATAGATTTTTTTTCATACATGGAAAAATCACTTAATAAGAAAGAACTCAAATCTAGGAGTGAAATGCTTATGGCCCACAAACACACACACACACACAGACACGGGCACACAGTAGTATGTAATTTGATATGTGATAGAATTCAACCAATATAATTCAACTGATAGAATTCAAGCAGGCAAGACGTGTATCGTTGTGCTGTGCTGTTTTTCATTTTTTACCAGTGGATTTATCTTATTTCTCCTTCGGATTTTTATACCATTATATTTGTGAATGTGTTGTGTATATCTTAAAATACTTTTTAACGATTTTAATCAAATAAATTTTACAATATTTCAAATTTTAAATGGATCATATTCAATTCAACGGCTTTTTAATGGCATTTTATTTGGTGACAATTGTTTACTGTTTACACTTTAATACATTTTTCTGGAACGGCCCGAGGCGATGTCACCGCGGTGGCAAGCGTAAACGTCATTTAATCAAAACCATCACCGGTCGAAGACCAGTCATTCACTCGCAACGACCACCACCCACCTCGAAATCTAATCACCATCGAAACACAACACGCGACGAACACACAGGCAATAGGAAATGAGCTGTCAGATTTTCACTCACACAGAAAAAACAAAAACAACAACGGAAATCAACAACGCTCTGACCAGTCAGGCAAAAAGGATAACAAAACAAAAAAGGAACTTTCAAAAGATCTCACTATAATAAATTTGAACTGTCGTAGTCTTATTAGCCAAGACAAACAATTGAAACTGGAACAAATGATAGAAACACACTCACCAGATATTATACTCGCGACAGAAACTCACCTCAGTAACGATATAGATAGCAAAGCAATATTTAATTCAAATTTTCTAAACCCACCACCATATCGGAAAGACAGGACGCGCGGCGAAGGAGGAGTTTTGATCGCAGTAAAAACAATTTAGTCTCAACAGAAAATTGTGCCAACACTGATTGTTAAATAACATGGACTAAAATATCTATGGCACAGGGAGACCTTCACGTGGGTTGTTTTTATAGAAAACCATCTAGCGGAGTTGACGTGATGGAACAACTACATGAATCTTTAAGGAAGCTCCATAGCCAAGAACGCACACCCCAAACATTTTTTTAGGCGGCGATTTTAATCTTCCAGACATCATATGGGAAGCACAAGAAGTTAGACCAAATCCTCAATATAGCAGGCACATAAATGAAAAAATGATTGAAATTGTCACTGAATTCAACCTGACGCAAGTAACTCACGAACCAACAAGAGGTGAAAAAACATACTTGATATCATCTTGACAACAAATCCTGACCTTGTGGAAACAAGTGTTGTCCCTGGTATGAGTGACCACAGCGCAGTTTTATGCAGCGTACAAATGAAAACGAAAAAAGAAAAACCTCCCTCGATCAATTTTCCTGTACCCCAAAGGCGACATCAATGCTATTAAAGAAGACCTATGAGATAACTACGAAACATTCGAAAGAAATGCAGAGACAAAAACTGTAAATGAAAATTGGACAATATTCAAAGAACTTGTCACACATTCCATGAACATACATATACCCAAGAAAACAATTAGCGGCAAAGCACACTTACCGTGGATAACTAAAAAGATCAAACGGTTGATAAGACAAAAGCAGAGGAGATATAATGCTGCAAAATACCACAACAAATCAAAGGACTGGCAAAAATATCGAAAAATCAGAACAATAATTCATCAGGAATTACGAAAACAACACCTCAAATACATAAACCAACTACTTGAAATTGACGATGAGAATCAGACCCTGAAAACGCTCGCATAACCAAAAGATTCTGGTCTTACATCAAATCAAAGCGTAAAAACATATCAGGAATGGCGTCCTTCAACGACCAGACGGCACAGAAACAACAGACTCCAAAGAACAAGCAAAAAATTCTTAACGATCAATATCAAAGTGTGTTCACCCCGGGAGGGACCCAAACTTACCAATCATTGAAAGTAGCGAAATTTCTGAAATCAAACAAATTAGTATCACTGTACCAGGGTTATAAAACAATTTAAACAACCTAGACTCGCATAAGGCAACAGGACCAGATGACATCCCCTGTAAAATCCTCAAAGAAACAGCAAATGAGATCACGCCATATCTTTGCACAATATTCCAACAATCAATCAATACCGGATTCGTGCCAGAAGATTGGAAAACAGCAAACATCACAGCTGTTTATAAAAAAGGAAGACGTGACATTGCTTCGAACTACCGCCCAGTATCTCTAACTTCAATTTCTTGCAAAGTAATGGAGCATATCATAGCACACACGATAATGAACCACCTGGAAGAAAACAACGTACTGGTAGACTACCAATATGGATTCCGTAAGCACCATTCCTGTGAAAACAACTTATATCAACACTAGAGTCGATAGCTAAATCAATAGATGACAAAAAACAGGTTGACCTACTAATCCTTGATTTTAGTAAGGCTTTTTTCAATTGTACCCCACCAACGCCTCCTCCAAAAACTAGAAATTATGGAATAAAAACACCAACGTTATATCGATAATGAAACAAACAACCAACAGCTCCTGAAGTGGTTTGAAAGTTGGCTCCGTGGTAGGACACAAAGAGTAATCCTAGAAGGAAAATCAAGCGAACCTTGTCATGTCTATCTGAGTCCCCAGGGCACAGTCCTTGGACCTCTTTGTTTTTTTAATATTCATAAATGATCTTGGGAAAAATATGTCCCCTGATACAAATCTTAAACTGTTTGCGGACGACAGCCTGTTGTTTCGAGAAATAACAAACAAAGCCAGTGCAGAAAACCTTCAAAGAGATCTGTCAACCCTTGAAAAATGGACTGAAGAGTGGCATATGAAATTCCATCCATCAAAGTGCTATGTGATGAACGTTACACCAAACGAAAGCCAGTCATATATGATTATACCCTCATGAACGAGCATCTGGAACACGTTCAAAGCATACCATATCTGGAGTCCGTCTCAACAACAAACTCCAATGGGATGATCATATAAATGAAATCACATCAAAAGCAAATAGATGCCTTGGGTTTATCCACCGAAACCTGCGTCAATGCCCCATGCAAATTAAATCTCAGGCATACACAGCACTTGTTAGGCCGACGCTAGAATACGCTAGTGCTGTATGGGATCCACACCACCAATACCAAATTGACCAAATTGAAAAGGTACAGAGACGGGCAGCGCGAGTTGTAAAAAAATGCTGGTCAAGAGAACAAGGATGCGTGACTCAAGCATTACAGGAACTTAACTGGTCTTCTCTGGAAACCCACCGAAAACACTCTCGCCTCATACATATTTACAAAGCAATAAACACAGACACATCAACCGTGAAAATCCCGACTTATTTTTCTCAACGCAACAATGAATATACTCGCTCAACAAGAAATCATCACCAGCAAAAATTCATCAACCCACATACCGGACCAACATTTACAAACACAGCTTTTCCCCTCAAACCATCTGCGGTGGAATGTGGAATGCCCTGCTTGGACGTGAAAATGTGTGAAATAGAGTCATCAACAGCTTAATATCAATTCTGATTCTGATTCTGATTCAACCGATAAATCGATGAAATTCAACCTATATTCATTCATGGGCAAAAAATTTATTCAACCGATAGAATTGATGAAATTCAATCTTGGAACGTGAAAATGAATTCAACCGATGAACAGATAGAATTGAACTAAATTGAAGAATTGTAATTCATTGAATGAATTATGGAATTCGCCGATAGAATTCATGAATTCGCGATAAAATTGATAAATTCAACCGATAAATTCGACTTTGCGAATTATTCAATTCAGTAAATTGATTCTGAATTCGTTCGATAGAATTCAACCGATTCAACCGATTCAACCGAATTCAACCGATGAAATTCGATAGAATTCGACGAATTATAATTCAGATAGAATTCGACCGATGATAGAATTCAATTCGATAGAATTCAATCGATAAATTCGACAGATAGAATTCGACCGATAGAATTCGATAGAAACCGATAGAATTCAACGTGGAGAAAAGTTTGTTTGAATAATAGTAACAACTGTATGTATAATACATATAACTACAGAACATAAGCAAAATATATACATGAAATAAAATGGTCAAAAATTGTTAAAATTCCATCGAAAAACTAAGTTACCTAGATGCGCCATGCCGAAGTTATGAGACGTGAGCAAAAATGCGCAGACAACTTACCTCAAAGTTAGTAAAAGTTCGACTCTCCATAAAGTTCATGAATTCTTTTTCCCAAAGGTTAGACATCTTTTTATATTCCTCCGTATCCTGTCTCAGGTTAGAAATGCCATTTTCAAGGAACCAGCGCTAACCAGACTACCGGAAGTGACGTTAACTCTGCTAAGCGACAGACTGAGATCGTAAGCCCGCAAAAGAGGCCCAGATTGGAAACTGCACCACGCTCATTTTCAGTAGATTTCTGTCATTAAGGGACAAAAGAAAAAAAATAAAGAAAAATGGACATTTAATGGTTGCTTATAGTAAGACGTCAATCAACAAGTTCAACAATGTAAGAATGTAATTGAGTCTGATACAGACTCATTCAGATTTTCTATTTTCTCATTTCTTCATTAGCACTTAGATAATAGTCTCTCTCGACTTCAATTATAATTCTTATTCACATCATATTATTATGTGTTTGTTTTCTGAGATTTTGCGTCTAACACATCGATTTTGTCAGATTCCAATTTCAAAATTTCATTTTTATTTGGCTTAACTGGACTGTAACTCAGTATGATATAGCTACGCGCCATTTGATGAAAGATTGGAGCGTCCCAAGGTTCCACTTGACGTGCTAATAAAGACAATAGCCCTTTCAGATACCCTATGGCTCGTAACTTAAATGGAAAGTTCGGTCAATGCTATTACAGCCCATATAGCTAGAGCTATTCCCAGTTTCTATAGCATATAAGCAGAACAGGCGATAATAACCACCCCTTGGGCGGGACCTTCTCCGACGCAAGTTGTGCTCTCAAACGTGAGTATAATAATTTGCACTAGGTCGAGCAGGGGCAAGCGTGTTAGCTGTCTTTTCCTAGGAAGTGTGTTAGCTATCTTTCCAAGGAAAACAACGTCGGACTCAGCTTACTAGGATTTAGATTTGGAACCTCATGATCCCCAGTGCAGCAGCTTAACCACTCGGCCACCGAAGTTGCACTACGTACAAAATAGATACGGATACGATCGTGTGTTGAAAAGATCACTCACTATTTGCCTTTACACTTACATCTGATAGAGATTTACGTCAGAGACATGCTATGTATTATTGTACAAGTAAGGATAGAGATTTACGTCAGAACATGCTATGTATTATTGTACAAGTAATGATGAATTTACGTCAGAGACATATATGTATTATTGTACAAGTAATGATAAGGGTACGTCAGAGACATGCTATGTATTATTGTACAAGTAATGATGAATTTACGTCAGAGACATGCTATAATATTATTGCAAGTATTGATAAAAAAGATTTACATCAAACATCATATGTATTATTGTAAGTAATGATAGAGATTTACATCAAAGTATGCTATGTGTGTGTACAAAAAGTAATGATAGAGATTTACATCAGGAACATGCTATGTATTATTGTACAAGTAATAACGTAAAAATTTTGTCAGAGACATATATGTATTATTATCACAAGTAATGATAGAGATTTACGTCAGGGAACATGCTATGTATTATTGTGTACAAGTAATGATAAGATTTGCATCAGACATGCTATGTATTATTGTACAAATGACGATGAGATTTACGTCAGGGCAATGCTAATAACCATTATTATTTTAAATAATGATAAAGATTTACGTCGAGATATGCTATGTATTATTGTACAAGTAAGGATACTGAATTTACGTCAGGAACATGCTATGTATTATTGTACAAGTAAGGATACAGATTTACGTCAGAGATGTACTATGTATTATTGTACAAGTAATGATAAAGATTTACGTCAGAGACATGCCATGTATTATTGTACAAGTAATGATAAGTTACGTCAGAGACATGCTATGTATTATTGTACATTAATGATAGAGATTTACGTCAGAGATATGCTATGTATTATTGTACAAGTAATGATAGAGATTTAGAATGGAGACATGCTATGTATTATTGTACAAGTAAGGATAGAGATTTACGTCAGAGACATGCTATGTATTATTGTGCAAGTAATGATAGAGATTTACGTCAGAGACATGCTATGTATTATTGTACAAGTAATGATAGAGATTTACGTCAAGAGACATGCTATGTATTATTGTACGAAGTAATGATAAGGTTACGTCAGAGACATGCTATAACATTATTGTACAAGTAATGATAAAGATTTACGTCAGGCAATGGGTGTCGACTTTAACTTTTCACTTTCTGTTTATAGCCAGGCAATGGGTGTCGACTTTAACTTTTTCACTTTCTGTTTTATAGCCAGGCAATGGGTGTCGACTTTTAACTTTTCACTTTCTGTTTATAGCCAGGCAATGAGCGCCGACTTTAATTTCCACTTTCTGTTTATAGCCAGGCAATGGGTGTCGACTTTAACTTTTCACTTTCTGTTTATAGCCAGGAAATGGGTGTCGACTTTAACTTTTCACCTTCTGTTTATAGCCAGGCAATGAGTATCGACTTTAACTTTTCACTTTCTCTGTTTACAGCCTTTGAGTTAGCCGTTAACATGATTTTGAAAACTGTTTTGAGACAGTTTACTATTAACTACAAACCTTTAGAGTTAATGTTAACATGATTTTGAAAAACTGTTTTGAGTCAGTTTACTATTAACTACAACCTTTGGAGTTAATGTTAACATGATTTTGAAAACCGTTTTGAATGAACTTACTATCAACTAAATCAGCGCTGGTATTGATGTTAGCATGATTTTGAAAACCTGTTTTAAGTCTGTTTGCTATTAACTACAGCGCTGATATTAATGTAAACAAGATTTTGAAAACAACATTTATTTACCGAAAAAAGGATCCAAACAAAGTCTCCATCAACGACACATGTGTTAAACTGCTTTACACACACATCATGGAAGGAAAATTTGAGGCCTTCGTGGTGGATCTGTAGTGTCTTAACGGCTTCTGTGAAATCCTACAGAAAATTAAGAAAAAGAATCGCATAATTAGCTCAAGTTTTTAACAACAATCAAGAAACCAATTCTGTCAGCCTGTACGTATTGCCTTTTTATTTGCGTTATTTTTTGTTGCTAATCTAATTTACCTAACGAATCAAATATAATTTTGTAAGCAGTACATCCATTTCAATATCTTAAAAAACGTCACAGATGCTAGCAGTGACACATAACAACAACCACAAATCCCAGTAAAGCAGAACAGCAATTTTAAATGAATGAATGACACAAATCAAGGCGGCAAGGCAAGCCATCACCTGCAACTCCTGGAAGAACTTCATCAGATAAAACGTTGGTGTTGTTTATGGCACGGAAACACAGTTCTTTTAATTGCAAACTCATAGGTACTAAGTCAACAGTTGTGAACTAGACTGATCCGGTAAAAGTGTTGGCGCACAATCTGTCTGTCATGTTGATTTGAGGACCCCTCAAGGTGCGTAGAGTTCCTCTGAAAGAGTAAAAAGGGCCAAAGCAAAAGAATGAAATAATGTACATAGAAAAGCATTGTGGCGCCTTTAATGGTAAACCCCGTAAGACGTATGGCCGTAAGTTTTAAACGCCTTCCCTACAGTGGACAAGTAATCTAATTTGCTTCCATTCCAAACCTAATAGTAAAATGAAATTTTATATTCCAATCTAATAGTCAAATGAACTTTTATATTCCAATCTAATAGTCAAATGAACTTATATTCCAATCTAATAGTCAAATGAACTTTATATTCCAATCTAATAGTCAAATAGAACTTTTATATTCAATCTAATAGTTAAATGAACTTCTTTTATATTCCAATCTAATAGTAAAATGAACTTTTATATTCCAATCTAATAGTCAAATGAACTTATATTTGAATCTAATAGCGAAATGAACTTTTATATTCAATCTAAGATAAGATAAAGATAAGAAGAATATTTATATTGCGCCTTCCCCCAGAAGAGCTCAAGGCGCATTACAAGCAAAATGATTACACAGACATGGCATGCTATCGCTAAAACATTTTACATAAAACAGATGCATCAATAAAAAATAGTATCACAATCAATTCAGTAAAAGCACGCAATTCAATAAAATTCATCTAAATATGTTGGAGAAGTAGTGGTCTTCAAGCGAGATTTCAGTATATTCAAAGACTCTGCAGACTGGACGTCCCATGGTAAAATGTTCCAAATTTTGGCTGCTTGTGTTTGTAGGGTCTCTATCTCGAAAGTCTTAAGTTTGGTTTTGGATGTTTGTATCATTTTCTTGCTCGCTGAGCGCAGTGATCTGTTCGGTGTGTATTTAGAACTAACTCTTTTAAGTAGACTGGAAAGTCAGCCTCGTGCAGGCATTGGTACGTGATTGTAGCCATTTGTAGTCAATGCGTGATTTTATTGGAGCCAGTGTAGGTGTTTAAGTACGGCGTAATGTGTTCTCTTTTTTGAAACTTCCATATAACTAATCTGGCGGCATTGTTTTGTATTATCTGCTGTTTCTTGATTTCAGTCAGTGTGAAGTCCAGCCTGCAGAGAATTGCAGTAATCAATTCTTAAGAAACAAATGAGCAAATTAAATTGTTTGTTAGATCAGGATATTACCTGGATATGACATATTCTTTTTAATTCCAGATAGCAAACTTTTCTCAAATGTGAGATATGGTCTTCCATGGACATGGTACAATCAATGATAACTCCTAAATTTCTTACTTTCTTGACAACAGGAATTCCTTCGCCACAGATTTTAACATATCTTAATTTAGCGGCTTCTACTTTGGCTTTGTGAAATGAACTTTTATATTCCAATCTAATAGTAAAATGAACTTTTATATTCCAATCTAATAGTAAAATGAACTTCTATATTCCAATCTAATAGTAAAATGAACCTCTGTATTCCAATTTAATAGTGAAAACGAACTTCTATATTTCAATCTAATAGTGACATGAACTTCTATTGTTGCCACATTGGCTAATTGAGGAACTTGATCATTTTCCTAATAAAAGTTTCACACCAAAATGTGAATCGACGCTTCATTTAGAACGTCAGTCAAAAGCCAACGTCATAACATACTGAATGCCAAGTTTTGGACAATTTCTGAAAATCAGAACAAAAAAGACTTAAAGGAGTTTTGAAAACCACACTTCGAGCAATATTTTTCAAAAGACTAATTTTTTATATCCATTTTAAACATATCCTTCCTTTCCAATCCTTAAACCTAACTCCCACATCTAACCTCTTCACACCT
Organism: Doris montereyensis; assembly: GCA_037039925.1. Classification (NCBI taxonomy): domain Eukaryota; kingdom Metazoa; phylum Mollusca; class Gastropoda; order Nudibranchia; family Dorididae; genus Doris; species Doris montereyensis. Next base: position 267,303 of record JAXRKP010000540.1, read on the forward strand.
AACTCCCTACACCTAACTCCCTACATCTAACTCCTACATCTAACTCCCTACACCTAACTCCTCCCATCTAATTCTCTCATAACTCCTACACCTAACTCCCTACACCTAACTCCTACATCTAACTCCTTACACTTAATCCCTACATCTAACTACCCACCTAACTCCCACACCTAACTCGCTACACTAACTAACTCCCTTACATCTAATTTACCCTACTAACCTAACTAACCCCTCCACCTAACTCCCCACACCTAACTCCCCCTACACCTAACTTCCTTACCTAACTCCCCACATCTAACTCCCTACACCTAACTCCCTACATCTAATTCCCTACACCTAACTTCTACTCTAACTCCCTCTCAATTTAACTCCCTACATCTAACTCCCCTACACCTAACTCCCCACATCTAACTCCCTACATCTATCTCCTTACACCTAACGGTCTACATCTAACTCCTTCACCTAACACCTACACCTAATTCCCTACATCTAAGTCACCTTACACCTAACTCCCTAACACCTAACTCCCTCCATCTAAGTCTTTCCATCTAATTCCCTACACCTAACTCCTACATCTAACTTCCCTACATCTTACTCCCTACTATCCCCTATTTAACCTAATTAATCCTACATCTAACTCCCTCCACCTAATTCACCTTTCCATCTTAACTCCCTCCATCTAGCTCCCTACTTAACCTAATTCCCTACATCTAGTCCCTACACCTAACTCCCTACACTTCTAACTCCCTACACCTAATTTCCCTACACCTAACTCCCCACATCTAACTCCCTACATAAAACTCTACATCTAGCTCCCTACATCTAACTCCCTCCCTCTAACTTCTACACCTAACTTTATTTCCTTACACCTAATTCCTGCATCTAACTTCCTACACTCTAACTCCGTCCATTCTAACTTCCCTACATCTAACTCCCTACATCTAACTCCGTACACCTAACTAACATACACCTAACTCCCTACACCTAACTCCATACACCTATTTTCCCTACATTTAACTCCCTACACCTAATTCCCTACACCTAACTCCTAAAACACCTAAAACCTTACATCTAACTCCTACATCTAACACCCACACCTAATTCCCTATATCTAAGTCTTCCACACCTAATTCCTACATCTAACTCCTACACCTAACTCATTAACACATAACTCCCTACATCTAACTCCCTACACCTAACTCCCTCCATCTAAGTCTCTCCACCTAACTCCCTACATCTAACTTCCCTACATCTAACTCCCTCCACCTAATTCCCTAAACATAACTCCACATCTAACTCCCTACACCTAACTTCCTACATCTAACTACCTACATCTAACTCCTTCACCTAACTCCCTCCATCTAATCCACTCTACATCTAACTCCTACACCTAACTCCCCTTATCTAACTCCTACACCTGACACCTAACTAACCCTAGGTCTAACTTCCTAACATCTAAACCCTAACACCTAATTCCCCTACACCTAACTCCTCCACCTAACTCCCTCCACCTAACTCCCTACATCTAACTGCACCTAACTTCTACATCTAACTCCCTACATCCTAACTCCCTTTACATCTAAGTCTCTCGACCTAATTAACCCTACATCTAACACCCTACACCTAACTCTCTACACCTAACTCCCTCCATCTAAGTCTCTCCATCTAACTCCCTACATCTAACTCCCTCCATCTAAGTCTCTCCACCTAACTACCTACATCTAATTCCTACACCTAACTCCTAAACCTAATTCCCCTCCACATCTAACTCCCTCCATCTAGCTCTCTACATCTAACTCCTATATCTAACACCCTACACCTAACTCCCTACACCTAACTCCCTACACCTAACTCCCTACACCTAACTCCCTACACCTAAATCCCTACACATCTAACTCTCTATACCTAACTCCCTACACCTAACTCTCTCCATGTAAGTCTCTCCACGTAACTTCCTACACTTAACTCCCTACACCTAACTCCCTACACCTAACTCCCTACACCTAACTCCCTACGTCTAACTTCCTACATCTAACTCCCTACACCTAACTCCCTACACCTAACTCCCTACACCTAACTCTCTCCACCTAACTCTCTCCACCTAACTCCTACACCTAGGTCTCTCCACCTAACTTCCTACACCTAACTCCTACACCTAACTCCCTACATCTAACTCCCTACATCTAACTCCTACACCTAACTCCTCCATCTAAGTCTCTCCACTTAACTCCCTACATCTAACTCCCTACACCTAACTCCTACATCTAACTCCCTACACCTGACTCCCTATATCTAACTCCCTACATCTAACTCCCTACACCTAACTCGCTACACCTAACTCCCTACATCTAACTCCTTACACTTACTCCCTACACCTAACTACCTCCACCTAACTCCCCACACCTAACTCCCTACACCTAATTCCCTACACCTAACTCCCTTTAACCTAACTCCCTACACCTAACTCCCTACACCTAATTCCCTACACCTAACTACCTTTATTTAACTCCCTACATCTAACTCCCTACACCCAACTCCCTACATCTAACTCCCTACATCTATCTCCTTACACCTAACGGTCTACATCTAACTCCTTCACCTAACACCTCCACCTAATTCCCTACATCTAACTCCTTACACCTTACTCCCTACACCTAACTCCCTACACCTAACTCCCTCCATCTAAGTCTTTCCACCTAATTCCCTACACCTAACTCGCTAACATCTAACTCCTTACATCTAACTCCCTACACCTAACTCCCTACACCTAACACCCTCCATCTAAGTCTCTCCACCTAATTCCCTACATCTAACTCCCTACACCTAACTCCCTCCATCTAACTCCCTCCACCTAATTCCCTACATCTAACTTCTTACACCAGACTTCCTCCACCTAACTCCTTCCACTTAATTCCCCACATCTAACTCCTTACACCTAACTCCCTACACCTAACTCCTTACACCTAACTCCTACACCTAACTCCCTCCACCTAATTCCCTACATCTAACTCCTTACACCTAACTCCCTACATCTAACTCCTTACACCTAACTCCCTACATCTAACTCCTTACACCTAACTCCCTACACCTAACTCCTATTTACACCTAACTCCTACACCTAATTCCCTACATCTAACTCCTTACACCTAACTCCTACACCTAACTTCCTAAATCTAACTCCCTTCACCTAACTCCCTACATCTAACTCCCTACACCTAACTCCCAACACCGAACTCCCTACATGTAACTCTCTCCATGTAATTCTCTCCACCTAACTCCCTACATCTAATTCCCTAACACCTAACTCCCTACATCTAATTCCCTACACCTAACTCCCTACATCTAATTCCCTACACCTAACTCCCTCCATCTAACTCCATACACCTAACTCGCTACATCTAATTCCCTACACCTAACTCCCTCCACTTAATTCCCCAAATCTAACTCCTACACCTAACTCCCTACACCTAACTCCCTACACCTAACTCCCTACACCTAACTCCCTACATGTAACTCTCTACACCTAAGTCTCTCCACCTAACTCCCTACATCTAATTCCCTACATCTAACTCCCTACACCTAACTCCCTCCACCTAACTCCCTACATGTAACTCTCTCCATGTAATTCCCTACACCTAACTCCCTACACCTAATTCCCTACATCTAACTTCCTACATCTAATTCCCTACACCTAACTCCCTACATCTAACTCCTTACATCTAACTCCCTACACCTAATTCCCTCCACCTAATCTCCCTACACCTAACTCCCTACACCTAATTCCCTACATCTAATTCCCTACATCTAACTCCCTCCATCTAAGTCTCTCCATCTAATTCCCATCATCTAACTCCCTACATCTAACTACCTACACCTAACTCCCTACATCTAACTCCCTACGTCTAACTCCCTTCTTTCCTCCCTAAACCTAACTCCCTCCACCTAACTCCCTCCACCTAACTCCCCTCCACCTAATTCCTAAACCTAACTCCCTACATCTAACTCCCTACATCTAACTCCCTTCACCTAACTCCTAAACCTAACTCCCTCCACCTAATTCCCTACATCAACTCCATCTACACCTAACTCCCTCCACCTAACTCCCTCCACTTAATTCCCACAATTTCCTAATCTCCTTACACCTAACTCCTACCTAACTCCCTACACCTAACTTCTCCTTACACTAATTCTCTACATCTAACTCCTTACACCTAACTCCTACACCTAACTCCCTAACCTAACTCCCTACACCTAACTCCCTACACCTAACTCCGACCATAACTCTCTCCACCTAACTCCCTAAACCTAACACCCTACACCTAATCGCTACACCTAACTTCCCTCACTTTCTTCCCCCAAACCTAACTCCTTACACCTAACTCCTACACCTAAGTCCCTAACCTTAATTCCCTCCACCTAATTCACCTATACTAACTCACTACCCCCTAATTCCCTACATCTAACTCCTACATCTAATTCCCTACACCTAACTCCCTACATCTAATTCCCTACACTAACTCCCTAAATCTTATTTCCTATATCTAATTCCCTACACCTAACTCCCTACACCTAATTCCCTACACCTAACTCCCTAAACCTAACTCCCTACATCTAACTCCTTACATCTAATTCCCTACACCTAACTCCCTACACCTAATTCCCCTACATCTAACTCCTTACAACTAGCTCCCTACATCTAACTCCCTACCCCTATATTCACCTCCACCTAACTTCCTTACACTTAACTCCCTAAACCTAACCTAATTCCCACCATCTAACTCCCTACACCTAACTCCCTACACCTAACTCCCTACATCTAACTCCCTCCACCTAACTCCCTACGTCTAACTCCCTACACCTAATTCCTTTAACACCCCATTTCCCTACACCTAACTCCCTACACCAAACTCCCTACATTTAACTCCCTAAACCTAACTCCTATACACCTAAATCCCTAAACCTAACTTCCCTACACCTAACTCACCTAAATCTAATTTCCTACACCTAACTCCCTACATCTAATTCCCTACACCTAACTCCCTACATCTAATTCTCTACACCTAACTCCCTACATCTAATTCCTACACCTAACTCCTACATCTAATTCCCTACACCTAACTCCCTCCATCTAACTCCATACACCTAACTTCCTACATCTAACTCCCTCCATGTAAGTCTCTCCATCTAACTCCCTACATCTAACTCCCTACATGTAACTCCCCTACACCTAGCTCCTCCATCTACGTATCTTCACCTAACTCGCTACATCTAAGTCCCTAAACCTAACTCCCTACATTTAACTCCCTACACCTAACTCCCTATATCTAACTCCCTACATCTAACTGCCTACACCTAACTCCCTACACCTAACACCCTCAATCTAAGTCTCCACTTAACTCCCTACATCTAACTCCCTATATCTAATTTCCTACACCTAACTCATACATCTAATTCCCTACACCTAACTCCCTACATCTAATTCCCTACACTTAACTCCCTACATGTAATTCCCTACACGTAACTCCCTACATCTAATTCCCTACACGTAACTCCCTCCAATTCACTCCCTACACCTAACTCCCTACATCTAACTCCCTACACCTAACTGCCTACATCTAATTCCCTCCACCTAACTCCCTCCACCTAATTCCCTCCAATTCACTCCCTCCATCTAACTCCCTACACCTAACTCCCTACACTAACTCCCTACACCAAACTTCCTACACCTAACTCCCTATACCTAATTCCCTACATCTAACTCCCTCTCTATGTAAGTCCCTCCACCTAACTCCCTAATCTAACCTCCCTACACTAACTCCCTTCATATAATTCCCTACACTAACTCCCTACATCTAATTCCCTGCACCGAATTCTGGACACCTCACTCCCTACATCTAACTCCCTACATCTAATTCCTACACTAATTCCCTACACCTAACTCCATACACCTAGCTCCCTACACCTAACTCCCTAAATCTAACACCCTACATCTAATTCCCTATACCTAATTCCCACACCTAACTCCATACATCTAACACCTACATCTAACTCTTACACCTAACTCCCTACATCTAACTCATACATCTAACACACCTACATCTAACTCCCTACACCTAACTCCCCTTCACGTAATTCCCTACACCTAACTCCCAACACCTAACTCCCTACACTAACTCCTACACCTAACTCCCTACACCTAACTCCTTTACACCTAATTCCCTACACCTAACTCCCTACACCTAACTCTCTACACCTAACTCCCTACCTCTCCCTAAACCTATTCCCTACACCTAACTCCCTACACCTAAGTCCCTACATTTAACTCTACACCTAACTCCCCTACACCTAACTCCCTACACCTAACTCCCTACACCTAACTCCCTACACCTAACTCCTACATCTAACTTCCTCCATGTTAGTCTCTCCACCTAACTCCCTAATCTAACTCCCTCACATCTAACTCCTTACATCTAATTCCCTACCCCGAATTCCGTACACCTCAATCCCTACATCTAACTCCCTACATCTAATTCCCTACACCTAATTCCCTACACCTAACTCCATACACCTAGTTCTTCACACATAACTCCTACATCTAACTCCCTACATCTAATTCCCTACACCTAATTCCCTACACCTAACTCCATACATCTAACTCCCTACATCTAACTCCTTACACGTAACACCCTACATCTAGCTACCTCCATCTAACTCCTACACCTAATTCCCTACATCTAATTCCCTACACCTAACTCCATACACCTAACTTCCTACACTTAACTCCCTACACTCTAACTCCATACACCTAACTTCCTACACTAACTTCCCTACACCTAATTCCCTACACCTAACTCCACCTAACTCCCTACACCTAACTCCTACACCTAACTCCATACACCTAACTCCCTACACCTAACTCCCTACACCTAACTCCCTACACCTAACTCCCTCACTTAATTCCCCACATCTAACTCCTTACGCCTAACTCCCTACACCTAACTCCCTACATCTAACTCCCTACACCTAACTCCCTTACATGTAACTTTCTCTCTACAAGTCTCTTCACCTAACTCCCCCACATCTAATTCTACATCTAACTCCCTTTACACCTAAATCCTGCCTAACTCCCTACATGTAACTTCTCCATGTATTCCCACACCTAACTCCTTACAACTAATTCCTCACATCTAACTCCCTACATCTATTCCCTACACTTAACTCCCTACATCTAACTCCCTCCATCTAAGTCTCTCCACCTCACTCCCTCACACCTAACTTTCCTACACTTAACTTCCCTACATTTAACTCCCTTAGACATAACTCCTTTCATCTTAAGTTCTCCACTTAACTCTTTACATCTAACTCCCTACACCTAACTTCCTACATCTAACTTCCCTACACCTAACTTCCTTATATTTAACTTTAACATTTAACTCCCTCCACCTAACTCCTACACCTAACTTCCCACACCTAACTTCCCTACACTTAACTTCCTCACACTTAACTTCCTTACACTTAACTTCCTCGACTTAACTCCCTCACATCTAACTTCTTACACCTAACTTCACACCTCAACTCCTCACATCTAACTCCTCACACCTAACTCCCCTACATGTAACTCTCCATGTAAGTCTCTCCACCTAAATCCCTACATCTAATTCTTCACATCTAATTCCCCACACTTAACTCCTTACACCTAACTTCTTTCGCTTCAATTCTCACATGTAACTTTCTCCATGTAATTCCCTACACCTAACTTCCTATAATTTACCCTTACATCTACCTCTTCATTTTATTTCCTTACACCTAATTTCCTACATTTAACTTCCTTCATCTAAGTCCTTCCACCACCTTACACCTAACTTCTTACACTTAACTCCCTACATCTAACGCCCTAGACCTAACTTCCCACATCTAACTCCTTACACCTAACTTCCCCACACCTAATCTCCTACACCTACTTACCTTTACACCTAACTTCCTGACACCTAACTTCCATACACTTAACTTCCCCTACACCTACTCTTTACACCTAACTCCCCTATATTTAACTCCCTAATATTTAACTCCCCTTACACTAACTTCCCTACATCTAACTTCCTACATCTAACTCATAACACCTAATCTCCTTATCCCTAACTTCTCCACCTAACTTCCTCTACCTAATTCTTACATTTAACTCCTTACATTTAACTCCCTACACCTAACTCCCTACACCTGACTTCTACACCTAATCCCTCCACCTAACTCCCCACATTTGGTTTCTTATATCTAACCTCCATCTAAGTCTTCCACCTATTTCTACATCTAACAACCTACATCTAACTACTTACACCTAACTCCCCCTACATCTAACTTCCCCACATTTGTCCCTACACCTAATCCCTACATTTAACTTCCCTACATCTAATTCTACACCTAATCTCCCACACGTAACTTCCTTACACCTAACTTTACACCTAATTCCTCCTACACCTAACTTCCTACACCTAATTCCCTACACCTAACTTCCCTACACTTAAGTCCCTAATTTAACTTCTTTACACCTAACTCCCTACACCTAACTTCCCTACACCTAATTCCCTACATCTAATTCCCTCCATGTAAGTTTCTCCACCTAACTCCCCTAATCTAACTCCCTACACCTAACTCCTTCATATAATTCCTACACCAAATTCCGTACACCTCACCCTACATCTAACTCCCCTACATCTAATTCCCTACACCTAATTCCCTACACCTAACTCCATACATGTAACTCCTTACATTTAACTCCTTACACCTAACTCCTTACATCTAACTCCCTACATCTAACTCCCTACACCTAACTTCCCTACACGTAATTTTGTTACACCTAACTGTTTACACCTAACTTCCCTACACCTAACTTCCTTACACCTAATTCCCTACACCTAACTCCTTACACCTAACTCCTACACATAACTCCCTTTACCTAACTCCTACACCTAATTCCCTACACCTAACTCCCTACACCTAAGTCCCTACACCTAACTCCCTACACCTAACTCCTACACCTAACTCCCTACAACTAACTCCCTACACCTAATTCCCTACATCTAACTCCCTCCATGTAAGTCTCTCCACCTAACTCCCTAATCTAACTCCCTACACCTAACTCCCTTCATATATTCCCTATACCTAACTCCCTACATCTAACTCCCTAAACCTAACTCCCTACATCTAACTCCCTACATCTAACTCCCTACATCTAATTCCCTACACCAAATTCCGTACACTCACTCCCTACATCTAACTCCCTACTTCCTAATTCCCTACATCTAATTCCCTACACCTAACTCCACACACCTAGTTCCCTACATCTAACTCTACATCTAATTCCCTCACACTGTTCCCTACACCTAACTCCCTACATCTAACTCCTTACACCTAACTCCTTACACGTAACTTCCTTACACTTTAACTTCCTTACACCTAACTCCCTACACCTAATTTCCTACACCTAACTTCCCTACACCTAAATCCCTACACCTAATTCCCTACACTTAATCCCTACACCTAACTCCCTACACCTAACTTGCTACACCTAATTCCCCACATTTAACTCCTTGCATCTAACTCCCCTACACTTAACTCCCTACACCTAATTCCCTACACCTAACTCCCTACACCTAATCCTACACTTTAACTCCCTACACCTAACTCCCTACACCTAACTCCCTACACCTAATTCCCTACACCTAATTCTACACTTAACTTCCCCACACCTAACTCCATACACCTAACTCCCTACACCTAACTCCTACACCTAATTACACCTAACTGCCTACACCTAACTCCCTACACTTAACTCCTACACATAACTTTTTACACCTAATTCCCTTAGACCTAACTCCCTTACACCTAACTCCCTACACCTAACTGCCTACACCTAACTCCTACACCTAACTCTACACCTACCCTACATCTAACTCCCCTCCATGTAAGTATCCTCACCTAACTCACTAATTTAATCCCAAATCTTAACTCCCACACCCAATTCCCTACACCTAACTCCCTACACCTAACTTCCCTACATCTAACTCCCTACACCTAACTCCCTACACCTAACTTCCCTACACCTAACTCCCTACACCTAATTCCCTACATCTAACTCCTACGTCTAACTCCCTACATTTTACTCCCTACACCGAATTCCGTACACTTCACTCTTACATCTAACTCCCTAAATCTAATTCCCTACACCTAATTCCCTACACCTTACTCCATACACCTAGCTCCCCTACACCTAACTCCCTACATCTAACTCCTACATCTAATTCCCTAGACCTAATCCCCACACCTAACTCCATACATCTAACCCCTACATCTAACTTCCTAATTCCTAACTCCCTACATCTGATTTCCCTACATCTAACTCTACACCTAACTCCCCTACACGTAACTCCCTACACCTAACTTCCTACACCTAACTCCCTACACCTAACTCCCTACACCTAACTCCTACACCTAACTCCCTACATCTAATTCCCTACACCTAACTCCCTACACCTAAGTCCCTACACCTAACTCTACACTCTTACTCCTACACCTAACTCTCCCACACCTAACTTCCCTACACCTAATTCCCTACATCTAACTCCCTCCATGTAAGTCCTCTCCACCTAACTCCCTAATCTAACTCCTACACCTAACTCCTTCATATATTCCTTACACCTAACTCCTACATCTAACTCCTAAACCTAACTCCTACATCTAACTCCCTACATCTAACTCCTACATCTAATTCCTTGCTACATGTAATTCCGTGGCACCTCACTCCCTACATCTAACTCCTACATCTAATTCCCTACACCTAATTCCCTACACCTAGCTCCATACACCTAGTTCTCACACCCTAACTCCCTACATCTAACTCCCTACATCTATTCTACACCTAATTCCCTACACCTAACTCCATACATTTAACTCCTACATCTAACTCTACACCTAACTCCCTACATCGAACTCCCTACATCTAACTTCCCTACACCTAACTCCCACACGTAACTCTACACCTAACTCCCTACACCTAACTCCCTACATCTAACTCCTCACACTCTAACTCCCTACACCTAACTCCCTACACCTAACTCCCTAATCTAATCCCCAAATTTTGCTCCTACACCCAATTCCCTACACCTAACTCCCTACCACACCTAACTCTACATCCTGACTCCTTACACTAACTCCCTACACCTAAGTCCCTACACCTGACTCCTACACCTATTCCCTACGTAACTCCTACACCTAATTCCCACTACATCTAACTCCCTACACCTAGTCTCCCTACACCTAACTCCCTACACCTAACTCCCTACACCTAATTCCCTACACCCTAACTTCACCACCTAATTCCTGCATCTAATTCCCTACCCTTAACTCCCTACACTTAACTTCCTCCTCTACACTTAATCCCTTTTACACTCCCACGCTCCTACACTTAACTTCCTTACAATTTCCATTCTTTTGCACACCTAACTCCCTACACCTAATCCCTACACTTAATTTCTACACCTAACTCCCTACACCTAATTTACTACACCTAATTCCCTACACTCAACTTCCTCCATCTAAGTTCCTCCACCTGACTCCCTCCACCTAACTTTCTATCTCAGATTCTTCGTGGCCGAGTGGTTAGTCTTAGGACTTGGAAATCATGAAATCCCAGTTCGAATCTCAAAGCTAGGTCCAACGTTTGCACCATGAAAGACACTTAACAGGCATTTCCCCCTTTGATCCGCGTGCAAATGGGTACAAGCATACGCTGGAGAGTACAAACATGCAAATGGGTACAAGCATAAGCTGGAGAGTACAAACATGCAAATGGGTACAAGCATAAGCTGGAGAGTAGAAACATGCAACAGACCAGCGGCCTGTCCACGAGGGATCATTAGTCGAAAGTACTAGAGGCGTTGTAGTTGGCCCATAGTCTTATGAGCTTCTAATCCCCACGACTGGCACAGGTGGGTTTATTTTCACAAAGTTGTACTCTTAGGAAATGTACTTCATTCCCCTTTCCTCACTTGACTCAGGTGTGAACGAGTATCGAGCTAGGTAAAGAAGGATCTTGTCAGAGTGTTAGTGCGCAAAGCCTAACATGCTTGTGTACTGGATGCTTCTCCGGAAGTTGAGAAGGACTTTGAATGCAATGATTTGCTGGGGAATAAT
>JAXRKP010000541.1:0-27500 GCA_037039925.1 Doris montereyensis
ATGATTTAAGACGACATTTATAGAAATGTAATCCATTAATACTGTAATTAGTGTAATATACTGTAGTATGTGTTACTTATCCGCTCTGAGGGTGTATATTTAGTATGATTATAATAGTGTGTGAAGTTTGCATGCTTTGCAATGCATACCCAAATAACGATTAATTGACCACATGTAGTTGTACTGTTCTCCTTTTATCGAATTCACATCAACAGACGTACAGCAATTGCAGTTGTGTAGCCGCATCGGCTATTTACAGCAGAAACACCAGTGGCGACATCTGCGAACCGGATGGACAGTAGCTGTCAGCGGCCCGTGTGTCAAAGATTGTCCCGTTGTGCGGCTATTCATCATCCTTTTCGGTGCTTTGACAGCAACGTTCCTGACAGTCACACCCATCTCTGTGTCTATTCTCAGAGCTGGATAAACAGGTTAATGCATACGTTGTCCAATTTTATCGTGATGAGTCGCGCAGCTGATGATACGCCCTACACAAATGATATGATTGATATAATGATAAAGTAAACGTATAAAGGCTGCACATGACACACGATGCATGCAACTCTTTCCGACACAACGCATCTCTGCACTTCCAGGCTAAGAACACCAACCCCCCCCCCCCCCCCACCCCACCACGTTTTTTTCAATATTCCCTCTAATTTTTTCTAGTTCGTGTGCATACGTTTGTGTTGTGCAAAGTTTGGTGAAAAAATCCCTAGTGTGTGCACTGTGTGCATGAGAATAAATGTTCGTGTGCGCAGACATTTCTCAACGTGCGCGCGCGCACAGCTTAGAAGAAGGAACATTGCCCCTTTCCCCGTTTTTTCCAAGAAATGGATTGCTATACTTAACTGTCGTCAGCAGCATTTGCTCCAGAAAGGCAAAACAATTCTTCACGTTTAAACCATAGATTTCAATGTATAATCCATACAAGTCTTTGTTTCATGTTTATTTAGGATGAATGTCTACTCTGGATTAATTTTACTATGTTAAGGAGGACATTCTTTTAAACAGCAGCACTCCCAAAAACCAAGGACATCATATCAATAATATAATTGTGTCTGTTTATTACCGTTATCATTACCAGATGTGTCCCTGAAGACAAGCGTTCCTTAGATTAGGCCTGCAATGGGTTGCCTTACGACTTCTTGGTAAGTACGCCATGGAGCTTTCTTTTAAAAAAGAAATAGACCATTAGTCATACAAAAATATGCTGGTGTATCAATAGTATCATTCAGCATTGTGCTACGTCTATTGAACCATAGCAGATGTGTCTTTTATACTGGAAGACTTAATAAATTTGTTGTTTGATATTGGTGTTCTTGTTTGTTTATTTGTTGTTGGGGGGTTTTGGGTGGGGGTTGGGTTTGTTTGGGGTTTGTTGGGTTTTTGAGGGTGGGGGTTTAGGAATTGGGTTTGGCGTTTTTAATAGTTTGTTCGTATTCCCTTGTTGATCCAACGCTAAAAATACGCAAAAGTGAAAGGATAGCATACTGTTGTGGTGATAAACAAATGGCTAGGTAGAATTGACTGTTTGTTTCTCTTGAATAATTTTTTTAAAAGAGAAATTAAAAATCCAAATATTCATTATATATCTCAGCACTCATGCATTTGTTTTCGCCGGTCATCGCTACCTTCCTCACTTCTTTGTAGGTACGATTCCGGCCCAGTTCTGACAGGAACGGTTCTGGACATGACTTGCACAATCTGGCAGGAGACGTGTGAAGGTCAAGGTAACTGTGGGTTTACGACAGATACGGTATGGGCAGCTACCTGTTTGCCTGGTGGGGAAGCGTGAAAACTGTCTGCTGCTTGCTACTGGCTGTGGTGTTGTGGTTAAATCGCGATAAAAGGCGTGTGCAGCCATCTGCACCTGGCAAATTGTGTGACTCATTTTAACCTCGCAGTCATACATTTACACTAATATTTGTCTGAAAGGTCTTGAAAATAGTGTATATTATGTTAAATTATATAAAATTATTGTATATTATATTAATTCTTGGCAAACCAGATTGTGTCTTTGTCTCATTTTTTGTAAGCATCGATTGTTTCTTTTAGTCCAAACGATATTAATCCCTTTTTCTTACAAAGCATACATTTATGCCCAGCAATTCTATTCACATACAATCCTCACAAATTTGAGATCGTGCATTATGCTCTGAAGGATTAAATATGAGATGTACCCTGCTATAACAATTACGTCACCAGAATAAACTAATACACCCCCCAGTCTCCCCTCTCACTCTCCATCTCTCTTCCTCTCCCTCTCCCTCTCCCCTCTCCCTCTCTCTCTCTCTCTCTCTCTCTCTTTTTTCTCACACTCTCTCTCTCCTCTCTCTCTCTCTCTCTCTCTCTTTCTCTCTCTCTCTCTTCTCTCTCTTTTTCTTTCTCCCCTCTCTCTCTCTCTCTCTCTCTCTCTCTCTCTCTCTCTCTCTCTTTCTCTCTCTCTCTCTCTCTCTCTCCCTTTCTCTCTCTCGCCACTACCCACCTTCTTCATTCCACAGACAAAAAGACTGAGACACACACAGAGTGAGAAAGGGTAGAGACAGATATGCAGACTGAGACAGAGACTGAGAGAAGAGAGAGAGAGAGAGAAGAGAGAGAGAGAGAGAGAGAGAAAAGAGAGGGGAGAGAGAAGAAGAAGAAGAGTGTGAGGGAGAGAGAGAGAGAGAGAGAGAGAGAAGAGAGAGGGGAGAGAGAGAAAGAGAGAGACAGACAGGCAGACAAAGACAGAGAGAGAGACAGACAGACAGAGAGACAGACACAGACAGACAGACAGACAGAAGAAGAGAGGAGAGCAGACTGTGTTTCTGACAGACAGTGCAGACTGATAACACATAGTAGAGAGACTCAATTTGAATTCAGTTAGATTCAGCTAGCCAGACTTGGGTTTATTGGGGGTAAATAGATTCAGCACAAACAGACAGACAGGTGATCTCACGGTTTTAGGCAGATTTTCAATTTCTCCCGGACTGAGTGAGATCTTTATCGTGCAAGTTTTGAGATATGCACATTGGAGGTTTTTTTTCCTAATCGGTTAATTTTAGACCTCTCAGCATCTTTTACAGGATTGGGTTTATTGTCCCACCTATCTCTGGACGACTGCCCCAGGAAGGGGGGGCATTGGGGGTACCTGACCGGGGAAGGGGGGGGTGGGGGGGGGGGGGTTTACTATAAAAAACTCAAGTAAATTTTGTAACCGGGGCTTGAACCCACAGTATTTTGGTTGGAGGAGGACACCTTGCCTCTGGACTACCAAGTACCCCATTTCCCAGCAAGAACCAATACATTCTGCCACAAATTGTTTTTAATGAAATCATGATTTATTCTCACTTCATTCCCTAATAAGTTCTAAGTTGATCATGTCAGTTTCCACATGCTTCCAAAGTTGAAGCTCATATTGCAAATCTATTTGAAAGTGGGCGAGAAACAACTCATAGTATATACATAAAACAGTATGTATCTCTTCCTCTTATGCACTGATCAATTCAAAGACATCCTCTTCAAGAATGAGTACACATTTCCTTTTTAATTATATATCAAAATATTTATTTTTTATAAAGATGAAAGACAAAAGTGGCATTGTCAAAATATTCATACAGCTACACTGTAAAGCACTGTGAAAAAATGCCAATAAAAAGGGATAAAACATCATCTATCAATCATTATCTGTCATACGATATACATTGTACATACAAATTTGGTTAAGAAAGATGTGAAAAAATTGTAATCACAAACTGTCATTAACATGACATTTGAAGCTAAATTTCTCATTAATCACAAACAAATCTTTTCACTGATCAACCTGTCAAACATTCTTACATCCATAACAAATGTGTTCAATTGAGTATTTGCATTACTTTAAAGCAGTCACAGGAAATTTTATATTCAAATATCAACACACAAATAAATACTTTTGGACTTAGGCATGAATATCGATATCGTCATGAACTGATACACGCATACATTTCATTCAAATAAGATATCAACAACAGCACTTTATATCACTAAGGATATCCCCATTTCCTTAAGAAAACCCAATTAAAATAAATGCCTACATTCAGGCATTAAAGAAGGCCTCCATAATTTGTTAGACCTTTGCCGTTAGAATTCCATATTTTGTAGAAATGGATGCCACATATTCACGACCTGTAGAATATGAAAGTTGCCACAAAAGTCATGATATTTCAAAACCACATTGTTCTTTCAATAAGAATATAAGTTTTTACTTAATGCTTTTTACAAATAGTTCATTTCAAATACTTCTTTAACAATGTCTTCAGTCAAATTAAGTGTGAGGAATGTAAATATATGTATAAAAAGACAAGAATTTGATTCAACCTTTATCAAAGACATACACATCCATTGTTCTGTTCTAATATTACCAGGCCACAGAAAATTTTCAAAATCAATCAAAGCCATTTCCAAAACTTATGTAATGGGCCCATCCTTCCTTCATCAAGATCTGTAATTGTATGTTTAAGAGTGTTCCTATACGTTTGTTTATTTTATTTTATTTCACCCACATCCACAACTATGATGATCTCTGAGTTTTTGGTAGATTTTCAATTTTGTACGGACTGCCCTGTAAACTGCCATGGGATTTTTTAATACGTGGTGATATGCACACGGGACCTCCTTTTTATCGTCCATCTCTAATGGGACTAGGTGCCAATCCACCTACCTGGACCGTGGGGGGGGGGGGGGGGGGGGTAGATTGTACCGGGGAAAAATTAAGAAAATTTGTCGGCCATTGGTGGGTGTTGAAGCCATGACCTTTGGATTGAGAGGTTGACACCTTGCCTTTGGACTACCAAGTCCCCCGTGCCTACATGTAGTACATGTAGCACAAAATATTAAGGCCATTTGATTTCTTTGCCATTATTTTAAACAGTAAAAGTAAAGTACAGTTCTTTCAAGGCCATTATGGCCAAAACAACTTGACTATATCCCAGTTTCTACAGCGTGAGAGAAACAAGAGATGGGACATCACCTCCTGGGCAAGATGCTAGCCTATCACAGGTTTTACTCCCACACTGATACTGGTACTGGTACCCTTTTTGCCTCCTGGGTGGGAGTGGGTAAATGAGTGTTAGCGTCTTTGCCAAGGAAGACAACATTGAACCTAACATTGATAAGATTTTAGCCCAAGACCTCATGATCCGAAGTGTGGCAGCTAACCATCATGCCATGATACCACTCATAGTGGTAACACAGGATTGAAAGAACAGATACACCACAGCCTGTAGAAGGTGACTAGTTCCTGTAAATACGTACATGAGGATTGAAAGAACAGATACACCACAGCCACAGCCTGTAGAAGGTGACTAGTTCCTGTAAATGTTGTAGGATTCATTGCCTGTAGAGAATGTATCTCTAAAATGTTGTAGGCTCATTGTCTCTATTGTAATTATAATGATTATTTATGTAATATCCAAGTAACAGACAGATGTGAAATAATACTTACTCAGATTTAATTTGAACTTTGTTGTTGGGGTAACTTGAATAGACTTGGGATCTATCTGGCAGCCAGAATGAGTGAAGTCTTGTATTTTGAAATTTAACTGCAAAGCAATGGTATCAAAAGATAATTTTCTCAAAACCCTTTCATTTGTTTGTAATTCAAAAATCGTGTAAAACTGATTATTAGTAGATTCCTCAGAATCACTTTCCGTTTTTCAACTAGAATATTTATATACTAGTCTTCTATTGAAAAAAGAATGATGGCTGTTGAGAGAAAATTTGGTGGACAGACATAGAGGGGAAGAGAGAGAGACAGGAACAGACAGACAGTCAGACAGACAGACAAAGAGAGACACAGAGAGGGTGACAGAGAGAGACATTACAAGCGTGCATGAGGCAATGGTGGAGTATGATTTATCTTTTTAATAAAGCTGGGTTTCTCAACCATTGACTGTGGTAAACTCAGAAGCAAATTTATTGGGTACTGGCGATATCAAGTAGAATTAGTAGATTGAATCAGTACTCCATCATGTTACACAGACTTTTTAATGTAATCTGTAAT
Source organism: Doris montereyensis (assembly GCA_037039925.1). Taxonomy (NCBI): domain Eukaryota; kingdom Metazoa; phylum Mollusca; class Gastropoda; order Nudibranchia; family Dorididae; genus Doris; species Doris montereyensis. The sequence continues at coordinate 6,026 of JAXRKP010000541.1, forward strand.
GACCTGAAATCGATCAATTAGATCTAGTAACAATAAAAAGTTTCTCAATCGCAGGCAAACAATCTTTCTTCAACTAGTTCAAATACTCCCCTTGATCCAAAAGTCAATACAATAAGAAGAACCTAAAGCAAGCTATTTTAAAGTCACATGTGAAATAAAGTGCTCTTGGGTGTAGTGGCTCCTGAGTTAACCACATTCAAATTTATAGAAAGTCAGTTTTATCTATACAGTATATATATATTATAAGGGAGATTTGTAAATGCGAAGAGATAGAGGTAGAGACAGACACAGTGGTATTAGAGGCTGAGCATTGGAAAAAAGACAGACATGGCAAAAATTGCACTGACATTAAAATCAAACACATGGCAGTAATAGAGAAGCATTCTGATGGCATGGACATTTTATCATACACACGGCACGTATACCAAGGAGCTACTATAAAAACTCATACACATTATACTATAGCACAGGCTTTGATACTAAATCATGTAAATGTATGTCACTGGCACCAAAATAATAAGTTACAACCAAAGCACCCACAGTCATATCAAACCATGGTCATGGTGCAACACTAAATCATACTTCATACACAAGGCACTGACACTCTATGTTACATGTGACACTGATTTTTAGAACAGGCACGGCACAGACAACAAATCACCTCAGCATAAGAGTTACTACCCCTGCAAAAGCATCTTCTACCGTTGGTGCTGGCAAGCCTTGCTCTGCCCCACCGAAGGTTATGGTGGCCGCTAGCAAAACTTGTTGGTCTTTACTGGTGAATTTCTGCCCTGAGCGTGTAAACCAAAATTTACTTAAAACACTTGAACAAGAATGGAGTGATCTTGAAATCAGAAATACAGTAAAGAGTATCTCTGCTTCACTATGAGTATGAAGCATGTTATAATTAACTTAAGAAAGTTCAAATGAAGAAATATTGAAATATGACAGAAGATCACTGCAAATGATGAACAAGTAGGTATTTCAAATTTTCCAAATAATGTCAAATGAAAAGAAAACTATTCGATGATAAACAATTGAAGGGGTCATTTCAATAGTGTGCATATGTCCATTTTCATGAATAACGATACAGAGATACTCCTAGGGAATAAATGGAAATCATGCTTGCTGAAAAGTATGAGAATGATAAGATTAAAATGCATCACGTTTACAGCCGTTTTGAAACTTGGAATTCCCAAAACCAACAGTGCCAAGTCCATGGTTTTTTTGCATTTTCTTTAAATGACAATTGTAAGTTGAGCACACTATTGAAATGACCCCTTCTATTGGTACCTGGATGTACATTCTAATTCTTTGTGAAATTACTCTATTTGATACACTGTGTTCAGGCATGATTAACTACAGACAATTCTGGAACCTCTTCAAGTTTATTGAGGTTTGAATGATTAAAACAGTCTTCAACAAATCAACAGTGCGTAACAACTCACCTATGTTCCATATCAAAACTTTTCTATTTGATGACAATGTGAGAGTGCCTTGGGTTGGCGTGCCTTCCAAATGAGAAATAGGGGACCTGTCAAAATGTCACCACAGAACAAAATAACACTAAGACTTAACAGTGTGAAACTCTTCAATAACATCAGACAGCGTATATCGGACAATTTTGTCAAGATTCTGTTTACTATGCTCATTCCTCACTTCTTTTTCTTAATTTCTTCATGAAAACAGACATGAAGAAAACAAGGAATTTTAAAACAGGTAGTTGATAAACATCAGTTCAATACTCATGTAAAGAATACTCATGTGAGAAAATTTGAGGGAAAACGGCAAGCTAATATGAATGTCCTACCTTGTGTAGAATGGAATGCGAAGTTCACAGAATTCAAAGTTGTTTTTCACCTGGTCACTTAATTTCAACTGTACAGTCACAGACACCTTGGTATTCTCTGCCTTTAATAGAACACAATAAGCAAATAATATTGATACACATATTGCAATAGGAGACAAAAAATGTCTTCAAGTTTGTATAAGTCATTTTAATTTTGACAGATTGAATCCCAAATGAAGATCAAGATCCAGACATGATTCTGAAATTATCTTTATACTAACTCATATTACAATAGTCTCTGCCAAAATACACGGCCGTGGATGACAAAAAAATGTGTGCATTTTGGCGAAGGTGCATTTTGCCGGAGTAAAGAGCCACAACCCATTATTCAGACTGCCGTTCTTGTTTGGAATTAAACTCTTTTGTTTTGTTAGTTGTTTGTTACTGTTTGGATTTTGTTTGTTGTTCAATAGTTTGAAGACAATAATATAATATAATAAAATGCATTTCTATATCGCTCATCATCAATACAAGATTAACCTCTGAGCAAGACCCTATAACATGCCTAACTTCTTCTCCATAGATCTGTTACATTCTTCTTTCATTCAAAACTACACCAAGGGGTGGGATGGTGGAGACATTCGACAACTAGATAGAGGAATGATTTTCGTTTCTCGTTGGTTGACACGCGTGTCATACAGAATACGATCTCCATGGGGTAAAAGTGACACCTACTGAGTCGGGAAGGGAAGGGGTGGGTAAGGGTGACCAGAGCCGAGACAGCCAAGACCAGGTGCATAATTGTTGTGCGCATGGTGATCATGGATCTAGACGACACACACATACACACACAGACACATGTGCATGACAGATTTTGTCACTGGGATGAGTCAAAAAGAGGTTATCAAGTTTATTTTTCACAGGAATTGACTCTCTAAATGCAACAAATTGAAGACATATTTACAAAAACCTGTTGCATTTTGGTGAAGTCAAGCCAGCCGTTGTTGCATTTTGAGGGGGTAATTAGCGTTGTAAAATTCGGTGACACGAAAGAACCGTGCATTATGAAGAATCGTGCATTTTGGCGACGTGCGATTTGGCGGAGACTACTGTAGTGGGAAAAAGAGTCAAAAGAGGAAAACTCAATATAAAGGCATAGTAAGATATATTGGGAATATATATATAGCACCTTTTCATCTCTGTTTCAAACTTATTCATGAGGGGGGAGGGGGTTTAGAATAGAGAGCTGTACAATATAACTATGGAAACGCAATATTCAACAATAATACTTCAAGTTTTTACTTCTTCTTTTTTTTCATTATTCAGAAACAGGAGTGCCATTTCAAATAAGACAAATTGACAAAGATTTTAGGCTCTACTATTTCCATTTCAAATCAGAGGTCTAGTGGTAGGCATTTCAATTTGAGACCATGGAGCCTTGGAAGCTTCACTATGTCCACTGTGATGGTCTTAAGATGAACCCTTTACTAATTTTTCTTATCTTCACCAAAGAGTGTATGGGATCCACTAAAGCTGGGAGGCAACCACAGACCAGCCTCCTATTCAGGACCTGATCTTACAATATCTGCTCTCCTTAACCCTGTGTTTACAAGTGCAGTAAAGATATTTTTTTTAAAAGATAAAGATGGATTTATAGTCCGTATCCCCACACTAGTGTAGGCTCACCGATAATGTACATAGTGTATTGGCTAACGCACCTATTTGGAAAGTACTGGGGTAAGTTGCACCAGTTAAATTGGGTTCCAGTCTATTTTAGCCCTTAGTAATGTGACCTGCCATATTCTATTTTGAGTATCCAAATAGATGATAAACCGAAATCTTTAAAACACTTTTCAAGAAGAAAATTTCAAAGATAAAAATTCAATTTGTGAAGCTTCCCTTTGCACAAATCAACTGCTAAGCTACTGCTCCCACACTTGCAAAGAGCCGCACAATTTCTTGAAGATTTAGATCTTTCAGACGAAAGTGAGATAAAATTTCATTAGAATTACTCAGGTGGTGTCTCGGATAGGGTTTCTAGTGAAGATAAAACAGGCACTGAGGTACTTGGTAATATTGATCTCCGTCTAGTGTAAATTCAGGGGCAGAGAAATTTAAGACTCATGAGATCCGGTTCAGAGAGTTAAAGCAATAGGACTTGAGATGCGGGGTTTAATTTTTTTTGTATACAAACGCCTGCCATTGCGACGGGTACAAACTATAAAGGTATATTAAATGTTTACCAGTTTAAAAACGAGAAACCTATATTAACCTGTCACTTAAGAATGATATTTGTAAATAAAAGATGGCATAAGCAGAACAGCAATATACCAAAAGCAATACACAGTCTCAGCCAAAATGCACAGTCAACGGGTGACAAAAAATTTGCATTTTGCGAAGGTGCATTTTGACGGAGTCAAAGACCACGATCCATTACTATGCATTACATTGTCATTCGTATTTGGAAAACATTTCTGTTAGTTGCTTGTTACTGTTTGGGGCTTGTTTGTCGCTTGTTGGTTTGAAAACAAGACTCATAGATCTGTTACATTCTTTCTCACTCAAGACTACAACAAGGGGTGGCAGGTGGCGTCTGGAAGACATTCAGCAGCCATGTCTTCTTTTATTTGTTGACACGCGTGACATGCAATGTACGACCTCTGTGGGTAAAAAGTGACACTAAACCTATTGAGTCAGGAGGGAAGAGGTGGGTATGGGTGACCAGAGCCGAGACAGCCAAGACAAGCTGCATGATTGCCATTATTGTGTATATGTACACATGGTTATCATAAATCTAAATCACAAACACACACACAAACATACAGAGACACACATGTATTGACAGATTTTGTCACTGGGTCGAGACAAGAAGAGGTTATCAAATTTATTTTTCCCATGAATTGACTCTTTAAATGCAAAAAATTGAAGACGGACTTGTGAAAACTTGCTGCATTTTGGCGAAGTCAAGCTAGCCGTTGTTGCATTTTGAGGGAGTAAATAGCCTTGTAAAATTTGGTAAAATGACAAAAACGTGCATTATGATGAATCGTGTATTTTGGCGATGTGCAATTTAGCGGAGACTACTGTAAATAAAAAAATTATTCAAAAGTTAATAATACCTTCATGTGATAAACACCGAATATGGGCAGCTCTTGCAGTTGTTTCACAGTGTAATGACAAACAGTAAAACTTTCTAATGGAGGTGAAAGCAAGTCGCCGAGGGGCCATTCTTGTCTCCATTCCACCTTGCCCTGAAATAAATCAATGATTAATTGATTGAACAGTTCCATACTTTGATACTTTGTTCAATCTGAGTTAGCGTGTTGATACAATTATGTTCAAACAGACAAAGAAAAAGCAAGATAAAACATCCAAAAGTATCATGGTAGAAATCAAAGAGTATGAAAGCATTCATTGAATATTTTTCCAAGATCTCTTGCCAATAAATGGATATGATAAGGTAAGATAAAGAGCATCCATGATTGTTAACCGCTTGCTAAAGACGTCATCTCATGCTTGCATAACTCATAATACACACAGCGACCCAGTGTAATCTAATCGTGCCTGAAAACTAAGCAAACATTTTTGTGTTACTTGCATTTTCTCAATAGTGGAGAAAAATTCTCAACACTACAGTAGACAGTTGACGTTAAATTCATGTATTCAAATGCAATTAATCTAATGCAGTTTATGAATCTAGTGTGAGATATCATAGGAAGAGAGAATATATTATGGCTTAAAAGTCAGCAGAATCATTTATCACTTAAACAAAGAAAGCAAAGAAGGCTGATATTAAGAACAAAGCATTCCTTTTCTTCCTAACATATATGTTAACCACTCTGACATTCATTCAAGAAGATGAACCCAACTCAAAAATCTTTTGCCTTCGAACATAAATGCAAGATTCTAATTCAGAAAGGATAAAAAAAAAGGATTCATAATGATGTTCAACCAAAAACCCCAAAGGAACGCTACCAGTACCTAAATCCTGCCAATCAGCACGCTGTACACATGGATGAACCAGAAGACCATCAAGAGGAATGCTCAAACCATCACCCAGGTGGACAATACCAATGTTGACATTCACAGCACTTCCCTCAAGATCTGCCTTACAAGTGATAGAACCATATACTTCTTGACTGTCCTTCCATGTTTCCTGAGCACACTAAAACCAGAAAAAACATTTACAATATATATTTCACTTTGAAAACAGACAAACTGTGGAAAAACTTACTCAAGCTATAACAATTGAATTTATCTTCATTGACAAGACATAAGAATCAGATGATTAAAAATCCTTATAATAACCGGTGTGTACTATCACACAAAGACACATGAGTGTCTTTCTATGTAGCCATGGCCAGTGTCATCAATTGTTATCAGCACCAAACTAGTTCAAGATCTGGCTCAACAAAGATTTTCTCACAATGTTCGTCCCCTTCGAACTGAACATAGCATTGCTTTCTCCTTAACTCGAGTGTGAATGAGGATTTTGCTAATTGATATATGACATGGAGGGATATCATCTGCAGGACATTATGGTGAAAAATAATTTTAAAAACTAGAGGCTCTACGAAGTCCCACAGATTCCAGCAGGACTTTTTAATAACTTGCATAGGGTTGCTCTAGAATGAGCCCTTGGACTAAAAACGGCCTGGGGACCATCAGGGACTTTCAACAATTTTATATAGTTTGGTAACTGCTGTCAACAAGTTATTAAAGGTCAAGGCGTCTGACAATTTACTGATAAGTAAGGCGAACTTATAATTTTCAAAGCCAAATTTCTTATATTTTTTAACTTATACGGAGGCTGAAAAGTATACCTGTAACTGATAAGCTCTATAACTATGGGTGTCAAATTTTTAAATTGGTGAAAGCATGATTTTGTAAAGCATAACAGAAGTGACATGAGAGTGATGTAACCTTATCTCATATTTACTTATGTAATACTAAGAACAAATGTTTACCTGTGAAGCTTTGATTTCCTCTGTGATAGATAAACTCAGAGACGCTTTTCCTTAAATGATGCAGATTTCCATGCAGGTACCTATAAGAACATATCATCAATACACATTTTTATAAGTAGTCTGTATTCTCAGCAAATCTCGTGTGAGGCATAACATCAAACAAGTAAGATGTAGTATGCTTTAACTGAACAATAAGAAAACAAAACTGTGACAGATGGAATCTGATAACATGTGAAGATTCATTTCTTCCTCTAAGTACCGAATCAATATTCCATTTCATTTCAACAACACTAATTAAACATAATTGAATAACCAGTCACATGTTACGTTGTCTTCACTCAAAGAATAGATGCATTAGGAAATTAAAAAACAAAAGTTCATTCATGAAATGGATATAATGTCTATAGTGAAGTAGCTTAATCATAATTCAGAGTTGTACATTATTTATTATGAACTCATGATTTTAAAGTGATAATCAGATAGAAAGCAGGATCAAAGGGATGTTTCATGTTACACATGGCCAGAAGTCAGTTTGCAGGGTGCATAAGATCCTTTGAATTTGAAGTGCTTAAGTCAACAAGCAGCAACACAGGACATGGTTTCACACAGATGTGTGACCAGGGCATGAGAAGTGTATGAGTTAACATGCAGCAAGCAATTCAATTAAAACATTAAGTCTGCATATTTGTGAAATTGAGAAGTTGCGTTGTTGTTGTTTTGGGTATTTTCTGTTTTTACTTCATTGCATTCATCTGTAAATGAATAAGATATTATTCTCTTCTAAGTTCTTTAAAAGAGAGCTTAATTCAGCTTTTAACATTAAGTTTTATGTTCTCAAAAATAAATGACTTGATATGTAAAATACCTTCAGGGGGGATACCTATGATGAGTCTGATTGTTTCTACCATAACATTCCACAATGTATACTTACAGTGATTAAGAAGAAAAAAATTGTTTATGATCTTACTTTGTGCGATTTGGGAATAACGCAGGGGTTTGTTGGCCAATCTGGCCATGATGTTATGACAATTTGTGTCCCTGACGGAACCAAAGGGAGCTGCCTCATTGATGAATGCAGGGAGCTCAGATACTCTGCTTATCTATGGATGGAAAAGAAACATGAATCTGTTATTTTAAAAAAGTCTCAACCTCTAATCACACAACGGCTTGCTCACAAGCTCAAATGCAATAAATTAATAAAAAGCGTGTGTGCATACACACCACTGTCAATGCTGCCCAAATAATTCACATTAACTTGGACCAGATCAGAGCTAAATTTTCATTGATCTGTTACTTAAAAAGTAAGTAGTTTGTAAAGATCCCTCAAGACCCTTACGGCCAATGGATCCAGAGCGTATCACAGTTTCTAGAGCATGAAGCGGGAACAGATGATAATAGTATCAAGCACCTCTTGGACAGAATGCTAGTTTCTTTTGCAGGTTTCTTACTCCAAAACTGTTGCTAGTACCCATTTGCACCTGGATTAAATGAAGAAAATCCGTGTTAAGATAGAACACAACATGGGACCTAGCAGTGCTAGAATTCGAACCCAGCACTCCATGATCCAAAGCCCAGCAAGCTAACCATTAGCCATCAACATCACACCTTCAACTCTTCAATTGTATGGAACATTGACACAAGAATCAGACAATTTTGACCATACATATCAGACCATTTTGGTAACTATGAGATGAGACATATTTTTTTTAGTGATTTCCAGATCCTACAAACGTAACATCAGGTTTTAAGAGGCATACCATTGCCATTGTCACCTATGTCAACATTTTCACATGCAAATAAGTCAACATGTAATTGATAATGTAAGCATGTTTCTCCTACTGGTTGAATAGTAAACCATGCATTTCCGATGCCACATTAAATCATTTATTTTCATCCATTCATTTCAATGTTTTGACTTTGTCCGTCTCTGTTCACCTACAAGTGCAATGTTTGCAACAGTTGGCTTATGTAAATTGTTTTCAGTGAAAACACATGCGACTCAGGTTCGTTGATAAGCGGACAGTAACTAACTAAAATACCAATTGTAGCCTTTCACAAAAATGTCTTTTGAAGTAATAACTTGTAACAGTAGTCTTTAAAATATGAAAAATAACTATGGAAAGTCTAACTAAATAAAAATACTTTCATTGTCATTAAACCTGTTATAACTATTGATTTTTGACACATTTCATAATTTGATGCACCACAAATAATTGAGATAGGTTTAACAGACTAAAATTGGTTATTGTCCTTTAAAGTATTCAATGCATCTATCCATACTTTTAATAAGATACTAGAACTAATGTTTGGATTTGTGATCCACTTGATATTTACCACGGATATTTTAAATTTTTTACAGGCGTTTGACATAATTGAATTGAAGAGAAGGAGATTGAATTGGTACTGCCATATTACAAGATCAAATAGCCTTTCCAAACTCATCTTACAAGGCACCACGGAGGGAACAAGGGAAAGGAAGTCAGAAAAAAAGAGATGAGAAGACAATGTCATGGAGTGGAAAGGAAGACTTTCTCCCAGACAGAAACCCGGCTAACGACAGAGAAAAGTAAGAGAAACTGATGTGACAGTCCATAGTGCAGCACATCCACAGCCCTGAGAGTTACGGGATACATGTTGATCTTGATGGATTAATCTAATGTTACCATTATGTGTGATATTAACTTAAAATTTCGAAAGCGCATCAGGCACATTTAGTTTATGGAAATGCACTCTGAAAATGCTATTTATTATTCATTGAGGTCAAGGTTATCTCCCAACTAGTTTGAAGAATACATTGGAGGTTTTTTTTAGAAAAACAAAAGAGAAAATGTATAACTTACATCCTGACCAGGAGAAACAAGAAAGTCTGCCATGGCACTCAGTAAGGAAAAGCAAGGACACAGAGGGGCTGCAAGTAAATATTCAAGACTAGTAATAGAAAGTAAGACAAAAATATGTTTGTGTGAAATTGTATTTTCTCTTTTAAACATCTTCAAATAGTTGTAAACAATTCGAGATCATTAAGTATGCATTTCCCAATTTATTTCATGATATTAGATGAAAGGCAAAGCGTAGATTTTTAGATTTCTTATTAAAGAAGACATTAAAATCAGTATCCGTCAAGTGACTTGATGTGCTGACAACGTAAAGAGATTACATTCAGTTGATTCATAACAAAATATGCTACAGGAGAAGATATTTTAATTCACAATGTGACTAGTCAACTCATTCTTAACACGTTTCTTCAGTTTCATACTATGTAACTTTGTAAACATCACTGGATTGAATTGGGAAATCAGTAATTAACAGAGGTGGAAACTAAAAGCAGGAGAAATTGAATGTTTAGTCTCTCTGTTCTGACTTTCTTTGTGCAGTTTTCCCCCTCTGTTTATTTTTTATAACAAAGAGAGTACAATTTGCTGTTCAGTTTCACGTAACTAAACTATGATGAGTCTGTTTTAGACCCTTAACTCATGCTTACATATTGATGAGCGGAGATGTTGTAATACTATCGTATTCAGGCACCTTGTCCATGAAGGGTAGGCAACAAAACAGTAAACCTCCTAAAGAAAATACAATTGATAAAATGCAAATAGTTAACAAACAAAAGTATTCAGGAAATAAATAGGAACATTGCAACCATGTTACCTTGTAATAAACTTAACAACCAAAATTAAAACTCTTTAACAGTCATTGATTTCAAAAAGAAATCAAACTATCTTTAAAGAACAATATTTTAAATAATAACTCAGATATTAATCAATTTGTCAATCAGTCAATATTGTCAATATGCTCTTATGGAATTGTTGGTGTTAAAAAAATGTTTTAAAAGAACAAGAAACAACAAAGAAAATTTTTTTTAAATCCCTATCCACAAAAAGGAAAGAGACAAACCAATTTATAATACAGTAAAACCTCTCTCATCAGGAAATCTTAGTGGATCATAAAATTGTTCCGATTAGCCAGATTCGATATCCTGGAGACCTAGGAATTTTCTCCCTGTTTCTGTATACCTGTCTTTGTGTTTGTCAGTCTGTCTGTCTTTTCTATTTCTTTGTCTCTGTCTGTCTGTCTGTCTGTCTCAGTTTAGTACTGTAGCCACGGGACCAGTTGATCAAAACATGGCATCCATCAGTGGTGTCACTCACATTCAAATTTTATTGGACAGTAAATAGAGAAGACTAGTAATCAAGAATGCATGGTGGATTGTTAAATCCTCGTGTCTACCCTTTGTCATTGACAGCTTAAGCGGAGAATAAAAAGGCTATGACAGTGCTTTCTAGGCGCCATGCCATGTCAACACTATGATACTGCATTGTCCATGTTAAGTTGATGAGCAAAACTGTTCACACCTTCCTAATGGTTGTCTGGTGTGTCTGGCTTATAATAATCATGAACTGGCAACCAAAAATTGTCCCAATTAGCCAAGAACCTTTCCTGTTTAAAGAGGTAAAATATATAGAAAAAAATTCTGCTCCTGGGTTTCTTCCTGATTTCTACGGGTTCGGGTTCCCCGATTAGAAGTTCCACTGTATATACCAACATTGTCACCTATATTCACAGAAAAATAATTAGATCACTCTCAGGAATTATTTACCTATAGAAATAAAGCTGTAGAAAGTCATCTTGAGAAACTATTTTGAAATATACATAAATAATATCAATCGAATAAAGTTCACACCAAAACAAACCTTATCAAAAGCAACAAACGGCCAAAGAGCCCCAAGTCCTGTCTGTATTTTATAGACAGGTTTTTGGATGGGGTACACTGCAGCCATCTCGACTTGGAATGAAACTGGAAACCAAAAATAAAAACTACTATAAAAACCAACATTCAATAAGTTGAAAACGAGACTAAGCATATCTTCAAAGGCTATAGTATTCTAAAGAATGACTGAGGCATCAGTCAACCAAGTTCAAGCAATCCATGTCTCTTTCCAGCATCATACTTAATTCTTTTGTTTATTGTAACATCACTATCATCCTTATTATGAGCATGACTATCAGCATCCTGATTACCATCAACATCAACACAAATCATGTCAGTATATTTCTCTAAATTGCCATCAATTTTCAACATGTATTGAAGCGTTCTAAAGGGGCAAATATAAGACTGGCCATTAGCAGACTGACTCCATTTCAAAACAAATATAAATCAAGTCAATCTCTCTATAAGTATACACATAAGATTGATATAACATATAATATTATAAATATACAAGAGTATGTGGGTGTGTGTGTGCTTGTGTGTGAATCTGAATGTGTGTCTGTATAGAAGTATGGGTAGTAATGAGAAAGCCAAGAAAACTTGCCTTAATTTTTCTTCCTTCTTCTTAATGACGTCAGTTTTAAATTCTACCATTAAGCTCTCAAGCGAAATACAAACACTTATACAAAAATCCTACCTCAGATGCTGTCCTTACAGCTCCAGCTCTTGCAGAATCAAAGGAATTAACTGTTGAGTGGGTGGGATGGGGACATAATCGTTGCCAGCTAAGTGCCGCTTTCTTTTCAGCTATTGGAAATTTCCTGAAATAAAAGAAATAAAAAGACATCCAGACACCAAGGTAAAAAGAGTTTGATAAAGGACTAAAGAGAAAAGGCTAAAGAAGATGACATGCTTTCAAGCAAATGACAGAATAAGACTATAAATAAAGAAATTGTGTCATAATTTCATAAAATGTTGATAAATTTAAAAGCATTCAATTTTCCTTTTTATAGTTTATGAATAAAACAAAAAATACAGACACCAGCACAAACCCTTAAGACCGCATTATTTATTAAGTTCATAAATAAAAACAATTTATATGTGTTTCAAATTACCAATCATGGATATTTATAAGACACACAAAAAACATGGTATCAACATTGTATGAAATCAATTCAAGTTAGTGCACTCTATTTGCACACAAAGGCAGAATAGCTGCAATATTGATGCAAATAAATCATTTCAAATTATTCTGTGCATAAAAATTATGAATCATGTGTTTAAAAGTCAAAGACATAATCATACAAATGTACAAAATTCAACTCCAAAATTACATTGAATGTGAAAAACAAACATGTTTGCAATTCAACAATTGAAAATCTAAATTTGTAGCTGTTAATGATAATTCTTATACCTTAAAATTAAAAGTGAAGTTTTCTCAAGATTACTGCTGACTTGTCATGCAAATAAAAAAATAAATCTTGATAGACAAAAACAAACAGTAAATACAAAACTCTATATAATTACAGTAGAGACAGATTTCATTTATATAAACAAGCAAGATCGGGATTGATAATGATAATAGTGAAAAAGTTGAATCTTGATTCGTAAAATAAGAAATAATACAGCACAATTGGCTTTGGATCTAATGAAAGAATAATCTAAAGTAGCAACATTTAAAGATCTAAAACCGATTCTCAGGCATATTTCAAAGCTAGGTAGATGATAAAAAATTCAGAAAAGAACATCAGTGTATACTCACGTATAATATACATATACACACAAATATATATCTACATACATACATAAATACATACATTATACATACAAACATACATGATACATACATGATAAATACATACAAACATATCAACATATTTACATACACACTATAGCATAGTTACTAATAGTTTTGAAGGGAATTCGTTTATAAATATTAATATTCTATGTTGTAATCAATTTAAGTGTCTCTGACATAATCATTTTGGTGTGCCATAAAACTTGAGTTTATGTATTTGTTTGTTTATACATGTATCTGAAAAGGAGAAAATCAGAGTAGAAGTTTCGTGGATCACAGGCAAAACAATCTTTTTCCAATTAATTAAAATACTGATTTGACCAAAGAGTTCATTTGCTAAGAACCTAAAGCAGGTTATTTGAAATATACATGCAAAATATGGAAGTTGTGGGTGCAGTGGTTCCCGAGTTTAGAGCGGTCAAAGTTTCAGATGTACAGTTTATATATAAAAGTATACATAATGCAAACTCATACAAGTACACTTTCTTTCTTTCTTTATCAGTTCCCATTCTACCTTCGGTGTATGTGTTCAGATGCCCGAGATGATCTTTCTCCAGGATGCCCTGTCCTGGCCTTTTCTGTTTCCTTCCAAAAAATGTTAAATTTCTATGCTTCAATGCCTCTTTTATATTTTCTTCCCACTTTCTCCGAGGTCTGCTTTTTGGTCTTTTACCTTGGGCCTTAGCACTGTATACTGATTTAGCTATTCTATTGTCATTCATTCTGTTTATATGCCCAAACCATCTCAATTGATTTGTTTCTATCTTAATTTTTATGCCACCTGCTTTGATTTGATCTCTTATTGTTGTGTTTCTGATTTGTCTCATTTAGTTTTCGCTACTATCCTTCTTAGATATTTCATTTAATTTGCCTGTACTCTACTGTATTCTCTACTGTCTAAGGTCCATTTTTCACTGCCATAGAGGAGAGTAGGACAATAAACTGTATTGTATACTGCCATTTTGGTTTTTGTTGACAATTCTTGCTTACCTACAAATGCCTTTCCTAGATGGTTATATATTGCACTTGCCTTTTGATTCTCTCGCTGATTTCTCTCTTAGTCTTCCTCTCAGAGTTAATCATTACTCCTAGGTAATTGTAGCTTTGAACTTGTTCTAAATTCTCCTGCCCAATTTAAGATTTTGTGTTTTAGCTTCCCTAGTTACTAGCATTGTTTTGGTTTTCTTTGCATTTACTCTCATTCCTCTTTTTATTTAGTTCATTGTTCATAATGTTGATATTCGACTGAAGGTCATTTTCTGATTTTCCGAACAGAACTAAATCATTAGCAAATAAAAAGCATTGATACATTTACTGTTTTGAGCTTCCACATACCTACATTAATTTTCTTCATTTTTGAGGATGCCTTGCAACTGAGTCCATAAATGTGATAAACAAAAGAGGGCTTAGGATACAACCCCTGTCTAAGGCCACAAACAGAGTGGGCGCGGATTAGTTGCCCCGCTGTTATGTTTTCAGTGCGTAGATTTTGACACATTGATTCATGGCGCTCCCAAGACGCCTTTCGCCAACAGAGTGGAAACGTTGCGTTTTTAGGTGCATCTTTTGACGCAGACCTTGATTCCTCAGTTGATCGAGGACAATGGAAGAAGAAGGTGTTCTTCAGTGTTTGATGCTATTGTGGTTATATAAACAATGAAGATCTCGGCGCCGATATTGGGTCTATAGGATAAATCACAGGCGTAAAACGTATATATGGAGAGTACCACCATCTAATGGACGAAATACTATCAGACGAGGAAAGATGTATTCGATACATTAGGATGAAATCATCAAGTTTTCGGCTGTTGTTGGACAAGATTGGGCCGTACATCACAAAAAGAACGACCAATTTCCGGAAGCCTTTGCCCCCAAAAGAACGTCTGGTCATCACTTTAAGGTAGGTTCAGTTTTGCATTCATTTTATTATATTATAATGATAATGGTACCTAGACAGTAAAGTTTTGACTGTACTCTTGTGTATCAAATAGATGGGCCCTCGGAATTTTTGCGACCCCCCCCCCCCCCAGGTGATTATGCGAGTGGTTGGCCCAGTGTCCGTATAGTAATATGATGATGGTGGTGGTGCTGCTGCTGCTGTGGATGATGATGGCAAGGATGGTGATGATGACGATAAGGATGATTGTTAATACATATATTTAATACAGAGAAATGTTATTGTAAATTTCTAAAAAAATGTTTATTAATTTAAGCTGATCGGGAGTATTGTTTAAAATAAAGTAAATCAAATGGAAATCAATTAATTATTGAAACGAATCATAGGAATGAATTATACACAAGCTCATGCAAAGCAACACTACAGAGAAAATTGTACTTTATGAATTTTAACATCCGGGTATTGTCGATACTGAGAGTGAGAGATGCCTTCGTAGCTGGGCATAGTTTGTGATATTTCAGGTAATGAGCCTTGATTGTACTGATATGTTTGCATATAATATCGAAAGAATCATCGACAGTGCGGGGTACTGGAATGGGAATGCGAGCGCATATTGTCACTGTGCCTGGTTTCACCTTTTCTCATGTACTTGAGTACAAGCATGTATATTTCTGCCTGGCACTCCACTTTATCCAGGGGACTCAGTTGTTGGAGTTTTGGAACAAGCCTTTTTTGCAGAAATGTTCTTCTTCGCTTATTTCTTTTTCCTTGTTCTGGCTCAATCGTTTGGCTGCCTCAAGCATTTCGATTTCAAAACCAGCCTGGGATGATCGCTGCTGAGAAATAACCTCTTGGCACGCTTAGCAACATTTTTACATAATGGTTGCTGATCATCGTTTTGGATTTCTTGGTCTGGTAACGCTTCTGTCTCCTCATTGGACACATTTGATGGTGTGGGCATCCAAAGAAAAAGATGATGCGCTGACCTGAGACGCGCACATCGTCATCTGCGGTGTAATCCTCTGGAGATAGAGGCTCCATGTTGCTCGTTGTTTTCCTGTCATACGTGTAGGGCTTGATGAAGAGATACCATTTTCTCTTCACACCACCAGCAGATGCCAATTTCTGTGGCTCGCGTGAAGGCCTTCAAAAAGTAGTCCCTTAGCTGCTTCCACCGCTTTTTAGCATCAATATCTGTGGAAAATGAAAACATAGATTATGATAGATTCAATAAAATAATCATTTTGTATTTTTGTTTATTTATCAGGTTCCTGTGTTCTGGAGAGAGTCATGTTTCACTATCCTTCCATTTTCGAGCCGGTGTTTCAACCATCAGAAGTATCACAACAGAAACATGCAGTGTTTGTGGGATGTGCTTCAAAAGGAAATCATGCCTATTCCAGACCGAGAATTATGGCTAAAAACCGCTAATGGTTTCAGTGAAAGGTTTAATTTCCCAAATTGTTTGGGGGCTATGGATGGTAAACCAAGAGGCCTAACAGATCTGGATCAAAGTTCTACAACTATAAAGGCTATTTTTCCATTGTGTTGTTTGCTATCACTGATGCGGATGGTAAATTCATCATAACTGATGTAGGTTCATGTGGTAGCAATAGCGACGGTGGCGTTTTTGCTCTCTCTGAATTTGGAAAAAGACTACTGGCCAACAAGCTTTACCACAGGACACAGTGGTGCCCGAAACAGATATTACCCTTCCATTTGTTTTTAGTAGCAGACGATGCTTTTCCATTGAAAAAAAAATGTGATGAAGCCATTTCCAAACAGTCAATTAACATTAGACAGAGAGATTTTCAATTATCGGTTATCCTGTGCGAGAAATTCGGTTGAATGTTCTTTTGGAAAGATTTCGCAGATGTGGAGAATACTACTACGCCAAATGATGCCGCTACAGATGATCAAGGCCATCACTGTGCTTCGCAATTTCATTCTCATGCAAGAACCTAAAAGGTCTGTGGTACAACGTACTGATGAGATATAGCTGAGCCAAGATTACCAACACACGATGGAATGCAGCAGTCAAGAAACAGAGCTACCAAAAGTGGGTTGCAAGTGAGAGATAAATTCAAAGACCTATTTCTTATCACCACAGGGAACATTGCCATGGCAAAACAGAATTTACTTTAATACATAATTGTCTGTCAATAAATGATAATTTATCGCAATGAAATAAAATATTTGGTAACATAATTTCCAGTACACTATAATAAAGACCTTACAGAATGTTAGAGACAACAGCCAAGACACACACACACACACACACTTAAAAAGAGAGAGAGAGAGAGAGAGAGAGAGAGAGGGAGAGAGGGAGGGAGGGAGGGAGAGGGAGAGAGAGAGAGAGAGAGAGAGAGAGAGAGAGAGAGAGAGAGAGAGAGAGAGAGAGAGAGAGAGAGAGAGAGAGAGAGAGAGAGAGAATAATAGAATATTAATGGTCACTTACCACTTTATCCGACTTCGTTGCCAACTTTTTTCCACTCAGCACTAATGAAATTTCTGTTGCTGTAGTTTGCATCTTCTTTATCGTACAAGCATTATCTTTTTTCAACGGCTTGAATCAGTGCTTCTGTCTCCATCATGAAATGAATCTTCAAAACAACACAATCAATAATTACACACAGCCAATACAGTACACACCTTGTGCAACATCAAGATTTGACGTGTGAAATTTTATTGCAGCTGCAAGTGCACTCGCATCACATTTTTTTGACGATTCCGCGAATACTCCCTCATGAATCCGCACCGCTTATATTACGTGTCCACTCAAACACAGTACACAATCTGTTTGTAAATAAAATCTTCCCGTCAAAACCATGCATGGAAAACGCAGACGCTTCGCGTCGGTGATGAATCCGCGCCACTCTGTTTAGACCTTTACTCCTATATCTACATCAAATTCTGGAGATATGTTTCCAGCTACTCTCACTGCACATGTTGGTTTATTGTAAAAACTTTTAATGGCTTCTATTAAATTTTGCTCTACACTGTGTTCGTTTAGTTTTAAGGAATGCCATAGTTCGTCCCTCCTCATAGAATCAAATGTCTTTTCTAAGTCAATAAAACACAGGTGCAAGTCAATGTTTCTCTCAAGGGATTTTTCTATTATTTGTCTAATTGTAAATATGTAGTCTTGTACACTTCTTCCTGGTCTAAATCCACTCTGATGCTCTTCAATCTGATCCTCTACTCTTTTCCTTAGTCTCATTTCCAGTATCCTGACATATACTTTTCCTGGAACGCTAAGTAGTGATATCCCTCTATAATTTGAGCATTCCATAGTTGATCCTTTATGTATTGGTAATACCGTGTCTGGCACCTGTTTAGACTTCCATGCTTGTTGGCATATTGCATGTAGTAGTTTGTCTGCCTCTCTCCTTGGTTTTTAATTATTTCTGGAGAACTTGATCTGCTCCTGGGGCTTTTCCTAATTTCACTTTTCTTATAGCTGTTTGGATTTCTTCCATTGATAAATCTACATCTTCAGCTGTCTCCTCTGGATTACTTGTTACTCTTACTAATTGATCTGCACTCCTTGCTTCATACGTTCTGGAGGGGTTTTGTAATTAGTGAAAATGCTTTCTCCATGTTTCCATGATTTCACTGTCTTCTTTCATTATTTCTCCTTTGGCATTCTTAATTTGTCGTATTGGGCATGCTTTGGTCTCTCTCATGCTCTTCATTTCCCCAGAAAAGCTTTTGATTTCCTTGATAGCTTTCTTGAAGTCTTTGTCCAAACTCTTCCCACTGTTCCTGTTTTGCTTTCCTAACTTCCTCTTTGGCGATAGTTCTTTTATTCACGTAATCTTTCCTATCCTCTGGTCTCTGTTTACCAGTATGTATTCCAGGCATCCTTCTTTTCTTTGATCTTAGTCTTGACATTCTTATTCCATAATGCTGTACTTTTCCTATCCCCTTTAATTTGTTTCCTATCACAGACCTCTTCAGTACAACTGAGGAGTGTTTCTTTATACATCTGTCACTTTTCTTCTATTGTCACTGACAAATCTTTTATCCTAGATTGGTATACCTGTTATACTACTGGTTTATTTAGTTCCTCTATTTTGAGTTTGGTAGTTTTCTTCTCTTTCCTTTTCTGGTTTTTTTCTTCAGTCAGTAATCTCATTTTGACAATCACTAGGAGATGATAACTAAATATTTCTGCTCCTCTGTTTACTCCTGCATCCAATGTACGGTAAAAAAGGGAGCTGCTAACTATTATGTAGTCTATGATTGACTTTTCACACCTGTCTTCATTTACTCTTGTATTTTGTGGATATCTTTATGAAAAAAAAGGTGTTGGCTATTTTCATGTTATTCTTTAGGCAAAAATCTATTAGTCTCTCTCATCATCGAAAGCGTGTGAAAGTTCCTCCATTTGGAGAAGTTGTTGCCTCTCCTTCTTTACCTATGACTCCTCCTGATGTTTCTACATTGTTGCTTACTATAGCGTTTAAATCTCCTAAAAGCATTAGTTCCTGTTTGGGTTTAAGATTCTCTGTAGCTATTTGTGAATCGTTTTCGAAGATATCTTTTTCTTCTTTAATTGCGTCTTCGTTTGGGGCAAGTAAACATTAATATTAAATATGATCTTTACTCATTCCCCTTTGTTCTGTGAGCAGGCAAGGCTCATGTAAATATTATTTTCTGTGTCAAGATGATCTAGGTTATATACAAGGGGTACATAGTGACATCTCTTCATCCCAGAACACTTGAGTTGAACTGATAACCTACTGTTCGATTTGTGTCTCATTGTAAATTCTTATCACTGGCAACCAAAGTTTAAAGGTCAGGATTATGACAATGCTTTTATAACTGATTAACACCTGTTGAATGTGCTTATTGTAACAGTATGAGAGAAGGTCAAAAAGGTTCTTTTAACATTTATAAGAAAATTGAAAAATCATAGAGAGCTATGTAGATAATAAAAAAAAGATTAAATGATAATGATAGTCCTCATGCCAGATAACTGCAGACAAGGAACGTTTCAAGAAACATGATGTACTTTAACTTGCGTTTACAAATATCAATGTGTGACATGGCAGTGATTACATCTAGAGGCACAAATACTTCAGGATAACAGGATTTATATTATATATACACACACATACAATGGACTAAAAATTAATATAATGGTACACAACAGCGGCATTTTAGAAGATAAGTGAAAGAAAACTTGGGTGTTTTGGTCTGTCAATATTCTAATAATACCGTATTATGGATAGCTTATTATCCCTCAGATGGTTTGAAACATATCAGGCTTTGATACAAGACCAGCCCATGAGACATCCAGGAGAAAGCCTATGAAGTAAAAATAGCAACCAAGTCTGTTGGACTGAAGATAAATCAACCCAAAACCAAAATCCTGAAACTGAACATTAAGACAAATACACCCGTGAAAGTGAACAAGAAAGATCAGGAGGAAGAAAATAAACTCAAATACCATGGCAGCATAGTAACAGCAGGACGTGACATGAAGAAAGAAATAGTCACAAGCATCAGCCGCTTCAGCATTCCAAAAGATGAGACCCATTTGGAAATTCAAAAGCTGCTTGATCAAAGAGAAATCAAAATTATACAATTCCAATATTCGCTCAATCCTACTGCATGCAACTGAAACTTGTAAACCCAATAAAAGATTAGAAAACACGCAGAGAGGATTTGAAGGGAGGTGTCTAAGAAGAAAGGAAGATAGAATTTCCAATAGAAAGATTGCGGCAAGAACCAGAATAAATAATATTCTGTGTCTTAAGTGATCAATAAAAAATGGAAATGGATGGATGAAGAATACAAGACACCCAGCCATAGTCTTGGCATGGACATCCCAGAGCAAAAGAAAGGCAGGAAGACCAAAAGGAACTTTGCAAAGGACAGTAGAAGAAAAAAGAAAGGAAATCGGAAAGTCATGGCAAAATTAGACAAATTACCTAGGACAGAGTTGAATGTCCAGACATTTTGTTGTTGCCTTTATGCAATGAGAAAGAGAGAGAAAGAGAATGACTATCACAATTTTGTGTCACTTATCAGAAAGAGATTGAATAACTGACTCTTATAATGTATATATTGACCTATCTGATATGTCTAGTATCCATTTACTCAAAACAAAGAAATTATGAAAAAGATCAAATTCAAGAGATTCAAGAGTTGACAAATATTGACTGTCCTTAAAAGGAAGTGAAAACGAAAAAATATAGAATATATGGATTTGAGAGGTTAGTTACAGTTGCAGCAGTTGTTTATGGGACAGGTTATGGTCATCTTTGCTAATAAATCTGAAAAGTTATAAAACTCAAGCCTTATATTA
>JAXRKP010000541.1:32500-87500 GCA_037039925.1 Doris montereyensis
TCTCCTTTCCTGCAATCATTTGACTGGAGTATTTCTGTCACGATTTCCTTTCTGGTATATTTGTTGCACACAAATATACATGCTCTTCCTTGAATTTGTTCAAGTTCTTGCTATGTGTTTTATTTGTTTGTGGGTCCCTTACGCAAGTATTCCAGGATGGGTCTCACAAGAGTTTTGTATCCTTTCGCCTTCCTTTGGGCAGAATGACAAGTTTCTTCTTAGGAAGCTCAATCTGTTGTTAGCCTTTGGCATACCTTGAAAGATGATGGTTCCGTGACAATTTTTAATATATGGTTAAGCCCAGGAAGTCTGCTTTTGAAGTAGACTGTACTTTTTTCATCGTGGATGGAAGAGTAATTGCTAATGGGCTTCCGTTTATTAGTGATATTTGTGGTCAGTCACCGAAGAGACAATTTTGGCGAACATGACGTTCAATTTCGGTTTCGGTTTTACAATCCCTCAACATCATGCTATGAATTTGTGAGATAAGAGAGCCTTGTTTCTCAACTTTTCCTCTACACTCGCTTGTGAAATGTGACGGGAAAGCGGATTTTGTGTACAATATTGTAATTCTGTGTATTTAAGTAAAATATCTTGTGTGCTGCTAAAAGATAACATACTCTACAATACTGCATTCGCAGCGTGTTATTTGCAGGTATGTTTAGCTTCTTTTGTTGTGTACTTACACATGGACTACCTACTACCTGTTGATAATAACAGTAACAGTAGTAGATTTAACCTTTATCGAGAGGAGACCTCTACCTAATCTAGATCTAGATCTACACCTACTCAGTGATTCAGGGGTGAGACATTATTACGTGGATCTTTATCATGCATTAGATATATATATATATATATATATATATATATATATATATATATTATATATATATATATATATATATATATATATATATATCTATACTATATTCTAGATCTAGGCTAGATATATTCGATAAAATCTAGATCTCTATAGCATTGTAGGTCACTTGAATAAATATTAAGGATAAATATATAGAGATCTAGATCTTGATCTAGATTCTATGTGTATTATATTCACAGTGGAGGCTGAATTTCGACTGACTGAGGACTGAGTGGCTGACGAAAACATTGCTGTGACTTTCTTCGTCACGGGTAAAAAAAAAAATATTATAAAGAATAAGAATCTATTCTAGAACCTAGATCTAGATCTGGGATGGTACTCATATATTTTTGGATAAAAAGTCCCGCACTATTCGTCATTAATGACGGATGGACATCGCCACTACCGATTTCCACTATTTGGAGTAGGCCTATTCGTCATTAATTTTTAATGATGAAAGTGAATGGAACTCACCACTCATTCCGTTTTGTCATTCATGACAATAGACCCAGTCACTATTTAGATCTATCATTAATGATAAATGATGGTCCTCATCATGATCCCAGTTAAATTAGTAATAGGCCTATCATACCCTATACTTTGTATTTTTGTAACGCCTAATTTATAATTTAAACATCTAGATCTACAATGATAATACTGTGTTGTTATTATGTGACATTTTCATTATCCCCCCCCCCCCCTCTCTTTGACTCTCTCTCTCTCTCTCTCTCTCTCTCTCTCTCTCTCTCTCTCTCTCTCTCTCTCTCTCTCTCTCTCTCTCTCTCTCTCTCTCTCTCTCTCTCTCATTCTTTCTCTCTCTTGTAGTACGGCCATAACATCAGTAAAGGTAGTCAGTTCTGTTTGATGTGTCTGTTAAAAGTTCTCTTTATTTCAGTAAAAATTCTCTATTTCAATAAAAGCTCTCATTTCAATAAAAAAAAAAAATGTTTTTTTGTTTCATAAAATAACAAACAAGAATCTATTGTGCTCATATTTTGTCTTATAGTGGGTGGTTATTTTTGCTGTTAAATGTAGCTAAGCTGATATAGTGGCTGTGTTGATGTTATGTATATATGGAAACATTTCGACATTCCTTGGCATCACTCAATCAAACTGCACAGTTTATACAAATGGGTCATATTTATTACAAGATGGATTATTTTTAGATGCCTTCCAACACCATACGATGATTTATTTACACAAATTTGTTACTTTATTTACATTTATAACCTCTACTTCTGGTCCTTAAGTAGCTATAACGTTGACCACTCTAGATTATATTTAGTTTTGTTTCCTTTTACTTTTATGATAGGATAGACATCGCAGATATAAAAAACTAATATTGTGAAATTTTGCTTTCAATTTGTGTGTTTTGTGAATATTTTTGGGTGTGAACGTCAGCAATCCAGACAGACCACATTTCCCTCTTTTTAATAAGTCCCTTTTCACCTTAAGGTTTAGGTCAACGACCTTTTATTCTGTTTTCTTTAATTCCATGTGGAAGAGAATTGTTCAAAGAAAATTTGGCGAGTCCTAAATATTTTTTATCTTTTGCAGTGATCACGTGAGGGAGGTTTCAGATTTTCGTTATTATGTAACAACTGATGTCTACAAATGAACACACATTAAGAGCTGAAAAAAACAGTTGAAAAATACGAGAAGCGCCGTTTTTTGATCTTAAGTGAAAGAAAACGTATTCTACCACCACATATTCTGTAAAAGACACGAAAAAAATCATAGGTAACTCTAAATGAGAGTGAGAATACCATGAGACTACTGGCTGTCTACGAGACCTCATGGTCGGACAAAAAATATTTTTTTCGATCTGAGATCTAATAACGGTAATATCATTCGTCGAGCTATTGTCTCGTAGTTCATTGTAAGCCTATTGGGAAATCATGAAATTTTTGTTTTTTTAAATTGTCTGGTTGGCTTTGCGGAATATTTTGTTTTTGGATTACTCTTACGGCCATGTGCTTACGGCCATGTTGCTTACGGCCATGCAAAAATGTAGACGATGATCGGACATCAGAAAGGAGACTGTGATCAGGTTAGATTCTGAGACCGTTCAGTGTTGATTTCAGCAAAACCTGCTTTGGCTTTTATCATTTCTTCTTCTTTTTAAAGAAACTTTCTTGTCAATCAATAGGCTTTCAGATTTATTATGTTCTAATAAATAAAGACAAGATAATTGGCAATACGGGAGGTTTAGAATCCATTACAATGATAGTGATTTAAGTCTTACTATGCACATTCCTTGTAATAACAATACAATATTACTAGTATTTCAAGTAGTAGTAGAGAGTAGAGAGAAAATAATACTAATAGTTACAGGTTCAAGTAGAGTTCAAGATTTCAGCCACCGCTGAAAACACATTCTGTCCCGTATTCAGATCACTATTGACATGGATTCTTTAAAGACAAGTTTGTGTATAAGTATGATTGGGAAATTGTTCTATGTGACTGTGATAGTTAGCCTGTTGTAATGTCATTTATGGATACTCTGAGAAGTGATGATGGGAGCATAAAAGAGGGGGAAAAAAACGGGGAGAAAGGAACAATTTTCATCAATCGCTTTCTTTTCGGCGAGGGTTTTGTTGATTATCTCTCTGCCTCATTTTTCACGAAAATGGACATAGGAACACTTTTGAACTGCCCCTTAAATTGTGTAATATGATGTTTGTGTCATCTCTATTTGCAAATATCGATCTATAGATATCGCATATCATGAGTTTGTTTAAAATTATATTCTTGAAGTTGATTCCAGTTTGAGCAGAATGGTACACACGATAAACCCGTAACACGTGAATAAGGATCAGTATAAAGGCGTACAATCACAGGGATTTTACAAAAACGGGTCAAAAGGCATTGGTTGTTCAATTTTCATCATCTTTATCCGGATCTCAGACAAGAGTCATCTGATCAACGGTAAGGCAGTTTAAGATGGACTCCCACGTACCCAAAAGGTGTCGGGAAACACAAACACAGACTTCACATCTTATTGAGAACTAGGGAAAATCAGGAAACTCTCCAAACCAGATGCCCAAGCGTTACGTCACTAGGTTGTTTTATGCCAGGGAAACCTCGGTCGACGGACGCGAGCAGTTCACGTAACATTACGTACTGGCGTTGGAACTAAAATTGTTCACAGTTATGCCCCATTGACATTTGAAAAACATGACTTTTAAAAGCTAGATTTACAATTGCACTCACAGATTTGCTATCTTTTAAAACATATCTGGAATCCTTCTTCTAAGCTTTAACATGGTATTAACACTTGTAAAAAAATATAACATGTATATTTTGTCAAACAGTTTTTGATTGAAGTGTTGAAGGGTCAGTTTGGTTTACGTTGGGGCTGTTTTGTTTTTCAGGTAGGGTTTGTTGTGGGGGGTGTTTTGTTTGGTTTTTTGGGAGGGTAGGGGGATCTTGAGGTCTTAGTTTTGTCAATGATTCTTGTCTCAACATTTGATATATTCTTAAAATTGTTTGTTATTTTCCTCTCACAATGCTTTAGTGTTTAACATTATTTATCTTATTTTGTATTTATCAAAAATGGTCAGGACATACGATAATTCAAGACTTGAAGTATCATCTCACTCAGCTTGGTCTTTTGAGGATCATCTTACAACTTCCACAAATGGATAATTGTTTTCCCTGAGGCGGTTTAGAAAAACAGCTTTGTCAGTTTCAGCAGTAAGATAAGATAAGATATCTTTATTTGTCCAAAAAGGAAATTTGCTCTGGTCATGTTTCAATCAAAATGAATAAATTACAATGCAATTTATCTCTTTCCTTTCATTTTCTCTTTCATCTTCTATTTCACCACTAAAATATCACTCCTCTTTATGGATATGGAGTAAAATCATAATGATTATGTTGTAAGATATGGATATGATTTTAAATCTTTGACAGTTATCATAGGTACAAAAATCGTTTCAACAACTTCCATTCAAGATAATATTAATACATGTCTAAATAGCCTTTCTAAGTAGGTAATAATTCATTAACATTTCTTTTCAAAAAAATTTGCATTATTGTGTAGCCACTCCGATACAAAAAAAAACAAAAAATAAATTTTACTAAATGTTATAAATCTGATAAATAAGAGAAAGTTAAAACGGACATAAGAGTTCGGGAAATAGATATAATTTTAAGCAAAAATATTTAGTTTTCTACCCAGGTGCAAATGGGAACAAAGAATTTTTATATATTTCTGTTCTAGATCTAGCGTCCTGGTCAGTTGGTGATTATTGTCACCTTTCCGTATTACTTTATTCAACCGGGATGGGACTGGCTCTATAGGTATTTTAAGGACCTTTTTGAAGTGCATTTACAGTTTCGACTTAGTAGTAGTCAATATTAAGTGCAGTTTGTGTTGTTTGTGGAATAGTAATTTAGTTAAGGTTTTAAGCACAGATCCCCTGAAAAACTCTTTATTAGTAACATTAACAACTTTCAAGCTGAAAAAATAGAAGTAGCACACAGTTTTGCATAAACATATCAAAAATTACAATAAATGCACCTAACCAATTAGTGCACAAACAACATTATTAGTAGATATAGTAGTATTAAAAGTAAAACTAGTATTATTATTAGTTTTAGTAATATTAGAAGTAACTAGTTTTTTAGTTATAAAGTTTAGTTAGTATTATAAGTATTACTAGTTGACTCAATAACTTTACAATTAGGGGACATGTGTTGTAGTAAATTATTTTGAATTTAAAACACGTTCTATCTCAAAGTATTCAGATCACTATTGAAATGGTATTCTTCTTTATCAATTTAAATCTCCTGTATAAGTATTTATGATTGCATCAACAATTGTTCCAAAAATGAACCATGATTGTTAATGATACTGATTGATAATTCTCATTTACCTTCTTATGACTCCTGAAAGTTTGAAATACAAAAAAGATTCAAGGGAAAAGGTATCATGAAAACCAAATGGAAAGGTGATGAATTTTCATCATATCATTTTCAGAAACACTTTAATTTTAGGAAGCATGATAGATTATCTCTCTGCCTCATTTTTGGTTAAAATCAAATAGGAAATTTTGAACTGACCCTTAAATTGTGTAATATGATGTTTCCGGGTCACTTTTCGTTTTGTTTCTTTCCAGTTGTCTCTTTACTGGCTTATTTGACGAATGTTTTCCAATGATATATAGACTATCCATATACATGAGTTTGTTTATGATTGTATTCTTGCAGTATTAGAATGTGGTGAAACTGAGGGCAGCTGAGGAAAAAGATGAAGCAGTTGTGCTAGTCAACCACCAGTCCACTCTTGACACACCCATCATGATGCTTATATCTTGTACAACAAGGGACTTGCAGCAGGCAGAGTCATGTGGGTCATGTTCAGTTTGTTCAAGTACAGTTTTTTGGTCTTGCATCGATGCTCAGACAAGATATAGTTTTTTTATTGATCAGATTCTCAAAGCAGAGTTTAAGATGGAATCTCATTAACTTTTTGAGTACACACAAAAAAAAGTTAAAGCTCCATGCCAGATTAATTCTATTTCCTGGAAGAGTGATGTCTTTCAAAGGCATATAACTTTGCTAAGCATTGAGTGCCAATCGCCAAGCTATCGGTGCTTCTGCCAGGTTGTTTTATGCCAAACATCGATATATATCATTTGTGGCGTTTCCTCACAATTTTAACAGTATTAGTATTAGTCTACGAAACTAAAATTGTGAGGAAACAACCCACGCCCGCTACATCAACATTTGACAAAGCACAACCTAGAGGAAGCACCACTAGATCTACAATTAGCACTCAAAGAGTTAAGTGGTACTTTTAGTATTAAACATGAGTACCCACTCTCTTTTCGGTACATCTAGTGTAATTGGTTAACAAATATAGAGAACCGTACATTTGTTGTCAGAACAGTTTTTGATTGAAGTGTTGAAGGGTCAGTTTGGTTTACGTTGGGGCTGTTTTGTTTTCAGGTAGGGTTTGTTGTGTGGGGGGGGGGTGTTTTGTTTTTGGGTTTTTTTGGGAGGGTGGGGGATCTTGAGGTCTTAGTTTTGTCAATGATTCTTGTCTCAACATTTGATATATTCTTAAAATTGTTTGTTATTTTCAAATCTCACAATGCTTTAGTGTTTAATGGCTTACTGTTGCTCATAAGATTTTGTGGTTATCTTATTTTGTATTTATCAAAACATCAGGGAAAGGAAAAACGGCAACTCCAGCTTGGTCTTTTGAAGGATCATCTCACAACTGCTTACTTACAAAACAAGCGCAAATGGATAATTGTTTTCCCTGAGGGCGGTTTTCTTTACAAAAGGCTTGAAAGTAGTCAACGGTAAGATAAGATAAGATATCTTTATTTGTCCAAAAGGAAATTTGCTCTGGTCATGTTTCAAATCAAAATGAATAAATTACAATGCAATTTATCTCTTTCACTTTCATTTTCTCTTTCATCTTCTATTTCACCACTAAAATCAATACACTACAAAACCGGTGCTTTATGGATATGGACTATATAAAATCATAATGATTATGTTGTAAGATATAAATATAGATATGATTTTAAATCTTTGTAAATTGTTATCATAGGTACAAAAATCGTTTCAACAACTTCCATTCATAATATTAATACATGTCTAAATAGCCTTTCTAAAAGTAGGTGTAATTCCGTAATATATTTCTTTTCAAAATTTGCATTATTGTATATACCAATACAAAAAATAAATGTTTACTAAATTCAGTAAAATCGATAAATAAGAGCTTAAAACTGAGAGTAAGAGTTCAAGGCTAAGAAATAGTATAATTTAAACGAAAAAACTCATTGGAGTTTTTTAATGGAGGTGGGAACAAATGAATTTTTATATCTTTCTGTTCTAGATCTTTTGCACATGAGGCGTTGGGATCTTTGTGATCTTTCGTATTCTTTATTCAAGGATGGGACTGGTCTTGTAATATTTTCATGCCTTTTTTAATAACATTTACAGTAATTCTTACTTAGTAGTAGTCAATATTAAGTGCAGTTTTTTGTTAAAGTTCGACCCATCGAAATCGTAATTTAAAAGTTAAGGTAAGAAATTGCACTTGTCCCCTAAAAAACTAGGGTAACATTAGTAACATTAACAACTTCACACAAGCTGAAAAATAGAAGAATAGCACAGCAGTGTATGTGCATAAACATATCAAAACATTCACAATAAGTGCACCTATGTAACCAATAACTTTGACAAGAATGAAACAACATAAGGTTAGAGATATAAGAGAATTTCTGAAGTAAATGCTTACTAATTCATCAGTCTAATGTTACAAATAAAGAGAACAAAAGATTTTTTTATTATAAATCGTTTTGTTCTCACTAGCTTGCTGAAGATTCCACTAGATCTGACTCAATAACTTTACTTACTTGATGCAGGGGACATGTGTTGTTCGATAAATTGCTTTTGAATTTATGTCTCGTTTATCTCAGAGAAATGTTTCAAAAATGGGAGTTCAGTCAAATTTTATTCACATTTCTTTATCAATTCTTAAATGTCCTATATTATATGACAGTTTGACTGAAGTGTTTCCCCTCAACAAGTTATTCAAAAGGAATTAGTTATTCTTAATGATACTGATAGATAATTCTAAAAATGTTGCTGCACCTTCTTATGACTCCTTCAATTTGTTACCAAAAAAGACATAGGGAAAATGATAATTAGTTATCATGACAACCAACCTTTCAGGGAGACATTATGTTTTAAAACCTCCATCAATGAAAATGTTACTCGAAATCATTTCAGGAAAAAAAGAAAAGTCTTCGAAATCATCTTTGTTTTTTTTATTTGCTGGGGGTTTGTTTATCTCAATAGTAATTTACAGTTAAAGTTTGGTTAAAATCAAATAGAAAATAAAGAATTGACAAAGAATTATTAATGTTTTTGCTTCATTTAATTTGTCATGCTGTCTTCCTCTTAAACTCATTTTTGCCATCTGTTTCGAGTTTGGACACTTTTTTCTCGTTCCTTTTAAAACATTTTACAGATCATGCAAGAAAGAACAATTTTCCATTTTTTGTTAAATAATGACTTTGCCAAGATTAGAGCTTTCAAATTGTTTTGACACCGTAGGAGAGCCGTATCTTTGAAATCATATGAATGATGGATGACCATAAGGAAATTAACGAAAGTATGGCCTCCACTCTTGAACATAAATTATACACTACTTTATATCCATAAATATTCATATTGTTTTACTGTGCATCTTCATGTAATGATTTGTTTTGCTTATGGTTGACAAAGATATGAATTTTAAAAATTTTAGTTTACAACACCTAACTATTGAGGAATAATGTAAAGCTTTTATGTAATATTCACCCATGGAAATATAGTCATTATTCTTTGAATTTTGACAACTATTGATTCTCTTATAAAGCAAGTATGTAAAAGTAATAGAAAAAAAGTCCTAGCTAATCTAGATAATGTTATCAAGGAGAATTCTGAGCTATCTGAAAAAAATTAAAGCATAATCACCAGAACATCCTGCTTTATCTGAATAAGAATAAAAATGCACCTTTAAAAGATGACCATGTGGACCCTTTTTCCAAGCGCACACAAATATAAATGAAAGAGACCTACCAGTAGCATGGCCAACCGCCCATAAATCATTGAGCAAATCAGGTTAAATGGAGTGGAGAGAGCTGACAAAGTGTTAGACTAGACATATCTTTGCTGTCATTTGTAGCATCAAAGGTCTGACCAACCGCTGAATGTGGTGACTTCATTAAGCAGAATGAAAACGTGGAGGAGTTGAATTGGCTTGTGTTTTTCACACAGTAATTGCATCAGTTTGATATTTACATGGCAGTGCTTTTGTGCTTTTTAAACGGATGCTGTGTCCACAAACAGATTTTATACAACTTTTCTCATCTGTGGGAGAAAAAAACCCAAACATAGTTAATCTTAGATTATCACCTTATCAGAAAATCCTTTTTGCTGAATGACTAAGAGCCACTGTTCCTGCTTCCCATCCACTGGTGACTCAGGTAGAAACTTGTGTAATATGATTTTCAAGGGTACACCAACCTTAAGAAATATTTTTAATGTCCACAGGTTCAATCTCCACAGGGTCTTTGCAATTATTTACTTTTGAAGTGATATCATGGTCATCTTATTGCTGTCATTGAGAAAAGTATGTGCAATATACATACAAATGTGATAATGTTGGGTTATTTTGCAGATCCCCTTCACCCAGTGAAATGGATCATTGATGTCACTGTAGCGTACAAAGGAGGAGAAGCTCTGGATATGTTGGGCATGTGCATCGGAACAAATCCTATCAATGACACTTTAATGCATTGGCGTGCCTACAGAGTGAGAGACATTCCAAGGGAGGAGACTGCCTTGAGGGATTGGCTTTATGAGCGCTATGCCGAGAAAGATGAAATGCATTTTAGGGCTTACTATGAGGAAGGTACAATTCCTGGAGTTTCTAAGGATGCAGCACTTCCTGCACTTACGACAAAATACATAAAGTTTGATTTTCTTGAATTGGTCCTCAATCACATATTCTTCCTGACACTTACTTACATTCAATGGATATATTTCTGGTCTCCTTTTTTCAGCATGTTTGGGTTCCTGTTAAGCTTTGTGTTTTAGACATGTCAAGAACTCTATTTTTGCGAGTGGTAATGCTTGATTTTCTCACTTTTTTTTTAAGGTGCTGTAGAAAAAGTCAAAAGACTATGCCCATACATTTTGTATAAATTTTATTTGAATTATTTATAATTGCTTCCTTTCGCAATTTTATTTGTGATAACATTTTTTATTTAAGTTTTTAAAACATTTTATTGTTAACTTCACAATTCTAAACTTCCTTTCCTACATTTGACATTCATGGGTTCCATGCATGAGGTTCAAATACTGTTATCTTGGTCTTACTTCCATTTGTGGATATTGCAGCAAACTCTTGTCATATACTTGTTTATTATGTTATTGCTTGTATATGTTTATTTGTTATAGGAAGGAAATTCTTACCACGTGTGATAGTATAAGTATAAAATCTGTTAAAGTTCCTTATCCCCTTCAGAATTTCCCTCTTCTCTTTTGGAACTAGAGCACTAATTTAGCTTCGTTTAGGTTTTGCAAATAAAAAATAGATTCGTCATGCCCTGATTCAGTTGTAAAGTAAAGTAAAGTATTTTGTATTCAAAATGAAAGCATAATTATTTCTTCATTTTACAGGAAATAATTGAAAATAATCTTGTTATCAAAACTCAGGTCAGTGGGTGACAAAACTGCTGACGCTTAAGAAAGAATTGCTCATCTGATTACAGAAATTTCTTGACTTTTTAGGAGCAAAACATATGCCTTCTTTTTAACTTACACCATTTGAACTACAAAGAATATAAAAAATTGCTCATAAAGTTATGGTGAAACCCTCCTAGTTTTTAGCTGTTATTGCAATAACTATTGCCAGACAAAGGCAAAAACAAGGGATGTTGGCAAAAGTCAAGAGCTAAAAGTTCAAGACAGGAACGATGTGTCTGATGTAGGGAAGGCATGTTTAGAAAATCTCAGTCTGTGCTAGAATTTAAAACACATTGTTATCCACCTTCATTTTAAAGGTTTTTGCCGTAATGTAATTTAGGCCAAGAGATAAACGGTTTTGACGTCTTTGATGAGAGTTTCTTCTTGATGATATAAACACGGTGTTAAGTGAATACTTTGATTAATAAAATTGAAGAAGTGACCAATACTTTATGGTAAACCTGGGTAATGTTTTTGCGTTAATAATCGGAAAATGTTAAGCTGTAAACACATTTGCTTTTTCAGTTCTTAACAATTGTGTGATACGCTTTTCTGACAGTTTGACAGACATGAAAAAAGAACAATACAGACTTGGTTTGAATTCACATATACTGATAATTAGTTAAATTTTTAATGTATAACAAATAAAGTAATGCATACAGTTTTAAATACCTTTAAGGAATGGTAATGCTTACATTATGTTTTCACAAACCTCCATCAATGAAAATGTTATTTTCTCAGAAATCCAATTTCAGGAAAAAAAGAAAAGTCTTACGGTTTGCAGAAGACATGAGCTATGAAAAACCTTGTGTTTTCGTTTTATCTTGCTGGGGGTTTTTTTTACAGCCATTGCTGATATTATTGATAAATACATACTTAATTTTTTTTTATTGCTTCACTGTATTGCACAAAGGAGTACTAACTGCTACTTGATTCTTATTTTTTTTTAGCGAGATCATGCTGTCTTCCTCTTAAACTCATATACTTACTTTGGCTTGTCTACCTTTCTACCTCATTTTCCCACTTCATTTTTAACTAGATCATCAGACATTAAAGAATTTCAAAGGGCTTCACTTATTTTGCTGTTAAAAGTAATGGCTTTGCTGATCAAAGGATACATTTGTAATTGTTTGTAAGAAGACGCAGTTGATCTGGTATCTTTCACTCTCACATAGATCATTTATATGCATGGACACCAAAACCGAATTTATTGCTACTTTTTTTAAGCTTAGTTGATTATTCTTTTCTTGATATTGTTTTTATTTTTGTTTCATGTGGAAGTTTTCATGGATTCGTGCTATGATACAAATTGAATTTCTCTTTGGTGTTATTGGTACTTTTCTTCCAGATTTTCCTCCTTTTCTTTATGGTAACAGGGCTAGTACTGTTTTGTAATTTGTAGCTTTTATGTAATGTATTCAAACATGTATTTTTCAGTCATTCATTCCTTCTGGGGGTTTTTTTTTGCATGAATTGATATGCTGATGACTTTCTCTTATAAACTCATATATCAGTAAAGTAAAAGTAAATTCCATACTCAGGGTTGTAGGGTAATCAGGAGTAGAGTCCTGATTTTTCTAGGCATACGGCATAATGTGGTAGTTTGCCATTGCCTTCCTTGCCGCCTTTACTTTTGCCGAGTGAATAGACTTAGCTACCAATTTAGCTGCAGGGTCGACAGGAGGACAAGCAAAATTTGCTCGTACTGATAATCAAACTCAGGCCTCTTAGGTGGTAGTCAGACACTCTACCGACTGAGCTACCGGCACCTGTATATCAGTGTGTATTTTAAATGTCTTTGTAGACTATAATCTAACCCATAATACTTAAAAGCTGTCAAGGAAACTAGGAGGTTGACATGGTTTTTAGTTACAATATAACATAAGGCCTATCAATGTCACTATTTTAGTTTTAGCATTACAAAGGCATTACAAAATCTTCACATGGGCTTGCCATGAGCGTTTCAGTAATTTAAATTAAACTTTACACTGTCTCTAAGTTCTAAAAAGTAAGTAGGTCTGATTTTCACACTTTTACATTCTTTGGGAGTCTCCAGGTAGGCCTCCTTGTGACGTGAGATTATGTAAATAATGTAATTTGGCCCCATCATTTACATATTTGTGTCATTTAATGAAGATTTGTTTTCACTTTTGTACCAATGTACGTGAAGCACTTTGAGCAAGATACAAATAATAAGGATGGAAGTCAGGTCTCTATAAAATTGTTAGCTCTCTGTATAGGATCATTACTATTACATATAGATTTGTCTTGAATATTAGCATTTAAGATAATTTTAATGCGTTGTAATTCTCTGTTATCTTTTAACATTAAATTAAATGAAAGTTGAGGAAAGCTTTTCTTGTTCCTAGTGGAAAGAGGACAAAAATGATAGAAATTTAGCTCTTAAGATGCAAATATTTTTCATTTGTCAACTGGCTTTTATCGCTGTAAGTGTAATTTTCTTGATATTAGTATTTGCTCTCCGTTTTTCAAGACATTTTTTAAAAATAGTGTTATGGTCAATAGAATCAAGAGATACACTGTTATTTACATATCTAATTTTGGTAGCTAATAAGTCACATTAAAATGTCTGAGTTTTGGATGGAAAGAAGATAAGACATCATTGTATCTGCATCCAATCTGCCAAATGCATTTTTGAAGCTATCATTTATTTTGTCTCAGATTTTATTCTTTCTTACATGAATGTGACATCAGTATGTCAACTGTGGTACTTACTTTACATTATTAGATATAATGTTTTTGTTAAGAATTCATGCAACATTCTTATTTTTCTGCTATCTAAATTTTTAACAGTTAGGGATTAGGGGCTTAGTCTATTCATGTGTACTTTAAATCCATAAGCCAATCTCAACTTGTCTACTTTAAAAGGAAATAAAAAATAAACAATACTCTCTTTACAGAAAGTGTGCATTAAGCCTTAGGTTTCTCAATCCTTGTACTATATTTCTTCTCTTCTGTCAAGCAAGATGTCAAAGAGATTTTTAAATATATATGGACAAAGGGCAAGATGTCAAAGAGATTTTTTAAATATATATGTCCTCGCTCACCAAATACTTATCCTTGTCTTCCTTTTCTCCTCTCTCCAGTATTTTGTAAAGTAAAGTAAAAGTATTTTGTATTCCCCCTTTGTTTGCTTATTTCACAGTAGATCTCAGTACAAATATTGTATACATGATATATGCCAGACAAAGGCAAAAAAACAAGGGATTTTATATGGAACATCTTTCAGTCTGTGCTAGAATTTTTGTTATCCACCTTCATTTTAAATTTAATTTAGGCCAAGAGATAAACAGTTTTTGACGTCTTTGATGAGAGTTTCTTCTTGATGATATAAACACGGTGTTAAGTGAATACTTTGATTAATAAAATTGGGTGACCAATACTTTAAACCTGGGTAATGTTTTTGCGTTAATAATCGGAAATGTTAAGCTGTAAGCACATTTGCTTTTTCAGTTCTTAACAATTGTGTAACGCTTTTCTGACAGTTTGACAAATGAAAAAAGTGACTGTGTCACTACTTTTTGCATATAGATTAGTTCTCATTATGTTGCATTAAGCAAAGCAAAATGGTACATTCTGGAATAATTGTCTGATATTTTTTTAGCTCTAGAAAAAGCGCCTTGTTTTTGTGTGTCATTTTAATGTACAATTAATGAATAAATATTCTGAAATTTGTTTTCATGTGGTTTTGAGTGTGTGCTGCATGGCAGCAATTCGACTATAGTCAAAATACAGACTTTCTTTATAAACTCATATATCAGCCATTGTAATATGAAAGACACATCGAAAATATGATATAAAACAATAACGGTTTGTTGCATCAAAGTTTAATAGTATTGTATATCATTATGTACAAAAAAATGCTGAAGAAAGCGTCTGTATTGTTTTTAAGAAATGAATTACGTTTTCTAAGTTACATTGTTATTTTATGTATCTTGAAACTAGGTTTGTTTTAGAATGCTTTTTCTCTTGTTATCTTTTAATATTCTTGATTCCTAGTGGAAAGAGGCATTTGACTATAATCTGCTTTTAATCCTTTTGAATTGACCAATATAGGTAAGATATTGATAGATAAATGTGCTTTAGTAATTATTGACATTCATATAAATGAACTATGGAGCAAAACAAATCTGAATGCTCTCTGTCAGCAGTTGGCTTTAAGTCTACCCATTGATTACAAACCTTTTCTGACATACTTTTTCTCGACATATCACTCAGAGCACTTTTTCTTGTCAAAACCACACCTTCATACCGTTGGATCTCTTTATTGTGAATATACATCTAAAGGATTCAAATCATTTTCCAATTTTTTTCAGTGAGAAACACAAAATTACTTCAGACTGTATTTTTCTTCATCTTTTCTTGATCAAGACTTCATGTGATGGCCATATTACCTTGAATTACATCCTACTATGTGAATATGTTCTATATGAATAGACCATCATCTCCATCATCTACTATCAACTTAATTTGTCATTTGTCATTTTGTAAAAAAAAAATTTAACTAAGGAAGTGCAATATTGCAAACATATATTTTTT
This sequence comes from Doris montereyensis, assembly GCA_037039925.1. NCBI lineage: Eukaryota > Metazoa > Mollusca > Gastropoda > Nudibranchia > Dorididae > Doris > Doris montereyensis. The sequence continues at coordinate 48,183 of JAXRKP010000541.1, forward strand.
AATCTTTTTTAGATACAGTAGTTACCGCCTAAATGCACAGTGTTAGGAAGCAGAAATAATGGGCATTAAGACGAAACAGGCATTTAAAGGAAGATCTGTCGCACAATAAATTGGCGGTGATTACCTATGGGGTTCATTGAGTATGTTCGAAGATTCGTAATCATGGAAAATATTCATAACCAGATCGTTTGTTTGAGAAGAATCCTCAATTTTACGTAAACTTGAAGGTGAGAAATATGGACACCTGGAAACCATTAAGTTCTTTAACACTTTGGTGGTGAGCTCAGAGCGGGTTGACCATGGCTCGCCACGACGACTTGCCAGCCATTGCAATACGGGGAGCAATAAAACTTTAAATTCTGTCCCTAAACTTGATCATGATGCATGCCCTGTCAATTAAACCTCAGGTAATTTCAGGCAACTTACGACTTAAAGGAAAGAGCTGTAGGCGGAGTCTGAAAGACCGCTCAATTCTAATTGCCTTGTGACAAATTAGTGATCCAATGAGACAAAGGCAGTGCGATACAGTCGGTGGAATTACGGAGAGGAGGCTGGTCATCTTTTATTACATTACATTGGATAGGTATAGGAAGGGTGGTTACAATGCATGACAAATTGTTGATGGGCACATATTAGTCCTATTAGCAATAGTGTACATGTACAATGTAAACAAAATTATTTTTAATCAATTATGGACGTACTTTATGACAATTGGGAGAAGATTATACCTACACTTGCTGTGAGATCTTTCATTTAGGGGAAAATCTTGGTTTTAAAACGGACATTTAGAGGGGAAATTTACATAGAAGAAATTTAGTTTCACTGAGGTTGCGGACATTTAGGAGAAACAGGCATTTAGGCAGTAACTGCTGTAGATGATCTGTTGTTAATCAAAAGAATTGCACTTATATCAGTCATTTGTATTTTAAGGAGAATGCAATATTTTAAGTCTGTTGTTTACAGTAGCAATACCTATGTCAAAGATCTGTGAAAAACAGTATACCTGTTGTCTCTTGACATCTTGGTAATGACAAAAAAGACACAATACATGTACAAATGTACAACCCATGTTTCTAATTGTTTCAATGATATTTACATTTCTTCACAGATTCAACCCATTTCCTTCTAATGAAGTATTAGATTATCTTGTCTTATTTGATGCCAGCAAATCTAGCCAAGAATCTGATACTTTTGATGTCTTTATATTATTTGGAGAAAAATATGAACTTATTTCTGAATCAGATGAAGGAGAAAATATTTCACGTCCATGAAATTTCTATCTATTAGTCTATCTATATTTTCAAGAATGTATTTTGTGAGGCATTTTTAATAATCTGAGAAATGAATTAGTGTGTGCCCTAAAACTCTCAAGACTTTCATATTTTTAACAATTATATAAAATATTCACACGCATTTCCCATTGCTTGTTTGTCAAATGGTATATCTGCTTCTCATCCACCTTTCTTAATGCAGTAGAGTAGAAGCGGTCTAAAAACATGACTTCTACTCCTAACACCACAGTCCGCCTACCAACATGTTATCTCAGAAAACAGAATTCTATTCTAATTCTATATAAATTGGCCCCTTAACAACATGCCTGTACTAGCTAACAATATGCTTTTTCACAGACACATAGTTTGTCCAAGTCATCACGACATGACTCTTTTCATAGATTTCAAATATGAAGTCAATTCAATGAAACCAAATGTGTAGATGATTAAGCCGTGCCTCTCAGCTGTAATAAGCAGGTGCTGATAGCAAAATCACCTCTATCTGCCAGATGGCAAGGTGCCAATTTAACCCACCAGGACCGACAAACAATGGTCATTGTCTAGCATAGGCTGCTAACAGTGAGTCTTATTCTACCTGCCAGACAGCGTGGCATCATGATGCACAACGTTTTGTATAGGCAAAATGATCGTGGTCTAAACTCATAATTCCTTAACACAGTTTACGTACACAATTGAGGTTAATCGCTGTCAATCAAATCAAAGATGCGTGTTGGTGAGTAAATAATCTTTTATTGATTTGTTGGGTGCTTGTCAGGTAGTAATGGATGGTCATTGGCTGCATAAAATTCGGCCCCCTGCTAGTGCAAGGCTGACCAGTCTCATTAAATTGATAAACGTTTATTGCAATAATTGCATGATTGACAGATAGGGTAAGAATTAGATTTTATCATGATCATGCTTCATAGTGTTTGTTAATGCGTTAATATTTGCCAGCTGCCTATTACTACGGTCTGTCTACGGACACGATGTTATATCCCAAGGGTGTGTTCTTAGACCTCTGCTTCTGTATTATAGTTTATCTGTCAGTCATCTTGGGGTTTTTTCTTTCTTTCACAAAACTGCTCATCATGTGCGGGCGGTTGGCGGGTGCTGCTGGTAGGTCCTATTTCTTTCCTTCCTTCTTTCATTTATCTTTCATCTTTCTGTTTCCTCTTAACTCACCCTGAGATCACCGCAATGGTGGACTGGGTAAATTTCAATTAATCAAACTTTCCATATTCGTGTGCCTTTTCCATACTGACCCAAGCAATAAACACACTTCCCGATGACTGAGAGTGTCAGGACATTTTATTGATATTATTGGTTATAATAAGATACCACTGAGTATGTTAATAGTAGGATGTTTGTGTCTTCATACTCATATTTAGGGAGAAAAAGCATTTACATTTACTGATATTAAGGATATATTAGAACAGATGTTTTTATCGCATGGTAGGTTTAATCTATTTCACTTGTTAATTGCTTTAAACAATTTTCAATGTGAGTGAGAAACAGCTGCATAATACATGTATCTTGATTTGTAGGGAAAAGGGGCATTGAAATTGTTCAATTTTCATACTCAAGTGAGACCCTAAGACCATTGATATTGCTTTTTCCTTTCCATACTTTTTTCCTGTGAAATGATTTCTGAAAGCGTTTTAGAGTCTTGTTCATTTTCCAAATATAGAATGCTACTTCAACATCTTTGTGAGTTGTTAAAGTAAAATAAAGGAGCTTATCATTCTGAAGAAAGTTGAATTTTCAAACCCGTTTTTTTTGATTTCTTACAACGTTTTTAAAATCTTAAAATCTCAGAAAGTATTCGTGCCAGAGTGTTGAAATTTGGTACACAGCTAGACTAGTATTTGTTATTGGGAACTAGAGATTTTCACTGGTTTATTTTGATTTTCATATCTTTTGTGCACCTTTAAAATCAAAATATTACAAAATTTATCAATAGTTATTTTTAATAAAATACTGATTTTTTTAAGCACATTTAAAAACAGCTGAGATAAATTAAATATGTCTTACTCCTTATTTAAGGGTTTAAAGAATATGTTTGAAAGAATTTCATTGCTAGCCCATATACTTTTTGAGATTTTAAGATTTTAAATTTGCATCAAAATTTTTGTTACAATCGAATAATTTTTCCCAAAAAATTTTTACATTTCATAGTAACTTAGATGCAAGCAACACATTGGCAGGAAAAAATTAGCCAAAAATGCATTAGGGGAAAAAAGTGAAAATTAGTAACGCCCTAAGGAAACTTGTGTTCGAGTGTTAGTAAAATAAAAGCTTTATTTTTTTTTTATTTTTTGTTTTGGCTATGGGGGGGGGGGGGGGGGGGGGGTCTTTTTTATTTTTGGAAAGACAACAGTTTTGATTTTTGTCTATTTTCATTCTTTCTTATCAGTAGTAATGGAGTTCGGTTTTAAAAAATTATTTCTATTTTTATTTTTGTACAAATGTCCACACTGAAACATATATATGTGGTTGAGAGTTTTGCATTATTGTGGTGGATTTAATTGGTAATTCTTTTTCACGTCTCCAAGTGGCCATTGTGAAATTGGATGGTGTATAATCTCATCTATACACATGTACATGATATAAATGTTTCATCTATTTAGTGGTTCTAAACAAATGTACTTTCATTGATTACATTCAGTACATTCCAAAATTTACATTTTTTCCATACATAAAAACTTGTTTATGAAAAAGTTCACTCTCTTCCTTGTTGGAGCTAACTAGTCAGGTCCTGTCATTCATATTCATATTGCCAAAACAGCTCAGCTGCTAGTGATGAACTTGTGTACTCTTGAGGTATAATGTGAGTTGGGAGCAGAAAACAGGACACAATACATTTTAATAAGATCTACTTTAAGTCACATGAACCTTCAGATGATTTGATATCAACATTAACTCTGGGCAATTTTGTTATTCATAATAATAAAGCATGTACAGGGTGTTTCAACTCCCCACTCCCCCTGGCCAGCCGAACAGAGAAGTCACATGACATAGTCTATATTTTTGAGTGATATGGAATTTGACACCAAACTGTTCATTACGTTGCTTGAGCCGCATCCCGCTCACATAGATGCTGTCAGAAAAGTGGATGGTAGACATACTAAATATTGAAATATATGTATGAAGTCTTGGATTTAGGATAAGAAATAATTGATGTTGAGACCCATATAATTTGTTTTCTCATATCAATTTTGAGTTTGACTTGCCAGGAGGGTGGAGGGCTAAGGTATCAAAACGCCCTGTATATGTATGTTTATATATATTTATATGCGTGAGTGGGAGCATGTGTATTTCAGTCAAGTTAAATTTGTGTACCAATGTCATCGGCTATTGTGTATTTCTATTTAAGAATGTGATTTCATTCAGGTAAAGCACTGTCATATTTTTTTGTTGGATGTTTTTGTTAATATTGTTAATAGACATCTTTATGCATTCTTTTGCCAAAGAAATGAATGTTTGCAATTATTTTAGCATTGTGCCCCTTTGTCTGTATAACTGTGAGAGAAAAGGCATTTTTGATAAGGTGGTGTTGATTGGTAGTCTAGTGCTTTGACTGTTGGATTTGGCAGTTGTGAGGTCCTGGGTTTGAACCCTGAGAATGCTAGGTCCAACATTGGATTCCAGGGAAAGACATTTAACAGGCATTTCCCCTCTGCACCCAGGTGAAAACGGATACCAGCATCAGTGGGTGGGGGGGGGGGGGGGGTAAAATTGACACAGACTAGTGTCCTGTCTAGGAAGCGAGCTAATGCTATCATTGCTTTTTTCTGCTTGACTCTGTAGAATCTGGGGTGAGTTTCAGCTGTGTGAGCTGTAACAGCTATGAAAGAGCTCAATGTGATATAGAATATGTTTTCATGAAGGTAGATCACCATCATTTTTTCCTGCAATGTTTATGTTTCTAGACAACTTTATGCATTAAGTTGTCAAAAAATGAATGATCACTATTATTTATTTGCTTTTTTTTAATACTGTGTTTTTCATATACAGTGATGTCCATCTAAGAACCCAGTCCTGGGAGACAAACAGCAGGTTCTTAGTCAGACTGGGTTCTAAGGTGAACTCCGACATGCCTTGTATTTTTGCTTCACTATTCATAACTTTTTATTGATTATTCCCTTTGACCTTAAAATTTTAGCCAGACCCCAATAGATAAGCAGTTTCTGTTTGTTATCAAGAGAATTTCCCAATGTAGGCATTAAGATCGTCTGAAGCTGTGCTTGAAATGGTGTTTTTGAAAAATGTGCAGTCTTTGCAGGTAGAGATAGATCTAGCCTTTAGTGAGCTGAGCAAATGAATGAAAGTTTACAACTAAGACAAAACAATGGTAGCGATGTGTGCAATCACTTCTGTTCATGTTGAAAACACGATGTGATTGGTCATTCATTTTTCAGCTAATCAGAAAAGAGGAAAGTTGATCACAAATGCAAAACAGCCTGAGAAAACCCACAACAATAAGAGGGCTGTTCTTACGCTGCCTGTCACTTGTCTTTGATGTTGTAATGCGAGCCGCATAATTGCCTTGCCATCTTGGCACGCGACAGCTATGAGGAGTCAAAGCATGGTCACAGGTGGCCAGGGCAGGTAGCGAGCCTTCCTCGTGCTTGTCAGTCGGTGTCTGGTGCGCCCTTGTGACGTGTTTATAACACTTGCAGTATATGTACAATGCAGTAGACTTTCCACCCGCCTTTCTATGATTCACTTGCAATTGTTATCATTAAATTGTGTGTTTGGTAGGGATGGGCACTAATCGATACCGATAGTCGATAATATAGATACTGACCAGAAAATATCAAGTACTCGATAGTTTTATGAAATACTCGATAGTTATCGATACTGAAACCCATTAGGTAAAATGAAATAAAAAATAGAAATAAATTAGTTGGCTGAGTGATTATCCCTACTTTCACTAATATACACTGCTATACTCAAAACAAAACAAAAATAGAAAAAATCTTAGGTCTAATAAAAAATGCACGATGGGTTTACTTTACAATTCATGATATTATATTCTTGGCACTACCATTGTCAGTTTCCTTGTTTTTTGCTATATATCTCTATATAACCAATATCGCGTACTCCGTATCGATCGATACTGGCTTCTGTTAATCGATGAAGTACTCGATACTGGCCAGTATCGATTAGTGCCCACCCCTAGTGTATGGTTGTTTTCATGACTCGCCTTACAATCAGACCGGATTATAAGGCGGATCGAGCTGTAATTTGCGGGGACTTAAAGGGGGTAGTTTTTTATAAGGAAAATTTTGTTGCACGGAAATAGCTGGTTTTTAGACGGAATGAGTTTTCAGGTGGGGGTTTTTAGGCAGACACCACTGCATTTCTATTAGGAAATGAGCATTTTTGATCACCTTGTCCTTTATGATTACTCCCTAGTTGTCTTTCTTTCATTGATGCTTATAAAAAAAGACCCATGTGTGAACAAACTTATGTATAATTAATTTGTGGCCAATTAGAAATGCAAGATGAATATTTCTCTCTCCGTTCAATACACAGTATTATACTATTAATCATATTAACGCTCTGAAATTCTTTGCTTTCCTTTTCCTTGTGTGTTTATGATAGTCACAAAATTGTCTTGAACATTTTACAATATATGTGTAAGTATAAGTCATTCAACTCGTTTGCTCATTGAAATCTGCCATTGATTTCAAAATTGAAACATATGTGACTGTTGACTTGTTTGTTCCTGGGAGCAGCTTATCCGTATCCATTCAAAGGCTGACTGTCTGTTAATAGTGAGATTTTAATAATTTTATCCGAACTAATAAAAGTTGCTTTGAGAAATTCACAACAGTCTTGTTAAGAAATTCAAGAAACTAACTTTGATGATTTATCTGTGTGTCTTCTTTATTATTCTATTCTCTGCATTATGTTTCATGTTTTTCCTTAAATCTTTGTTCTACTTGGTATCCATAAATGTGATAATTAATAATAAGTTTATCTTTCATTAGTTTGATATTGATTAGATTTTTTTTTTTCATCTTTATTTTTCTTTAAATCTGTTTATTTAAAAAGTATGGACAGTTTATTAAAGACGGATTTATAGTCTGTATCCTCATGTCATAGCAATCTTACTGACTTTACATCATTTTATCCTCCAACTGGCCATTTTATTCAGTCTTTGTCAACTCCCTGGGGATTATACAACATGGCAGCTTGTTGGGCACTTTGTACTAACATTCTGACAAGATACCTCTCTTCTCTATGTCTATAGCTGGGTACCTATTCACACATGAGTCCAGTGAAGAAAGCAGAGTGAAGTACATTTCTTAAGAGTGTAATAAATAATATCATGAAGACACCTGGGCCAGCCACAGGGTTTTGAACCATTGTCGTCCTTTATTACAAACTCAGAACACTACCATTGGCGTCACAATGCCTCAGATACCTGACGCAAAGTTTAGACCTTGACAATTGAAGATGTACTCAGACTCGAGAGTTGAAAGTGAGAGTATCAGTACCAGTATTTTATGACTAATTTAAATGGAATCACTTAGTTTCATGTAGGAAGTTAAATCTCAATATGGGCAAAATAAAACTTTAAATAGAAGAACGTTTTTAATTGCAGAGATCAGAGGAAAGGGAATCGATGTAATCTCCTGGTCCTTTGAAGATGGATGCTTACCTCATCTCCTCTTCTCTCTCTCCTCTCCCTCTCCTCTCTCCTCTCTCTCTCTCTCTCTCTCTCTCTCTCTCTCTCTCTCTCTCTCTCTCTCTCTCTCTCTCTCTCTCTCTCTCTCTCTCTCTCTCTCTCTCTCTCTCTCTCTCTCTCTTTCATTCTCTTTCATTCTCCTTACCCATGTATCTCTCTCCTCCATAATATCCGCCACCTTCCATACTTGATATAATTATGTATAAGTATTGAAGCAGATTTTGGCCATTATATTAACGTGTGTGGTATTTTATGGTAACGATAAGACACATCGTGGAAAAACGAGGTAAAGATTAATGCAGCCACAACATTGAGTAACATTACATAATGCACATTATTATGAATTGTGTTAATAGTTAATAGAAATAATAGTGACTACACAAATCTGTTAATATTTGGTTCACAGAGATTAATCCAAAATCTTCACCTATTTTCTGTCATAAGTTGTATCATTATCAGTATCAGTATCTCAATAACATATGCTTTCTTCTTTGATGCAACACATCTTTCCTTGTTTCTCTACTTCTCGCATTGGTGTCAAATTTGTCTTCGGGAATCTGACATTCGCCATGGGCTTAATATTTAAGAGTCATTTCACAACTTGTTGAGTTTCACAGACTTGCGACCGTCCGTTATCATTCACACCTTGACCAATGTGTGCAGCGCGTGATACTAGACAAGTGGTGTCGTCCTCCCTTTGATCTGAATGGTCGGTGGTTGGCTGCTCACTCAGCTTACGGGCTTGGGACGGTCAAGTATTACTTGTTGTAATGTACAATACCACGCTTACCAGCTATCTGAGTCGTTTTAAGCAAAGCATATTGTGTAATCAGTGTAAAACTATTGTATTGTTATGGTTGTTCATTAATAACAACGTAAATAGGCGAGCATTGTTTAACATTATAACAAAATATGAAATCATAACCATGATGATGACATTATCTTGCATAACCAATAAGAAATAACTGGTACTCTCTCTCAGTTCTCTCTCTCTCTCTCTCTCTCTCTCTCTCTCTCTTCTCTCTCTCTCTCAATTCTCTCGATCTCTCTCGATATTATCTCTCTCTCTCTCTCTCTCTCTCTCTCTCTCTCTCTCAGGCATCTTCTCTCTCTCTCTCTCGTACAAATTTCTCTCTCATTACCTCATAACATGACGGACGGAGTCCCTCTCCCTCTCCCTCTCAGTTCAATCAATCAATCAATCCTCTCTCTCTCTCTCAATCTCTCTCTCTATCAATATATCAATGGATATTAATCAATGGATCAATAATGAATAATATATATATATATATATATATATATATATAATCAACCTTCTTATCAATATGTCTGTCTCTATTGCTGTTTTCTCTTCAGTATTTATTGACAGAAGCTCTGGTGTGGTAAGCTTCTCTTTAACACTATCATTATTTTGCCCTATTTATTTTATTTGTCTGCGTAGATTTACTTTCATCTATGTCCTTTTTGAATCATGAGATGATTGGTACTGGTGGATGGGGCGAATTTTAATATCACCAGTCGTTGATGGTTGATTTTTTTTGTGCATCAAACATTTCAACTTCAATAGCTTTTCATCAATAACAAACACAGGGCACTAGAATACTGCTTAGTTAAAAGAAAGATCTGATGAAATTTAAACAATATAGAGTACATGCAGATCTAGATTCTAGATCTTAATAGTTGATAAAGACAAAAACAAACAAACAAACCACCAATTCATAGTTATCGCTCATTGTATCAATATTATTATATTAACAACTTGCACTGATTTTTCTAATACAAAAAATAGGAACAAAACACTCAAGTCTCAGGGTCTGCAAATAAATGATTGAAATGCATATAAATAAATGTCTGTCATATATCTGATATATATCTAATATATGTCATATATATATATATATATATATATATATATATATATATATATATATATATATATATATATATATATATATATATATATATATATATATATATTATATGCTCTGAATCCCCGCTCAATGAGCAGGTTGTTATCAAAATATGAGGATGCAAGCATAAAAAAAACATTAGTGACATCTAACTCAATGAGCAAGTTATTATTCTAATCCGAACCCAACCTTGGCCAATAAAAGATTTAGATCTAGATCTAGAGAAGCTCTAGATCGAGATCTAAATATAGAACTAGATCTAAGAGGAGGGATTTCCATCTGTCTGTCTCACTCTTTTCTTTGCGCTAACTAAGAGATTTAGAGATTGACCTGCTGAAAAGAGAAAGAAAAAAGTTAAGATCTAGCTTAAAATTTGAGCATGAACTGTTCAGTGGTGGATTGGGGACAATGCGGATGGATGGGTCATTTGCTTGATTTTTCGCTGGCTTTGTGGGTTACTGAAAAGTCTGGAGTTCGTAGGCAATCGCAAATAAATTGTGTAAAATATCGTTTAAAAAATGTTTTTCAAATAAAAATATATGCCTAAAACATGCGCAGGTAATGTTCAGTGGTTTGAGAGCCTATTCTGACTGGATGAAAGCATATGTCGTAAAGTCCGCATATATAAACATATATAAATATAATAGCATTTGGTGTTTATATATTATATATACGCCTTCGTTAACATCTAGATCGAGAGTTAACTATATATATATATAATCACACAATTAATTACATAATGTTAATCATAGGACTTCATTTTGCGTGTAGATGTTGGAATAAATGAATCTTTATATCTGTCTGTTTTGGCTCGCATTGACAATATTGACAGAAGCCGTCTACTCTTAGTAGATTTTATATAATCTTTATTCAGCGTCTTTAAGAATATGTTGTCCTTCCTTTAGAACATTAAGGAAGGTTGTAAAGTTCTATAAATGTTGGTACATCCGATGTGAGTTGCGATTAACCAATAATTTTCAGATATAATTCATTCTGTTTCTTGGTAATTGAGCAGCAATTGTGATTATCCGAGTTGCAATATGACGAAGTTTATATTGAGAGCAGTAGATCAGATCAGCTAGTCACAGCCTTGGAAAAGGGATAAAATTACCGGCTCTCTTTGCCTCCACTGACATCTTAATCTGTCACAGATAATATAGATAATATCAGAGACTCGAGGCTTTGAATCTGTTATACGATATTGAGTGAACTGGCAGAGTCCTCTTCAGACGGTATCTGAAGTTATCAAGGAGATGTGCATACAGTAAGTGTACAGTAACACTTGACCTGTGAGGCTTGTTTCGCTTTCGGCTTTCACTTTCACTTTTTATTGACTACCGAACAACAAGCGATAACCGAGAGCAGGGTAAAGTTTTAGAACAAACAAAAAATAGATCAAGATCTAGATTTTTAAGAAGGTTATCAGATCATTAATGAAAAATATGGAGACAATTTCAATGTAGATTAGTCTTCTTCCATGTCTAGCTTCGTTGTCGATCCGAGCACTAGATCTACTCAGACGAAGGTGTGAGACAGTCTTTTAAGTCTTATGTTACGTTCCTAGTGTCCTAGCCTCTGATTTCTCGATGATCAAAGGCTGGCTGTCCAGACATTATTCTGTGGATTGCGAATTTATGGAACGACCCAGAGTGCACTTTCTGTGGCAGTGAGCATATATAATGGAATTGTGTTAGGCGTGGGCTTAATGTTCACACACCATGAGTGATTGGCTCTCGAGGTCGAATATACGTAGTAGTTAGACAATTATTGATAAATCTAAATATCTACCTTGCGCTGTCCATTTTTTTTAATAAGTCTGAGAAGAACCAAAGCATTATCTTCCGAAAATCTGTATGACTTCTGATCTGCTTCTGAGATAGCAAATAAAAACAACAAAGAACATTAACAACAAACACCCCAAAGAAATAAAAAAACAAAAGTGATCAAGCAATCTAGTAACACTTAAGGGGAAAAATCGAGGATTCCTTGAAAAATATTTATCCTTAAAATATGTCACTTATGGTAAGGAATTTCTCCGCGTCACACAAAGGATACTTATTTCCGGTCTATTCTATTCTTGTCAGCACAGTGTGTTGTCAGTCAGTCGAAAATGGATTCAGTCGTCTGATGAAGAGTTTTTGTTACTTGATAGCGTGCTTCCTAGACTAAAACAGAGAAGACATGGAATCCATGCAAACAATAGAGAGAGGCAAACTTATGGTGGAATATCACCACCTCTTTCTTTGTTTAAAAGATAATCACCCCGATAGATATTTCCAATATACACGAATGACAAAGGAAATATTCACACATAATTACAACTGACATGTTTTTCTTTCTGTTTTTCTTTTTCGTTTAAAGACGGTTTGGGGGATGGGGGGATGGTTGTTATTCGGATGTTCTGTCCCGGTATTTTGCTTTTATTTTATTTTATTTTATCTTTATATTCTTTTAATGTTTTCTTGTTTTTGTTTTCATGTTTGTAGTGGTGTTTTGTTTTGAAATAATGAATTCAATAAAACAAGGAGGAAAAAAAAAGAAAACAAGAAAAGCTATGATGAATGGAAGCACAACAGACCACAAAGGCAACCCCAAAATGACCATTACTATATTTCATCCCTATCCTAAGTTCATTTAATAGTCAAAATTTCTACAAGTATAAATATCATTATAATCATCTCTTATACTAAGAAAAAAAGAAAAAAAAGAAAGAGGAACAAATATTAGGGCAGGGGTTGTGGTGATAGAGGACGATAGTAATACTAGTAAAGTAAAGGTGGTGCAAATAGTAAAATTATAGTAGTGATAGTGTTAGCAAACAGTCATTGCATTAATTAAATTATGCAGCATGTGTTGGGGGGCGGGGATGGGGGGGGGGGGGAGAGGTGAGAAAAGTTTAATAAGAACTATTCGGATTATGTATGATTGCAAAAACAAAACAAAAACAAAACAAAAAAAAAAAATTATGAGATATATTGGAACCAAATACAATTTTGTGACAATATATGAAAACACAACATGTGTGCCATTTTGAAAGATGACACTTGATACCGGCACTCTAAACTACCCAGAGACAGTGCACTGAAAGCGTTGTTTCAGTACAGAGCCGTACTGAACTACATATCCCACTAAGGAGAGGGGGAAAAACAAAACAACAACAAAAAACAACAAACAAAAAACAAAGAGAAAAGAGAAGAAGCGGCGTAATGGAGAGGGAGAGAGGGGGGGGGGGGGGGGAGGAAGCTATAGGTAGATAGATAGGCAAAGTGAGAAAAACAAAAAGATATAAGAGTTTGATTGAAATGGGACTATATAACAAATCTGCAATGGTCGAATAGCCGTTTATCTGCTGACGTTCGATATACGCCTACCAATCTGAGCGTGGAAAAAAGAAAGAAAAAAAAAAGGAAACATTCCTCAAAGGGCTTGTTTTAAAAACAATGGTAATAATCAAATCAACATCCATTGTTGTAGATTTTGTGTCCATCTGGAGAAAAACCTCACTACACACGTGTTTGCTAGGGAAGATTCAATTTTCCCTATCAAACACGTGTGTAGTGTATAGTATTGTTTCTCTAAAAAATAAAGATAAATATTATTTTCTAAATTATAGAGAAATAAGGAATTCTGCTTGGATCTTTCCATAATTGGATGATGCTGAGTTCAACAGTGTTATTAGATTTTTTCTACGATCAACGGCCGCTCTGCAATGGTCATTTGAAAATGTCCCTAGTCCATCTCAGACATGGCGCCCACGCTTGTGACGAGCGTGAGGAGCGATGGTGGTGTCGGTGAGTTTCGGTCGCAATAGTATTGTCCCTCAATACTTATAAAATCGTACAAACTACCAGTACGGATCAGTATCCACAATAAGGAACTTCTATGTGTGCGTTGTTGGGTTTGATAGAGGAATACTCATACTTACTGCGTCTTTATTCATACTTATCCCGAAATCGGGATCCTTTATGTTTTCCACTTTACACACCAACACATACCTGTCACACGCTCTTTTCAGTCCCCCAAGGGCATCCGTGTATCCAGCGACTACTGAGATCTAGAATCTAGATATAATAGACTAGTATGATATTTTTGGTAGAAGTAAATATAACACATCCTGCAAGGGTTTCCGGGGTCCCCAGGTGAAGTTGAGAGGTGCAGTGGCGGAAGAGGCAGCTAAATAGCAAAAATCAGGTTGTGGAGCCTGAAAAGCACCACCTGGCCCTCCAGGTTGGGGGTTGCATGTTGGGTCAGCAACTCACTGCATAAAAAACTAGAAGGCTACAAAAACGTCCACAAATTTAAGTCTTGGGAGATTTCCAAGTGCCTTTGATGAAAGTCAGGATCAAAGTGGAGAGAAAGCCTTTGGCTCTTTGTCAGATGTGATAAATTAAAATTTTGAAATTCTGCAAAGCACTGTCGAGCAGCACAGGTGTTGCAATGAGATGCAGGAGGGACCTAGCCTTGGGTTAGATGGGTGGGGGGGGGTTCAATCTGCAGGAATAGTGATTGATTCTACGAAGGGTAAATCTGTGTTATTAGACTTATAAAGGATCTATGCAGTATTATCCCAAATTATATGCAAAACCTTTGTACCGATTATTACTTACATTCTAAATTGTTCCTTGTCTTTACCTGAATGCCATGTAGTCTGAACATGCTATTGTGAAACCAATCCTTAAGAAACCATCTTAAGGTTAGTCTCTGAGATAATTGAAAAGATTGTGTCACAAAGAGTTGAAAATTCCTTTTTCCAAATTTCAATCTGCTTACCGACCCAACCATTGTACAGATAGTGCATTGATGCGGGCACACTACATTGTCAAATATCTTAATAGTGGAAAACCAAGCGATCAGAAAACACTATTAAAAAGCTCAATGAAGTTTTCAGATTTAATGGACAAGTCCTTGACTGGTTTAGATCTTACTTGTCTGACAACACAATCTATAATGATTGATCATAAATTTGAATCTAATTCTGTCCTCTAAAGTATGGTGTACCTCAGGGTTCAGTTCTTGAACTGCTTTTGTACACCCTCTACACAGAAGTCCTTAGTGCTATTATAAACAGCTTCAACGTTAATTATCATATATATGCTGATGAAATCCAGCTCAATTTCCCATTTTGTATCGATGATGAAATGTTTGTCACCAGAAAGACTGAAAATTGTGTTATAATTATGGCAATTAAGTCATGGATGATATTCAATAAGCCAAAATTGAATGAGGACAAGATTGAAATTATGGAATTGAGCAAGGAAGCTTTGAGTAAAAATGTTTTTGTTAAAAAAAATTAAAATATCAGAATCAATTATTGATTTTACATGTAAATATGTTCGAAAACCTTGAAAGTTATTTAGATCATGAACTTTTGATGATAAAACATGTTACTAAAACAATTCAGAGCTGCAATTTTCATTGAAGAGTATTAGCAAGATAAGATTTATTTTAAACCAAGCAACATCAAAAATGTTTGTTACATCACTTATTCTTAGTCGTATGGATTATTGCAATGCTCTCTTAACATCTGCACCAAAATATTTGATTCAGAAATTGAAAAAGCTTCACAATAAAAGCGGCCAGGCTAATTAGCTAACTAAACAACTACTGGGAGCCAATTACGCCAGTATTAAAAGAACTACTCTGGCTCTCAGTAAGTTCCAGGATCGATTTTAAGGTCCTTTGGTATTGTTACAAATGTTAAACGGTTTTGCCCCATCTTATTTACAAGAGCTGGTCACATTTTACCAACCCAAAAGAGTATTAAGATCTTCAAATCCTCTCTTGATCACCATGCGAACTAAAAGGTCATCGTATATTGAAAAGTCGTTCAGTCATGCTACCCCTCTTTCAGGGAAGGAATAGTATCTCTTTCAAAACAAGAAACAGTCCTTCATTTCAATGTATTATAGAGAATGTGAAGACCAAACTTTTTATGAGAGTTTTTGTTCCTCTTTGTTTAAAAGCTGTTTTTATTAAAGTTTTAGTGTTTTTAAAATTGTAACTAACATAATTTATTTTTTGTTGCTGTGCATTTATATAATCTGTAATTATGTAAATGATATTTTACTGTAAAGCGCCATCAAGCATTTCGGTGGATGAGGCGCTTTATAAATGCATTATTATTATTATTATTATTATTATTATTATTATTATTATTATTATTATTATTATGCAAACTAGATAATTCTGCTGAGTGTCACATTTAAAAACGGTCAATATAAAAGCAAATGAAAGTCAGACAGCTTCATATAAATGGTTGATCCCAGAGAATGATAGAAGAGGGGGAACGCTCAACACAAGCCAAAGTGGAATCAGAGTACCCCAGGGTACTGTGCTGGAGCCCCATATTATTTCTTTGCCATATCAATGATCTACCAGATGCAGTCAAATCACCAGTTAGACTATGTCTTAGCAAACGACTGCCTATTGTACAGAGAAATAAACAACCAAGATGACCACACAAAACTCTAACAAGACCTGAATCATTTGAATAAATGGGCAGCCAATTGGGGCATGCATTTGAACTCCAAAAAATGTAAAATGACTATAAACAAGAAATCACACAACGACTACCAACTATGTGAGAAGGTATTTTTGGAACTTCAGATATCAGACAATCTCAAATGGAATAAGCACATCTCTAATGTCACTAAAAAGACCAGTTCAACCCAGGGATTCCTAAGTCATAATTTACAACATAGGTGATGTCCCATGATCTTGAACTATGATTACATGAAGTTGGATTTAAGACAACTATCTTCAAAAACAGTAGAGATACATGCAAGCAGAGATAACTTTCTTTATCAACTTGTTCTTCAATGCTTTTTCTTCAGTTTCAAGACTCTCATCCTGCCTACCATCAAAAGATCATCCATAATAAATAATCTAAGCCTCAGTGAGATAAATCTTTGATGAAATCATATAGATATACAGAAAGGGTAATACTGACAAGAAATGCAAATTTATTTTATTGTTTTACCTTTATTTTAGGACCTGCGCTCCTTTAAACCTTTCAGAGGTGATGTTTACACTTTATTGCAATTAAATTTGTGTTGTAACTTCACCATAGTAGTAAACTAACCACTTTGATTGGTTAGTGAAAACCATCTGGATTAAATTCAATGTCACTCTAGTGATATTATATTTTGTTTTACTTTCCAGGGCCTAATTGTACGCTCAATCATGACCATTTCCAAGTTACCACTTTAGTTTCATCCCATTGGCTGAGGAACAAATTGTGTCAAGTTCACAAAAGCTGCAGTCAAGCTACGAGTAATTGACACATCATGGTTACCTTCAAAGGAAGTGGATGGATACAGAGACTTTTATTCAGAGTAACAATTGAAAGCAAATTTTTTTTGATTTGTTGAGATCTTAGTCTTGAAATTTCATAATACTTTACACGTGTGTGTGTGTGTGTGTGTGAGAGAGAGAGAGAGAGAGAGAGAGAGAGAGAGAGAGAGAGAGAGAGAGAGAGAGTATGTGTGAGTGTGTGTTAAGATTTTATTGCATATCTACCACATATGTATGATGTATAAAATATATATATAAGTATTGTTTTGTATGATGGACTTTTTTGTTCACATTCATTCCTCTTTGACCTCTCCATACCATTTCTGTCTTGCTCCTTTTTTCCCCTCTGTGATCCCTAACTTATTATCTATTACCCATTATTGTTTTGGGAGAATAAAGATTATTTCCCATTTTCTTTATTATAGCACATCACACTTGTCTTTAAAGTAACTTCTTTTTGTGCCTTTTTGTCAACGACAGAGCTCATATACCATCATCAGTACATTTTGATTTGAATGCAATCACTCCCAAGAGGGAAAATTCTGCTGTGAAATTCAACTTGCCCGATTCCAATGTTTTCAAGATTATGTAGAGGAATTGGGCATCTCCTTCGACTCATCGTTGCCTATGACCGTTTAGATTCAAAACCTTCTTTCAGAACATGGTTTCTATTTCGGGTAATGATTTGAATTTATCAATTTTTTCTTCTTTTTTTAAAAATGCTTTGTTTGTTTGCTGATTATGATATCATCTTCCTTATTCTTAATTTTCTTCTATAGATATTAAGGTTTATTATTAAACTGTGGATGAGTCTATCTTAATGTTATACTTGCATCTGAAAATATAGTCCAGGCAGCCTTTGCCTTTAAAAGTGAAGTTAGGACTGAGCGCTGACCAGGTGATTAACAGATTCAGTCGCTAGCCGTAGTACGGTAAAGCAGGGCGTATGATCATGATGTTCATGGGAAAGGTTATGTGTTTATCGTTAAATGATAAAAATGAAATTTTCTGAAAGGTACATGAAAAGATTAATTAATCCGACATAGATCTTTTGTTCGGCAGGTGATAAAATTTGTTGCATGCACAGTATTGGAATGCTTTCCTTTCTGTTCAACTGTATTGTAATTTAGCACACTCCTAGACAATTGCTTGTCGATCAAGTAGAGTATTGAAATGGGAGGACCAATCAAAATACAGTTCATGTAAATGGATGTCTTTGCAGATGGTACGTTTTGAATAATCAAAAGTTGCTTTCTGTTGATCAAGCATACTGTAAGTTTATTGGCTAATCAATCAAATTTAAATGTAAATCAATTGGAAATTCACATTCCAATCTCTTCAAGCTTAGTCAATCATATAAATGTCCTTCTGCAGCAATAAACAAGTACAAGGCCTATTGCCGGTCAGAGTTCTATGAAGTTATCTTCAAAGCTGGCCACACCCATAAATGCACATGAGCTTCTTGGGTAAAAACAAAAATGCACTGCATATACGTTCAATGCGCTTCTTGGGTTAAGATGCAAAAGCAGTCAAAACACCATTTCAAGTTTCACGGAAAATACATTTTATCAATACCTATTATCCATTTATTATATTCATATTTCCTTTCTAGCTTTTTGGGCACAATCAAGTTTCTGTGTTAAACGGAGGTTTATATCAATGGCTTTTCTCCGGCTATCCCACGACAACAAAAGAACCTGATGTGGAGGTAAAATGTTTAATGTTTATCGCTAGTTTCATTTCTAGTTTTAAACATGAAACTATTACTACTATTAGAGCTAGAAAAATGTTTTTCGATCATTGAAAGATATGCAACAAGAAGCCATCTAGTGTATGCTTATTGCATAACACTCTTAGTCTTAGATTTATTTGTATACTTGTTTTTTACTGCCATTAAAAACGAATTAGTCATTATTATTATTATTATTATGTTATTATCATACTGTTATTATTATTATTATTATTATTATTATTATTATTATTATTATTATTATTATATTATTATTATTATTGTTATTATTATCATCACTGTTATTAATGTAGTATTATTATTACTATTATTATTATTATTATTATTATTATTACCGTTGTTATTTTTATCTTCATCATCGTCATCATGTTTGTCTTGTTTTTACTTCACAAAGGTACACTGATGAATGACTACATCTACTATCTTAATTTGTTTTTGAGAGTTGTCTACTGTCTGTGTCGATCTTCTTCTTTGTAATGGGACATGGGTTGTTTAAGTTCCAAGAGAGGCCTTGAAATGGCAACAGAGTCATTCTGGCCTCAGATTGCTTCAGGGTCAGTTGTGGGTCCTGCGGTTTTATTCTTTGTCAATCGGGTGGACCCCATTAATAACATTGGGTCAGTGTCCATCAGTGAGTGGACCCCATTAATTACATTGGGTCAATGTCAGTGTCCATCAGTGGGTGACCCCATTAATTACATTGGGTCAGTGTCCATCAGTGGGCGGACCTCATTAATTACATTGGGTCAGTGTCCATCAGTGGGTGGACCCCATTAATTACATTGGATCAGTGTCCATCAGTGGGTGGACCCCATTACATTGGATCAGTGTCCATCAGTGGGTGGACCCCATTAATTACACTGGATCAGTGTCCATCAGTGGGTGGACCCCATTAATTACATTGTCAGATCAAGTGTCCATCAGTGGATGGACCCCATTAATTACACAAGTGACCCCCATTAATTACACTGGATCAGTGTCCATCAGTGGATGGACCCCATTAATTACATTGGATCAGTGTCATCATGGATGGTCCAGCAATGGGTGGACCCCATTAATTACACTGGATCAGTGTCCATCTTTGGGTGGACCTCATTAATTACATTGGATCAGTGTCCATCAGTGGATGGACCCCATTAATTACACTGGATCAGTGTTCATCAGTGGGTGGACCTCATTAATTACACTGGATCAGTGTCATTGGATCAGTGTCCATCAGTGGGTGGACCCCATTAATTTACACTGGATCAGTGTCCATCAGTGGATAGACCACATTAATTACATTGGGTCAGTGTCCATCAGTGGATGGACCCCATTAATTACATTGGATCAGTCTTTCATCAGTGGGTGGACCCCATTAATTACATTGGGTCAGTGTCCATTAGTGGGTGGACCCCATTAATTACATTGGGTCAGGTCCATTAGTGGGTGGACCCCCTGGATCAGTGTCCATCAGTGGGTGGACCCCATTAATTACACTGGATCAGTGTGGATGGAACCCATTAATTACATTGGGTCAGTGTCCATCGGGTGGACCCCATTAATTACACTGGATCAGTGTCCATCAGTGGGTGGACCCCATTAATTACATTGGATAAGTGTCCATCAGTGGGTGACCCCATTAATTACATTGGGTCAGTGTCCATCAGTGGGTGGACCCCATTAATTACACTGGATCAGTGTCCATCAATGGGTGAACCCCATTAATTACACTGGATCAGTGTCCATCAGTGGATGGACCCCATTAATTACATTGGATCAGTGTCAATCAGTGGATGGACCCCATTAATTCCAGGTCAGTGGGTGGACCCCATTAATTACATTGGGTCCATGGGTGGACCCCATTAATTACATTGGTCAAGTGTCCATTAGTGGGTGGACCACATTAATTACACTGGGTCAGTGTCCAGTGGGTGGACCCCATTAAAGTGTCCATCAGTGGATGGACCCCATTAATTACATTGGATCAGTGTCCATCAATGGGTGGACCCCATTAATTACACTGGATCAGTGTCCATCAGTGGGTGGACCCCCATTGGATAAGTGTCCATCAGTGGGTCCCCCATTGATTACATTGGGTCAGTGTCCATCAGTGGGTGGACCCCATTAATTACATTGGATCAGTGTCCATCACTGGGGAACCCCATTAATTACACTGGATCAGTGTCCATCAGTGGGTGGACCCCATTAATTACATTGGATCAGTGTCCATCAGTGGGTGGACCCCATTAATTACATTGGGTCAGTGTCCATCAGTGGGTGGTACACTGGATCATCAGTGGGTGGACCCCATTAATTACATTGGATCAGTGTCCATTAGTGGGGTGGACCCCATTAAGTGTCAAGAGTCCATCAGTGGATGGACCCCATTGATTACATTGATCATTGTCCAGCAATGGGTGGACCCCATTAATTACACTGATCAGTGTCCATCATTGGGTGGACCCATTAATTACATTGGATCAGTGTCCATCAGTGGATGGACCCATTAATGACACTGGGTCAGTGTCCATCAGTGGGGTGGACCCCATTAATTACATTGGGTCAGAGTCAGTGTCCATCAGTGGATGGACCCCATTAATTACATTGGGTCAGTCTGTCCATCAGTGGGTGGACCCCATTAATTACATTGGGTCAGTCTGTGCATCAGTGGGTGGACCCCATTAATTACATTGGGTCAGTGTCCATCAGTGGGTGGACCCCATTAATTACATTGTCAGTGTCCAGTGGGTGACCCCATTAATTACATTGGGTCAGAGTCTGTCCATCAGTGGGTGGACCCCATTAATTACATTGGGTCAGAGTCTGTCCATCAGTGGGTGGACCCCATTAATTACACTGGATCAGTGTACATTGGGTGGACCCAGAGTCAGTGTCCATCAGTGGATGGACCCCATTAATTACATTGGGTCAGTGTCCAGCAGTGGGTGGACCCCATTAATTACATTGGGTCAGAGTCAGTGTCCATCAGTGATGGATCCCCATTAATTACATTGGGTCAATCTGTTCATCAATCGGGTGGACCCCATTAATTACATTGGGTCAGAGTCTGTCCATCAGTGGGTGGACCCCATTAATTACATTGGGTCAGTGTCCAGTGGGGTGGACCCCATTAATTACATTGGGTCAGTGTCCATTAGTGGGTGACCCCATTAATTCATTGGGTCAGAGTCAGTGTCCATCAGTGGGCGGACCCCATTAATTACATTAGTCTGTTCATCAGTGGTGGACCCCATTAATTACATTGGGTCAGTGTCCATCAGTGGGTGGACCCCATTAATTACATTGGGTCAGTGTCCATCAGTGGGTGGACCCATTAATTACACTGGATCAGTGTCCATCAGTGGGTGGACCCCATTAATTACACTGGATCAGTGTCCATCAGTGGGTGGACCCCATTAATTACACTGGATCAGTGTCCATGAGTGGGTGAACCCCATTAATTACACTGGATCAGTGTCCATGAGTGGGTGGACCCCATTAATTACACTGGATCAATGTCCATCAGTGGGTGGACCCCATTAATTACACTGGATCAGTGTCCATCAGTGGGTGGACCCCATTAATTACATTGGGTCAGTGTCCATCAGTGGGTGGACCCCATTAATTGAATTGGGTCAGTGTCCATCAGTGGGTGGACCCCATTAATTACATTGGGTCAGTGTGCATTAGTGGGTGGACCCCATTAATTGAATTGGGTCAGTGTCCATCAGTGGGTGGACCCCCATTAATTACATTGGGTAAGAATTGTCAGTGTCCATCAGTGGGTGGACCCCATTAATTGAATTGGGTCAGTGTCCATCAGTGGGTGGACCCCATTAATTGAATTGGGTCAATGTCAGTGTCCATCAGTGGGTGGAGGGAGTGCTCCTTGTAGGGCCTACTTCTTTCCTATCACTCTTTTGAATGTCTGGGATCCTTCTGTTTTCTCCTAATTCACCCTGAGATAACTGCATGGTAAACAGGGTAAATTCCAAAGAAACAAAGTGTCCAGTTTCTTTCTAGTATAAAATATACCCTGACTTACCTTTAAAAACCATAGATTTGTACCATGAATTAACTGTCTAACTTATATTCGCTCCAGAGAGGTAAATTTGCTCCAGCATTTCGTCCTCAACTATTACGGGATTATGAACACATCGTTAATAATATGCAATCGAAGTCGGAGCAGGTACTGGACTCCCGTGGCTATTCCTCTTATGCTGGTACAGATGAAAAAGGTAGGGGAAAAGCAAAAAAACTCCTTGCCCTCCTCTCCAAACCATACAAACATGCTAGCTTCTCAATGAAAAATATTCTTTATCAGGTACAATTGACTTAGAAATTTTCATTAGTGTTTTATTTTTTATGTTAGCTTTTCCTTGAAAATGCAAAGATTGACAGGGTTCTGATTGGGACCAATGATTGAAGCTTGGTCAGTTTCTTCTTTGATGTCTGAGATCTTTTTCTATAGTGGATAATGGTTAGATTTAATCTTCAATTGCTTCAACGTTGAGATGAATATAAGTTTATAGTTATTAAAATTAATAACATTGTTAAAGCTCTGTCACCCTTTCTTTCTTTCTTTCTTTCTTTATCAGTTACCATTCTACCTTTCGGTGTATGAGTTCAGATGCCCGAGATGATCATTCTCCAGGATGCCTTGTCCTGGCATTTTCTGTTTCCTTCCAAAAACATTAAATTTCTATGCTTCAATGCCTCTTTTATATCTTCTTCCCACTTTCTCTGAGGTCTGTCTTTTGGTCTTTTACCTTGGGCTTTAGCACTGTATACTGATTTAGCTATTCTATTGTCATTCATTCTGCTTACATGCCCAAACCATCTCAATTGATTTGTTTCTATCTTAGTTTTTATGCCATCTGCTTTGGTTTGATCTCTTATTGTTGTGTTTCTGATTTTGTCTCGTTTAGTTTTCCCTACCATTCTTCTTAGATATTTCATTTCAGCTGCCTGTACTCTACTGTATTCTATACTGTCTAAAGTCCAAGTTTCGCTGCCATAGAGGAGATTAGGACAATAAACTGTATTGTATACTGCCATTTTGGTTTTTGTTGACAATTCTTGCTTGTTTACAAATGCCTTTCCTAGATGGTTATATATTGCACTTGCCTTTTGGATTGTCTGGCTGATTTCTTCTCTTAGTTTTCCCTCTGAGTTAATCATTACTCCTAGGTAATTGTAGCTTTGAACTTGTTCTAAATTCTCCCTGCCTAATTTAAGATTTTGTGTTTTAGTTTCCCTAGTTACTAGCATTGTTTTGGTTTTCTTTGCATTTACTCTCATTCCTCTTTTTATTTAGTTCATTGTTCATAATGTTGATATTCGACTGAAGGTCACTTTCTGATTTTCCAAACAGACCTAAATCATCGGCAAATGAAAGCATTGATACATTTACTGGTTTGAGCTTCCACATACCTACATTCATTTTCTTCATTTTTGAGGAAGCCTTTGCAACTGAATCCATAAATGTGATAAACAAAAGAGGACTTAGGATAAAACCCTGTCTTACTCCTATATCTACATCAAATTCTTCTGATACATTTCCAGCTACTCTCACTGCACATATTGGTTTATTGTAAAAAAATTTAATGGCTTCTGTTAAATTTTGCTCTACATTGTGTTCTTTTAAGGAATGCCATAGTTTGTCCCTCCTCACAGTGTCAAATGCCTTTTCTAAGTCAATAAAACACAGGTGCAAGTCAAAGTTTCTCTCAAGGAATTTTTCTATTATTTGTCTAATTGTAAATATGTGGTCTTGTACACTTCTTCCTGGTCTAAATCCACTCTGATGCTCTTCATTCTGATCCTCTACTCTTTTCCTTAGTCTCATTTCCAGTATCCTGGCATATATTTTTCCTGGAATGCTAAGTAGTGATATCCCTCTATAGTTTGATCATTCCATAATTGATCCTTTCTTATCTATTGGTACTACCGTTCCCTTTTTCCAGTCGTCTGGCACCTTTTTGGACGTCCATGCTTGTTGGCATATTGCATGTAGTAGTTTGTCTGCCTCTCTGCCTTGGTTTTTAATCATTTCTGGATAAACTTGATCTGCTCCTGGGGCTTTTCCTAGTTTCAACTTTTCTTATAGCTGTTTGGATTTCTTCCATTGATATATCTACATCTTCAGCTGTGTCCTTTGGATTACTCGATACTCTTACTAATTGATCTTTACTCCTTGTTTCATACGTTCTGGAGGGATCATGTAATTGTTGAAAATGCTTTCTCCATGTTTCCATGATTTCGCTGTCTTCTTTCATTATTTCTCCTTTAACATTCTTAATTTGTCGTCTTTCTATTGGCCCCCAGAACAGCTTTTGATTTTCTTTGATAGCTTTCTTTCTCGCTGTCTTCTTTCATTATTTCTCCTTTAACATTCTTAATTTGTCGTATTGGCCATGCTTTGTCTTTCTCCCCCAGAGAACAGCTTTTGATTTTCTTTGATAGCTTTCTTGGAGTTTTTGTCCAAACTCTTCCCATTGTTCCTGTATGGCTTTCCTCACTTCCTCTTTGGTGATAGTTTTTATTTACACAATCTATTCTATCCTCTGGTCTCTTTGTTTGCAAGTATTTCTTCCAGGCATCCTTCTTTTCTTTAATCTTAGTCTTGACATTTTCATTCCACCATGCTGTTCTTTTCCTATCTCCTTTAATTTGTTTCCTACCACAGACCTCTTCAGTACAACTGAGGAGTGTTTCTTTATACATCTGCCACCTTTCTTCTATTGTGCTATCATTCAGATCCATCTGTCTTTCACTGATAAATCTTTTTATCCTAGATTGATATACCTGTTTTACTACTGGTTTATTTAATTCGTCTATTTTGAGTTTAGTAGCTTTCTTCTCTTTCCTTTTCTGTTTGTTTTCCTCAGTCAGTAATCTCATTTTAGCAATCACTAAGAGATGATCACTAAATATGTCTGCTCCTCTGTTTACTCTTGCATCCAATGTACTGTAAAAAAGGAAGCTGCTAACTATTATGTAGTCTATCATTGACTTTTCACACATGTCTTCATTTACTCTTGTATATTTGTTGATATCTTTATGAGGAAAAAAGGTGTTGGCTATTTTCATGTTATTCTTTAGGCAAAAATCTATGAGTCTCTCTCCATTTGGAGAAGTTGTTGTCTCTCCTTCTTTACCTATTACTCCTCCTGACATTTCTACATTGTTGCCTACTCTAGCGTTTAAATCTCCTTAAAGCATTAATTCCTGTTTGGATTTGAGATTCTCTGCAGCTATTTGTAAATCATTTTCGAAGATATCTTTTTCTTCTTTAGTTGTGTCTTCGTTTGGTCCATAAGCTATTAATAATTTAATTTCTCGTCATTTTGGTTTAATATTTACCTCTAATAGCCGTGGGCTTATAAATTTCCAACTTTCTAGAAGCTTTTCATGCCTTTTATGCACTAGGAGGCCTACTCCTGCTCTAGCTCTATCTTTGACATCTACTCCTTGTCCTTTTTTCTTTGTTTCTGTAATGGCCAAAATATCCACTTTGAATTTTTCCATTTCTTCAACTAATTCTAACTCTTTTCCATTTATTGCCCTAACGTTCCATGTTCCAAAAATCACAGTCCGTGTTCGTTTCCAAGTTCGTCTTCCAAAGATCAAGCCGGTTATATTTCTTTTACTTCTCTGAATCAGGTTGTTTTGGATAAGCAGGGATTTGCCCACTGTACCGTAGGTAGATGGTGAGGCTGCCACCTTGAGACCCCCTACCAGGCCTTGTTATATTCTGTCAGGGTTAACTCCCTTAGCCTTTAGTCATTCAAGACCAGCCTAACTCCCTTAGCCTTTGGTCATTCAAGACTGACATGCAAGGCAGCAGGTTGTTTTCTGTCAGGTTAACTCCCTTAGCCTTTGGTCAACCAAAAGCCACCTGCAAGGCAGCAGGAGACTCGTGGAGGGCGAGATCATCTACTCCCCCGTACAGGTGCTTACCTGTCCACTGCCCAGGTCACCCTTTCTAATTTAAAATGGTATTAGGTTTATTTGGGGTTTTTTGCACTAACGCTACAAATAAAATTAATCCACTTCTTTTCGGCTCCAGTAATGATTTCAAACTCTTTAGTTCTAGTTTTAGCTGTACGTTTCGAAATGTGACAATTAAGTCCTTGGTTATCTTCGTGTGAGTTACTTCATGCCCAGGAAACATTTTTATGGACAAAATGTTTAAATAATTTAGATTTAGACAGGATAAGAAGTGTAAATAGCTTTATCTTTAAAAAATGATTGTTATATAGTTACAGAAGTAAACAATTTCTTTTGAGGCTACTAAATCCTTCTTGAATTAATCCAATTGGATTGTATGAAAATATTCTCCATGTTGTTTATTTGCTTTTTCTTTGCAGATCCATCAGGTGGACATATACCCAATGCCATTAATATCCCATTCTCATCATTGTTCAATGAAGACAAGACATTCAAGTCACCAGAGGATTTAGAGAAATGTATGTGAAAATGTAGAGCAAGAAAACTGCCTGCCATTCTAAACATGAAAAAATATCAAATGTGAAAGCTTTTCTTCATGATAATTTTGAGATATGATGATAATGATATACAGAGAGTTTGTAAATTCTATCTTTGTTTTGTTTCTTAAGCTACTATGCTGCCTTAACATGTTGCTATCCATTAGCCTTACATGGGAGGTAATAACCCCGGCCAGCGAGGTTAGTTGACGTTCAGATGCTTTTAGTTCTGAGTTTTGAGGGCTAATACAACCATGCTCCCTTTTCTAGTTATTCTCATATTATAATTAATAATCACAAATTAATCCATACACATTTTTTTCATTAAGAATTATATCATGTTGAAGCTGGTTTGTTCTCTTTATTAAGTACAAAATGATGCCCAAATCATGTAATGTCAGCAATAACGTTGATAAATCCACTCCACGCACAACAGAGGAAGTCTATTCTTCTAAAGAGATCACAATGAAAGTTTATTTCCCAGTCAACATATACTTGATTTATTTGCTATACATGAGCTTTGATCTCAATGCAGATTTTGTACCCTCTGCAAAGTGGGCAGAGTCCCAAAATATTGTGATGCAACTTTTTTGTCAATTACTTCAGGTGGGGGTGCAGGTCCTGAAAATGATTTTTATAGTCCTTAAAATGGACAATTCAAACCACTACCACTGAACTCAGCATGTCTAAATTTGCCTGCAAAATAGGAGGGGGGATGTGCTTATCATATGTTTGCTATGGAAAGGCCGCCATCTTGGATTTTTCTAACGAAAATATGGTCAACTTCAGTTGATAAAGGCTTTTTAGTTTTTAAGAGATTTGATGGTAACTTTGCACACATTTTATTTGGTTTGATATCTAGAATTTTGATAAATGTTGATTTTATGAAAATAAATTACTGAATGTAGGACCATTTCCATTTTTTGGCAAACGATATCGAAAATTGCCTCTGAGCGATTTTTTTCACTTTAACTATTGATGCTATATACCAAAATTGGGGGCAATCAGACTATAAATAAGAAAGAAGTTGATGAATCATTGTTAAAAGCTAACATTGGGAGAGAACTGTATTTGAAATTATTTTTTCTGTTATTTGTATGTTTTTTCTCAAATACCCCTAGAAGAGTAGGATAATACTTTGAAGCGTATTGAGACGCTCTCAAATTCTTCTTGTTTACCCTATTTCAACTGCTCCGGTTCCCATATACTCATGTCAGACGGCACCTTTTTGATAACAGGTTTATTGGCTTTTATAATGCAAAAGATATGTTGAAGGTTTGACCCGTGTAGTTCCTAAAAAAATTGTGTAAATTCAAAGAATCGATACTGAGCGTCTTTTATGGTATGATACTGATTGTGAAGGGAATGAACTGCTCTGTGCAATAATACAATTAGATTTGTCCAGTTTTGGGCCAAAAATGTCTTTTCAGGACATGTGCAACCCCACCCCCTTAAGTAACAAGTAATCAGTGACCAATCAAATCATTGCACACCTATGGTCAGCCTGAGTGGAGGATGTGACCTTCAGTCAATAGAAAGATACCATTTTCAAAGTTAACCAATGAGGGGACATTGTGTGGAGGATTATATCAAATGTCAAATATATAAAGATATATATCCACCTCTTTTTCACATAAGAATGAAGACAGTGGAGTGTGGAAAGTGCAAGGGAAAGTTGAAACTTTCAGCTGGGTACAACAAAGGGACTTTGATGTCTAAAACAGATCATTTCACATGTTCATGATGACATGTATGATATCTGGACAAGAGGAAGGGCAATAGAGATTACAAAAATCTGTCTTCCTTTTTTTTATAGAAATGGATTTAGGAGGGAGGCTGACATTGAGAAGCGGGGCAAGATGTGAAAAACCACTGCATCTTTAAGATTAAGATTTATGTCTTAGCTTTGAATAAACTATGATTTATTCTCTGTATTTTCATGCTCCAATCAGTTTGTGGTAAAGAAATATCTCCATAGCTTGACACTGTCACTGGTTTCATTATCAGACTGAAATAAGTCATTGTTGTGCTATGTTACACTTTTTTTTTTCTTTCTTTTTTTTCCCCCCAGTGTTTAAGAATGCTCAAGTTGATATGACAAAGCCGATAATTGCCTCATGTATGACTGGAATGACTGCCTGTTCATTGGTGGCGGCAGCTTTTCAGCTTGGCAATCCTGATGTGCCGCTATACAATGTAGGCCTTTTTTTTACTGAGCCTGATGTGACACATGTCAGATTTCTTGTCATAAATGTTCCTGCATAAATATTAGGAACAGCTTAAGTAGAATTAGATTGTACAAAATATTATACAGCCATTATCCTTAGTGTTTCAATTATATATATTTTTGAGATAAAATATTTGGGTTATTTTTAAGTATAGATACATGTGTGTGTGTTTGTATAAAGGTATATATATACACACACACACACACAAACACACACACACACATGTTTATATAGTATTATTACTATTATTATTATTATTATTATTATTATTATTATTATTATTATTATTATTATTATTATTATATTAATATTATTATTGTTTTATTAATATTATTATATTAATATTATTATTGTTTGTTATTATTGTTTTTATTATTTAATTATCTTTTTATTATTATTATTATTATTATTATTATTATTATTATTATTATTATTATTATTATTAATATTATTATTATTATTATTATTGTTGTTGTTTTCATTAGTCTTTGTATTGTTAACAGCAGCAGTAGTATAGTAGTAATAGGAATACGAGTAGTAGTAGTAGCAGCAGTAGCAGTAGTAATAAAATGCTGACATCAGAATTATCACTGTATTTTGTAAGTAATAGTTTTATTGTGCATTTCTATATAAAATGAAAAAAAGACTTTTCTTTCAATTTAAAAATTTTTCTTCACATTTTTTTTTTTTGCCTTTTACTTGTCCGTTTATTTTCAGGGTTCCTTCACAGAATGGAGTGCTCGAGCTGATGCCAGTGACGTCGGAAGGATTGTGAAAAAGAATAATGTGTTCCATGTTTTTATTTGCCTTTGAATTCTGTTAATATCTAAAAAAAAAATTTCTGACTACCCAATTTTCCTTTTTCCCCCACAAACCTTTTTTTTTACTTTGTATCTGAAATCCACCGCTGGTAAGAACAGCACTGGTCATGGAAATAA
Organism: Doris montereyensis; assembly: GCA_037039925.1. Taxonomy (NCBI): domain Eukaryota; kingdom Metazoa; phylum Mollusca; class Gastropoda; order Nudibranchia; family Dorididae; genus Doris; species Doris montereyensis. The sequence goes on from JAXRKP010000541.1 coordinate 78,741, forward strand.
GTGGGGTTTTTTATCTGATGGGAACCAAGGGACATTACTGTACCAATACCGGTACCTAATGTATTGTAACACAATAATAAGCTCGTCTTGGATTATTTCATCGATGAATTTATGGTTGTGGGATTTTTATTTGCTATCATTATTTTCATTTTAAAATTGTGTATGGTTACTTAGATCACCCATGTAATTCAATTTCTCTGAGAAACAAACTACTTAATTTCTAAATCAAAAAGGCACACAAAGTCATAAGCATGTTTCCAACACCCCCCCCCCTCCCTTCCCCCCCCCCCCCAGCCCAACCCACCATTCTTTCAACACAGTACACTTGCAATTTACAGTGGTCCTTATATTGTAGGACAGGTAAACATATGGATAATCACCTTTCAACATTTCAAGTCTGTGAGACGAGATAAAAATAATATAATTTGCGTTATGCATCTTTGTTCCTGAGATTAGTTAATGCAAGTGTGTTGCATAACCCATTATAACTATTCTGGTGACATTTGAGATTTGGATTACTTCCTTCTTAACTGGTCAATATTACACTTGTATGCAAAAACGTGTCAATCCTAAGTGTGATACTGTCAGTGGCTAGAGGAATGTGTTGCAATAATGTTTATGTAATACTGTTCATGGTTACATTTTTGATCTGGTCAGTCACTTAGCATTCTTATAACTAGCATAATAATATGTGATGATGTCATTGGTAAAAGATGATGTCAAGAGACAAAGTGTTATTATATTCTGATATTTTCTTTTAAGCAGTGTTTTTATAAGATGTAAATATAGTAGTACCTTTTGTTTCTATATAATGCGAATCATTGCATCCTATCGTAAAACAAAATGTCCTCTTTATCAAATTTCTAAAATCATGAGCCTCTGTTAATAAAGAAAATCAAAACAACAAGATATTTTTTTTAAATGTTGCCTTTTTACTAATGTTAGTGTGAATTGTGTTAAATTTTATCAACTGCCTTTTCCTGAGTAAGCCTTTTTGTTTTAAAGTGACTTGATAAACATTTTTTCAAAAATGGGTCACATTCTATTAATCTTTATGTCGGCTTTGAATTTCTATATGGCCTTGGTGGTCCAGTCATAGACAGGTGACCTAGAGGCCATGAGATCATGAATTTAATTCCTTTATATCCTTTAGAAAACTGGGTGGTTTTTCATTTCCTTGAGTTGCAAATGGGTATTAGCCATTACTGGGAGATTAAGCCTCTAGCAGACAGGTATTCTATCATGGGGAGGGGGGAATGGGATTACATGTCCCCTTATTTATCCAAAGATCCTAGGATAAACCTTAGACGGTTGTACAAGCCTTCGCTTTGTTTTTATTTACACTAAGAATGCTATGTGTTTCAAAATCTGGTGTGAAGATAGTTGAACTTAAACTTATGGGTTTGAGGACTTTTTAGTCCACGCAGTAATTAGAGAGGTGAATTTTTGTGCTGAGAGAGAGATCATAAAGTGAAACCAAAAATGTAGTAGAGACAGTCTGGCTTTGGACTTTTTTTTTAAGATATGAAGGGAGATAATGAATGTCTAGATACATACAGTGTAAGTCACAGGGACAAGATAAGAGGCATATCACAAATAAACTAGAGAAAACTAGTGGAGGATGATGCGAAGAGTGGGGGTCTTTTGTTGAAGGACTTAACAAGATAGGAACAAGTGGAAGCTTGTTGTTCCTGGCCTATGACCTGGTACAGGGTGAAATGGCAATGGCGATGGGATACATTATGTAATTACTATCTTTTTTGCAAGGCAGGAGATAATGAATGTTGAGATATATTATGTAATTACTATCTTTTTTGCAAGGTAGGAGATAATGAATGTCGAGATACATTACGTAATTACTATTTTTTTTACATATTGGAGATTAGGATATCTACATACATAATGCAATTACTTTGTTTTATAAACGGGTTGGAGATAATGAATGTCTAGATGCATTACATAATTACTATGTTTTATACTGGTTGTTCTATTATGTTATTACAACTTATCATGTTTGGTTTTTAACTGGATAAAGAAAAATGAGCTGTAATATACATGTGATTTTGTGAAATGTCTTTTTAGACTAATATTCCATGCCATGAATTAATCATAATAAATTTTGAATTTCAGCTAATAATTGTTTGTGTTTGTTATTTTTCATTGTGAGTATGTGCATTTGTGTGTGTATGTGTGTGTGTGTCAGTTTTGGTATCTTGAATCATATCATACATGCATGTCAGAATGTGACTGGAAAAGCTGGGTTCAAAATGTCATACATGTACTTTCATTTATTTTTTTCAAGATAAATTTGAGTCTTTCCAATTAAACAAACAAAACAAACAGTAAGATATGGCCAATGTATATCAGCCTCTTTTGTATACTCCATACTAATAATAACAATAATAATAATGCAAAATTTATTTAGCACCCCTATCTATGAGGGCCATGCTCAGTTGCGCTGTACAAATGCCTAGACATAAATCATAAAATAGCTTGCATAATATATTCGCAGCTGTCTCCAGCACACATTCATTTCTTGTGTGATCCTGCCATTTTTTTTTCAATGGATCAGTCAGCAGTTGTCTCAAACATCTGGCCTGGAAGACACCAATTGAACTTTATGTATGTATGTGCATGTAATGTATGTATATATATATATATATATATATATATATATAAATATAATATATATATACTATATATATATATATATACTACTCTAAAAGTACAAGTAGCTCAAGTCAGAAACGTTTTATTGATTTGAAAGTGTCTCTTTAGTTCAGATAATCTTGGATATTCTTGTTGAAATAAAGATGTTAAAACTCCCATTATCTAATATTTTGTTTTCTTATAATTTGTATTGACATCTCAATACATGTAGCCTACCCATTCCGAAAATGAGCTAACTGTCGGATTCATTCAGTTGTTACTGAATGAATACAATTGCCGTGAGATATCTTCCAGATCAAATGACTACTGCTGCACATTGTAATTTGTAGTATAATAGTACATGTACCTTCATGGTAAAAATTGTTTTGTGTGGTCGAATTTTGTGCGATAGGAGATGTAGATTTCATCAACTTGAGACTAGGCTTCCATCCAAGAAAGCAGAAAACATAAATATTTGGTTAAATTGGGAATCTCAGTGAAATTATTTTTTTCTAAGAAAGCTACATTTAAAAAAAAAAATTTGGCGGGGGGGGGGGAGGGGTTCATTTTAGTAGGGTATTCAGTAAACATACATTAATTTGAGCTGATGACCACGAAAATGGCCAAATGTGTACATGTATTCTTTAGATCAGTTTGAACTTATACAAGAAGAAATAATTCAAACTGTAAAATAGGCATGGTCCCAGTCCCATCCTCAAACATTGATGAATGACAATGACAGTCACTTGCACTTATTGACTCCAGTATAGTGAGAGTAAGACGGTGGAGCAAACTGCCAACAAAGTGAAATCTACACAGCAGCGATGAAAACTTCAAAGATTAAGTTGAATACAACGTTTTCGAATCAAAATTCCATGTGTGCTCGTACGACAGCAATATTTTAATTGAGTTAGCTATTGTGAAGATTGTTTCATTGAAATGTATCTTGTCCAACATATTATGCGATGATCTCAAGTTGAAGTAAGAGGAAACAGCAAGATGAAAGATAGGTGAAAGGGTGAAATGAAAGAAGTAGGACTATCATAGGCGGGCCTTTCCCGCCAAACCGCCCACTATTGTGAAGAAGAAGAGCAAGAAAGACAATTAAAAACGATTTAACGTGCCCATGTATGTATATGTAAGATGCTCGCAGTAATACTAATATCATGAAGTTTGAATATCGACCCTAGGGTAAGTGTAAGAATATGAGGGAGTACTTAAGATACCACGCGAGTGTGTGTGTGTGTGAGAGAGAGAGAGAGAGAGAGAGAGAGAGAGAGAGAGAGAGAGAGAGAGAGAGGGGGGACGGAGAGGGGGAGAGAGAGGGGGGCAGAGAGAGAGAGAGAAAGAGAAGGCGGGGAGACAGAGAGAGAGGTGGAGAGAGGGGAGCAGAGGATAGATAGAGAGAGAAAGAGAGGGAGGGGAGAGACAGAGAGAGAGAGACACACAGAGAGAGAGAGAGAGAGAGGGAGACACAGAGAGAGACAGAGAGAGAGAGAGATAGATAGAGAGAGAGAGAGAGAGAGAGAGAGAGAGAGAGAGAGAGAGAGAGAGAGAGAGAGAGAGAGAGAGAGAGAAAACCTGTATCTAACCAAGGAGAGTAATTGCAATAACTCTAGGCAAAATTAACGGGACAAGAAGGTGGCTGTCTATTACATTGTGGTCCTGTTACAGTTAGTTTAGCCGATGCAGGGTGCGCCACCCGAAAATCGCATTGTCTTCTTATCCATTATTTCGATTAAAACATCTTTCACTTTACAGTTTCCTAAATAACATGTACAAGTGATGATGTAACTTGTGTGTGCAAGTATTTGTAAGAGAAACATAAGGAGAAAAGTGTAAATAAAAAGAAGTAATAATCAGTATTAAAAGTATGGATTTTGGGATGACTGCATATTATTACTCCAAGATTTTCCCAGAGATGTATATCTATATCCAAGATGTTCTTTTATATCGACCTATCCGCATTATTATGAGCACATATTATTACGTAGGCCTATTCTAATGCCAACTTTACTGGTCCGACACTGTCTACTATGGCAGTTGGGAAGGTCAAGAATTGGCAAATGAAAGAAAAGATTAGAATTGTTTACCCACCCACAAACAATTCTTTACTCAAGCACAACTACACGAAAAAAGCGATCATGGTTTAAATCAATACACCTGGATACGTCATGACCGTTGCTTCGTAAAGAAGACCGGACGAAAGGAAAATAAGAATCGGTTCGATGTCCTAATGTTAAAATAGTAAAACTGAAGTCTTTCTACGGTCCACCGTAATGTATAAGTATCATTATGACCCGACTAGATTAATGAAAATAATCATACTTTTTAGAAGCTTAGGGACTGGTCACCGGCGACCAAGTTAAATGTAGCGTGTCGTGTTATCCTTTAAGCGTGGAGAGCTGCACTTAACACAACAGATTAAGTAAGACAAATATATTGATACAGCGTGTGTACGATCATTGAGCTCTAGACTCTTTCAGGTGGGGTTGAATCAGAAACTGAACTAGTACGAGTTCTCAATATGTTCTTAAAAGTTTGGGGACAGCTTGAAGAGAGCATATCATTATCAACCAATTGTCACCAATCGACAGAAATGGAAGATGACTACGTGTCCATCTTATCGACTCAATACGTCCAACCAAAATCCATGTCTGGACTTTACTTCTGATGTCCCTTACAATAATAGAAATTTGTGTCTATGTAACAAACACGACTTACCGACTAAATCGACGCGTTATTTTGACTACGGCATGTTCAATTTTTTGTCGGTTGGTCGTTCAGATAAGTCATGAGTCATCGGCTATGAAGCCTATGAAGCCTATTGGGGTGGGGGGGGGGGTAATCAAGCTCGATAAATAATCTTTTTTTTATAATTCAGGGCCCCAAAATAAGCAAAATCATTGCATAACAACCTGGAAAAAGGGTTCCTTTGTATTTAAGAATTTAGAAAAGTAATGTTTTTCTTTTGTTGTTGTTGCTGGGACTTAAGACTCGTGCCAATAGACTTCCGCCACGAGATTCCCGCCTCGGAACTTGCGCGTTTGATTAAAATAAATATTCCATTTCAAATAGGTACACACCAACCGATAAAACCCGACGTCGTGTTGTTTACGTTCCTAATGGACACACCTAAAAGAAACAACGTCTCAAAAAACTCAGGTGTACATACACCAGTCGTGTCGTGTCTGACAGGTGGATTCAAGCCCCATGCCGTACTCAAAACGACACGTCTATTTAGTCTTTTAGTTGTTTAGTCGTATTGGTCACATGGACATACACTTCTGTTATTTGAAGGTCCCATAAAGTATTAAGTATTATATCTCTGCGCTAATTTCTCTTCAGGACTTTAGTCTTTAGACTGATTTATGTTGGACGTTTTGAGTCGGTTAGATGGACACGTAACCAGAGACAGAGAGAGAGAGAGAGAGAGAGAGAGAGAGAGAGAGAGAGAGAGAGAGAGAGAGAGAGAGAGAGAGAGAGAGAGAGAGAGAGAGAGAGACAGAGACAGACAGAGACAGACAGAACAGACAGAGACAGACAGACAGACAGAGAGACAGAGAGAGAGAGACAGAGAGAGAGAGAGAGAGAGAGAGAGAGAGAGAGAGAGAGAGAGAGAGAGAGAGAGAGAGAGAGAGAGAGAGGGAGAGAGAGAGAGAGAGAGAGAGAGAGAGAGAGAGAGAGAGAGAGAGAGAGAGAGAGAGAGAGAGAGAGAGAGAGAGAGAGAGAGAGAGAGAAAGAGAGAGAGCGAGAGAGAGAGAGAGAGAGAGAAAGTACTGCTTGTACCTGTAGGTAATGTGCTTATCTCTGCTTTCTTTGCATGATCCATACACATACACTGACATGTACTGAATACCCTTATCCAAATTTAGAGTCAGATAATGCCAAAATGAGTGGGTTGTACGAGAACTGGCCTTGTGTCCATCATGTTCGGTCATCTTTTGAATTCATCGTTATCTCTTATTTTGTCTGGTATTAATAAAATTCCTGATATAAAGTTTAATCAAAATTGTTGCCAGACGTTTAACGTTTTAAAATGTGTGTGATAAATACCGATATCAAATTTTAATGATGGCGTGTTTGTATAACGGTGTTTAGAATGAATATTACCCAGGGATATTGGGTCTTTGATTAGAGTTGTTGAGTTCGCCACGTAAATGTCAATGCCAATCGCTTTGACAAACTTCTTTTAGTAACGAAATAAAACTTATCTGCCTATGTCCGTGTTTTTAGAAAGTTGTTTGAGAGAGAGAGTTTTTTTGCTTGTCGTTCATTTTGGTTTGCTTTGTTTAGGGTTTTTACTGCTTCTCTCTTGTTGATATTAGTGGGGTTTTTTGTATTTGTATTATCCTTCATGTATAATATCCACAAGGGTTATTCCATCCACTGTTGCCATACAATTCTCAGGGGTGCAGTAAAATAAATGAATATAAATTGAGAGATACGTGTGTAAAAAAATATGTTGGTAATGCAAAGGGGGAAATATAGAAAGAGATATAATATGAAACGAATGCATTGCAATAAAGATAAACTGCTGAAACGAGGAAAGGAGATGTGTTTAAAACACTGTTTGGTACCAATCTGACCCCCTCCCCCAAGACACCAGTGTCTTCCTAAAACAACACCATTAACACCATGCCAATCTGTTCTTTAACATTATTAAAGTGAAATATTTAGGAGGTAGACATGGGAAATATCCTTTGGCACTTCTTTTCAATAATCATAATACGTACTTTTTACAACTATCCTTCCAGCATCACCACACATTCTTTTTCTTCCTACACTCATTGTCATATTGGTCTGCGTGTAAATCTGCCCTTAGCACCGCTTCCATTCTCAAGGGGATAATTTCCATCAAACGACAATAGCTGACACGAAAACATTGACAAGCAATGAAGAGGTAGACAACCAGATGAGAACTCTCCAAAAGTTTGCACAAGTTTGAGGCTACGTCACACCTCGGAACCATTGCAATTGCTTCACCAGTGTTTCACCAACACACCCACTCAGCCTTAGCTTGTTTTGTAATCGATTTCAGATCAAGTTTTCTGTAACAAAAACCTCTCTGAAAGCATAACACTCCTGGCACTGGCTCAAGTTAGAGTTTGGTCATTTGTTTTCCCTATCAAACAGTCGATCTACAGAGATTGGATGACTTGTGTAAACATTGCTACATGACGAGAGCACCTAAAACAAAGGTTTAATGAAGAAGAAGAAGAGAGAAAGAGAGAGAGAGAGAGAGAGAGAAGAGAGAGAGAGAGAGAGAGAGAAGAGAAGGAGAAGAAGAAGGAGAAGAAGAAGAAGAAGAAGAAGAAGAAGAAGAAGAAGAAGAGAGAAGAAGAAGAGAAGAGAGAAGAAGAAGAAGAAGAAGAAGAAGAAGAAGAAGAAGAAGAAGAAGAAGAAGAAGAAGAAGAAGAAGAAGAAGAAGAAGAAGAAGAAGAAGAAGAAGAAGAAGAAGAAGAAGAAGTAATGAACCAGCCACACACAGTAAAATACATTTATCAAGATAGTAAAATATATAGATAAGTAAACGAATAAAACAACAACAAATAAACAGACAGATAACCCCCAAAAACTCCATGACATTAACTAATACACCCTTTATTATAAGCAAGCAAAACTTATAGAGAACTACGTAACGTATTGCTTTAGAAATCTCGCTTCTATACGATATTTGTTATTCCACGCACCAGTTATTACTATCGTAGGCTTATGCATTTATGATTGAAATGTAACAGCCCCTGACATTTCACGGCAAGCTCTTTGATAAGCTATTAGAATAATAATAAAGGCAACGTTCTTACCAAATTTCACTATCAACAGGTAAACGAATAGACTTGTCAGTGGGAGGAAAAGAAAAAAATCAAAGAGTAAAACGAGTGTTTCTCATAAGAGGATAAAATCGCCGTATTTTTTGTTATGAAGCAAATAAATTATGTTATTTCAGCGTTTTCAAACGTTGCTGTTGATGACGTCATAGTCGCTGTTTTTGTGTGACTGGTGGTGATCTGTTTTGTACTAAATTGGATTACTAGGCTTTTTTTTACTTGTCCTTGTTGATATGTTAGCTAGCTATTTATTGTTTAAGTTGTATTTTATAGTGGTCTT
>JAXRKP010000541.1:95000-102500 GCA_037039925.1 Doris montereyensis
ATGTATATCAACAATACTGCCTAAATAAGTGAAATAATCTACCTTCTCAAGTGAGTGTCCTGGATGTCGATGGGTTTATCTGATGATGAGTTAATTTTCATGATCTTGGTCTTTCTTCCATGAATGTGGAGGCCGATAGAACTGGCTAGCTCATTTAAGTCTTCATTAAAAGCACTTATTTTGTTAATAACATTTTGTTAAGATAATTTGTATTTTCAACAACAACAAAAGTAATTTTAATTCCCGAATATCATCTAACAAATTTAAAATGGGATCTAAACATTTCAAAAAGATTTAAGTTCACTTTTAAATCTTTCTTCATCTTGAATTTCTCTCAAAACGTATTTCGGAAGATGTTTCTTTATTTGGAATCACTGAGGTTGTTCAGAGCTTTGGAAACCATTAGTTCCCAACCATTTCCGAACTATACAATCATGTTTTTCTTTGTTTGTTTGTTTATCATAATGTGTTTGTTTTCATTGACCGCTTTATTTCGCCTTGCACTATAACACCGTGATAACGATCCTAATATCATAACGATAAAACACAGTTTCTTGTCAATGATTATTAATTTTATCGGTTTGTTCCTATTTACATCTAAATGGGAACATGAAATCGACCACGATAATGTTATCAGTCTCACTCTGGTTTGTAGGCAGTGTTTGCTGGGGTGGTAGCTTAGCTTAGAGTTAAATGTGTCAAGCTGTCCTTTAGAAAACCATACACGTTGAAATGAATTGAGCACCGACAGGAGGAATGATTAACCGGGGTCAACCTATCAGTGTGTTGGCACCCTGACGTGGAACTCTTTGTGTATGATACGTAAAGGAAGCGGGTAGTGTAGATCTTACCTTAAGTTAACGGTTTGCCTTAATGGAATCGAACTCAACACTCGGGGAGGACAGCTGTCGAGGTGTTAATGCTTTGTTACTTGCTTTTGTTTCGTTTCTTATCTTCGGTTTTCTTTTGGTTATGATAAAGCACGTCGGAGTGATTGCAGTCTTTATGTAATAATGTTTATTACTAAGCCATGTGCAGGTAACATTGCATTGGCACGAGGCACATGGATTAGGGTTAATAGAGAAGCGTGTCTATCATTTGAGACCCACGTACACCGTATTAGGGTTCACACAATTTATCGATCCCCCACCCCACCCTTTCCCACCCCACCAAGAGAGGGTTAAAGCAGCCAATGAGTCTTTATATCGAACCGTGTGGGTCTTATAATGTCCTAGCTATTTAGCTATTTGTATAGTTGTGTACGTTAGCAACAGATGCTATATTTATAATTGTCTCTCAGCTCGTAGAATAGACTGGAGGAACATGGAGAGGTCAGCTACAAGCTTGAAAAGGTCATGTGGTAAATTAATATTTAATACTGTTACGTCACTAAATAAATTCAGACCCCCTGTGCGTATATAGCACCATAACCACTATGTGAAGTGCCCTCTCAACATTAAAAACACTGGGAAGAGGTGTAAAAGAATGTAGAAGAAGGAGGAGGAGGAGGAGGAGAAGAAGAAAAAGAAAGAAGAAGAAAAGAAGAAGAAGAAGAAGAAGAAGAAGAAGAAGAAGAAGAAGAAGAAGAAGAAGAAGAAGAAGAAGAAGAAGAAGAAGAAGAAGAAGAAGAAGAAGAAGAAGAAGAAGAAGAAGAAGAAGAAGAAGAAGAAGAAGAAGAAGAAGAAGAAGAAGAAGAAGAAGAAGAAGAAGAAGAAGAAGATATATATCTATCCATCTCTCTCACACACACACATACACACTCACACACACACAAGCACATACACACACACAGACACATTACCATGTCAAACGACTGGTGAGTCCAAAAGTTCTATTGCTTTGCGATAATGTTATAACTTTCTGTCGTCACGCTTTACTTGTCCTGCACGCCAACGTGGAACAATCACTTGTTCGATGCGCTTTATATATTCACATCATTTCACTACCTCCCCTCCTCCTGCACCTTGGGTTATGTTATGCAATGTATAAACTGCAGTGGAAGCAGTGGAGAGTAGCTATTAATTATTAAAAAACACTGTAGCTTTAATTGATGAGAATCTCCACAACCATAGCAACAGCGTCTAGAACTAGCATTAGCAGTGAGGAGCCCGGATATCAGGAGACATGGTCACAGTTGGCAGACGTCCAGCAGTGGCCTGAACTTACGTCCTGTTTACTGACATAATGTCATGAGAGTTTTATTTCCATCTTTGATATTTTGATTGGTAGTAGGACGGTAAGATGAGCTGGTAATTGAACGGGTTCCGAGCTTTGAAGAAGAAGGAGAGCATACACAGTAATTACCTGAAAGTTGTGCTTTCTATTCATTTAAAACCATTTCCTGATCCTAGACATGTCCCGTTGAGTCCGTGTAGGTTGGAATTGCTACGATTGAAAGTGCTAGATGGCATCATGAAGAAGAAGAAGAAGAAGAAGAAGAAGAAGAAGAAGAAGAAGAAGAAGAAGAAGAAGAAGAAGAAGAAGAAGAAGAAGAAGAAGAAGAAGAAGAAGAAGAAGAAGAAGAAGAAGAAAGAAGGAGAAGAGGAGGAAGAAGAGGAGGAGGAGGAGGAGGAGGAGGAGAAGGAGGAAGAAGAAGAAGAAGAAGAAGAAGAAGAAGAAGAAGAAGAAGAAGAAGAAGAAGAAGAAAAAGAAGAAGAAGAAGAAGAAGAAGAAGAAGAAGAAGAAGAAGAAGAAGAAGAAGAAGAAGAAGAAGAAGAAGAAGAAGAAGAAGAAGAAGAAGAAGAAGAAGAAGAAGAAGAAGAAGAAGAAGAAGAAGAAGAAGAAGAAGAAGAAGAAGAAGAAGAAGAAAGAAGAAGAAGAAGAAGAAGAAGAAGAAGAAGAAAAGAAGAAGAGAAGAAGAAGAAGAAGAAGAAGAAGAAGAAGAAGAAGAAGAAGAAGAAGAAGAAGAAGAAGAAGAAGAAGAAGAAGAAGAAGAAGAAGAAGAAGAAGAAGAAGAAGAAGAAGAAGAAGAAGAAGAAGAAGAAGAAGAAGAAAGAATACTTGTTTAGTGAACTGTAAGTATCGATATTCCATGCGTGAATATGTATAATGATCGCCATGATTTGTGTTGTCATCATCCCTCCTCGACATCCCCATGTATCATCGTTATCATCAATATCTTCCTGCTCCTCTTCAACATCATCATCATCATCATATTCCTCATCGTCATTAGCCCAGGTACACGGTCACTCTCCCCTGTATCAATTGAATCTTTCTAAGAAACGCATTGGGCCAGTAAGTTTGAAAACGTACTGAGAGTGGATTGCAGTCTTCAAATTGAAGGATAATGACCGGACATGACTCATTTACAATAACATATATATATACAGGTGGCGGTTATGATTAATTATGATAGACACTCCAACTTGTAGATGTCGCCATACTTTCGGTCGGCTGGCGACGGATTGAAATACAGCGTGTTGCATTTGATCCTTCAAGGCGGATGATGAAGCAACCGGAAATAACAATAACAAAATTTGAAATCTTTAATAATGCCTCTAATTGCTTCTATTAGGTCAATTTTAACTTCAGTCTTATCGAAAACCCAGGGTTGCGAAGAATTTGCGATGTTTTGCTTTATTTCGCAATTGTATGATTTTAAAATGTTGTTTTAGACACTTTTCCTACGACATAGGAAGGCGGCAATTTGACGGGCTCAATATAATCACGGTTTCTTGTCCTCCGCCTGCTTTTATTTGTGAGGCTTCTGAATGAAGGATATAGTATGTTTTCGGTCTACGTTTTCAAACGTCCTTATGATTACTAGCTAACGATAGTGAGTCATCACACCTTGGATTATCGACTGGGTTTCAAAATAGAATGTATTAATGTTTACCATACACTTAATAAAACTCATGATAGTAGCTGTAAAACAAAAGAGATCATAAAGTTAAAGTTGAGAACTCAGAACTATGACAATAAATAATATCAAAGCCCCATATGAACAAACAAAAACGAGACACATACAAGGAAAAGACAGAAAAAAATATTTGGATACTATGGGGTATCAAACCCGCGACCTCCGCATCGGCACCCATCGCCTCGCCATGAAAAAAAAGGATATGCTACCAAGCAAGCTAACTACGGTCCTTAAAATGAAGGTTGGCGTGTTGCGGTCAAAAACTTTGATTTGACGATCTTTAGAACATATCGCTACACTATCAATAACAATCAATAAAACGAGTTACAAATATCCTCAATTTAACTTGCTTGATATTAATAATGTCTTCACTTTCGTTTTGTTTCGTTCAGTCAGCTCAGAAGACTACTTCGAAGACACAGGGGATTATATTCCAATCCAAGGGCGACAAACTCCCGTAGGTATGGTACGACCATGCTCCCCTGGAGGTCCTCGTTTGCTGGTGACCGCCAGTCAAGGTCAAGGACACGAAACGTGCGTCCAGGAATGGGAAGTAGATCTAGAACACAGGTTGGTGCAGTTAAGTTGTTTCTTTTTGTTTTTTGTTGTTGTTTTTTTTGTCGTTGCTTTTATTCGTGATATGCGTTTTGAAGATATCGTTTTATTAACTTGGTGCACAGGTGATTCTCTTGTCGCAAATTCATCATTTGTTATTGTTGTTGTTGTTTTGGAGATTTGTGCCACGTACCAACGGAAAACGTGGAGGGGCAGGACGGCAAGGGATAGTTTTGTGTTGCTTTAGTTTTGAGATAATTATTTTTATTAGGTCTCCTTTCTTTAGGGGGAGGGTGAGGAGAGATGTGGTAGGGGGTTGTTTTTTGTGTCGTTATGGGTTGTTGTCTTTTTTTGGTTATTGTGAGGTTTGGTTTTGTTTGCGTTTTTTGTGTTGTGCTTTCTTTTTTTCTTCTTTTTTTCTTCTTTTTTTTTGGGGGGGTGAGACAAAGAGAGCAAATAAAAGGAAAGGGATAAAAAACGTATTACAGACCATAAGAGGAATGGCACCATGAGCCAATATTGTATTTTAAGAAAATGCAACCATGTTAAATTAGATCGCCTTATTGCCATCGTTTGATAAACATTAACGTGGGCTACCAATGCTGGCTCCACAGTAGTACTCGAACTTTTTACATTATGAATATAACGTTACTACAGGCCATGAATCACCAACGTGACCTCAATGTGCTATGCTATTATACTACACGTATGTCATTTGCTCACATTTGGTAACGAAACTTTTTGACCGTTATTTTTCCTTGAGCACTTAATTATTTGATTTGATAATTGTGTGTTACACTTTCCTTCTTTCTTTTTTACTTTTAATAATTCTTGTCAGTCTTATCAAGGTCGGAAGTCTCAAAAGCATTACTTAGTTGCTACTGTCCACCCTTTGCCATACCCTATTCACCGTACCCTTAGAATGCAAAGCAGTGAAATGGTGCACCTACGCAGCAATAATACATCAAAGTCGAATGTTAAAGTCCAGTAGACGTTATTATAACACAGGCCTCCTTGTTGAATATACATTTACCAATAAACATATTTATAGGTCTGAGCATAATTCATTAATTGACTTATTTATTCGATTGCTGCATCGCGGACAACAAATTACAATGCATAAAAACGTATAGATTTAGACGCAAAGGCCCTTAAAAGCTGGTGGGCCTCCAGGCAACAGCCTAACGGGCCTATGGACTGAATATTTTTACTTTCACTCTCCCCTTCTACCTCACCCCACCCCATCACAAAACTATAAGCTGCCCCTCCCCCCCCCCCCCCATCTCCATCTCTATATCTCTGTCTGTCTCCTCCCTCCGTCTCTCTCTCACTCACTCTCTCCCCTTCCTCCCTCCCCGTCTCTCTCTCTCTCTCTCTCTCTATATATATATATATATATATATATATATATATATATATATATATATATATATATATATATATATATATATATATATATATATATATATCTATATATATATATATATATATATATATATATATATATATATATATATATATATATTTCTCTGACACGTATTGAAGTACCATGTGAAAATTGGGCTTTTTTTTTCAGTGCACAGCCAAAGATATGGAACGAAGAGAACAGTTGAATTTTTTTACACTTGATCGACAATTCAATGCCACGAACGTTTACAAAACTCTCACGGCTTCCTTGTTTGTTTTTCCATTAGTTTGGCGCTCATATACGTTCGTGATATCGTGCTTGAATTTTCTAACTATAATAATATCCACATACACATCTAGATTTAGAACATTCACATGAACTAAGAAATGGTATTATATTGTCATGTTAATTTGTACTCTATCGTTCCTCAGCGGCTTCGACCAACTACAGCAGTACCGTGGGAAAGTATTTTAATAACCAAACTCTCATTTGACTTAGACTAGATTTCTCTTCTTAATAGCACTATATCATCTGCTCCCATGGATTTCTTCTCTTCGTTTCTTGATTTCTATTTTCTTTTCTGATTAGCTTACAAAATGTGCTTAGACGGCCTATTCAACTAACTCAGGTATACCCCGGAAGGACTCCTATATAAGTCGGGCACACACTACATGCATCATCATCCCTGACCCTGTACCCCCCCTCCTCCTCACATCGTCTCACCACCCTGTTACCCCCACCCTCAACCTCTCCCCCCCCGCAACCCTTTCTTACATAATGCGACGTTAGGTCCCTCTGACAACTCATCCCAACGTGCCCGACTATGGAAGTCCTCCTAAACCCCCTTTAGAGCTGGAAAAAAAGACTTCTATATCGTTATAATTATAATATCCGGACTAAATTCGTTTCCATAAATTTCTCTCTTTACATAAGCGCATGTTAACACAATTTCATAATATGCCTACATATGCTACACTGCTTTCCTTGGATTTGTCTTCAATATTCATCATCTCATCATATCATAGCAATTAATATGCAAGAGACATTGCTGCCAATACTGTTTCTGGCGCCATCTAGTGGAATTCAATAACAATATATTTTGTATCATATCGTGTCAGAGGCTAGATAGGTCATTTGACGTTTAAATGTCCCATAAATCTTTTTACAACCGTGGAGTTTTAAAAATGATTGAACATATAATAATCAATAACGACAATGCATATTCAATCATCATACAAATATTTCAAATTATAGAGTTCCATATCAATGGCATTTTCAACAGAATCATTACTTTTTTTTCTTCGAAATGTAAACTGTTCCATGTTTTGACTATTCTTAAAATATTTTTTTTAAATGTGTCTAACAGAAGTAGAACTTCCTGTAATACATATCTTGAATCTATCTTCCGGAGCAAAATTTACATGAGATTAGTTGAAAAATGATTTATGATCAATAACTGATCTATAAACTGATTTATAAAACTGTAAACTGTTTCATGTTTGACTGTTCTTATAATAATACAAAAATAATTATAACAGAAGTAGGCTAGAGCTTCCCGTAATATATATCTTGAATATATCTCCCCGAGCAAACTTTACATGAGAATACATGTAGTTATAATCAATAGTATCTATATCATGAGCATTTTTATACAATTGGATAAGATCTTCCCGTTTTC
>JAXRKP010000541.1:110000-167500 GCA_037039925.1 Doris montereyensis
TAGTAATAGCTGTATTGAAAGATAGGCCTGTATTGTTCCTAAACAATTCGTATAAATTCAAAAAGAATCGATACTGAGCTTCTTTTGTGATATCATTATGACGTGAATGAACTGCTCTATTCACTAGAGTATGATAGACTAGATTTGTCCCATGTTCGGCAAAAATGGCAGTCCCAGAACCCCCCCCCCCCCCACCACCCCAAGTTTGTATTCATAGAACATCCTGAAATACTAATTACTAATACATGTAGTATCAGCTATGTAATATCACAAAATTCCATCTACATCATGGACATTGATGTTAAATTATTATAATTAATGTGTCACCCTCTTACAATTCACAAATGTGTCTTACCGTTTAACATATTCTCTATCAGTATCAGTATAACTATAATTCGTATACAATGTGAACTGTAGTGTGAATTCACTGCATTGACTATCCTTCATCGATGAATTCACAATGATAGTGATCATTACAATACAAGTATTATTATATTACATGTACTATGAATTCATTTAACGTAGAATTTTTGCCCACGTTATAGTTAGTTAATAGTAGATCTAATTCAACTTATTTTCAATTTCAATCGCCAGTGGCCAGCAGATACAGACAGAAGGCTAAGATGCTCACCCTTGGTGCCTCCTGCTCAAACTAGGTGTGAACACTAAAGCTAGTCCGAATGGTGGGGTTTCCTGTCTAGATGCCACTACAACTACAAGCTCTATCTAACATTGTTTCATTTGAATTTGAATTCTTAGTTAGAAGATTTGCCCAATGTACATTTAAAACAATAATAACCTATGATTTGACTCTCAATACAATCCAAAAATGAAATAATATAATAAGTTTCATTGATATTCGTAGGCGTTTTATATTTAAATTTAGTTTTAATTTATGTACATATTATTATTAGTGTATTATAACGATCAAAAAGTACTTTTGCAAATCATACCATGCAAGTATTATTGTGTAAAATACATGAAATAAAATTTGAACTGTTATTTATTTATGTCTTTTTGTTGTTGAGTTGTTTGTGGTGGTTTTGTGTGTGCTTTGCGTTTTGTTTTTTCGTTTTTTATTTGGTTTACCATTTGTATTTATTTCATTGTGCAGTTAATTTGATACTTTGAGCTTCTTCAAGTCTCAAACTAGAATGTAAATGTAAGCAATAATTATACAGTAATGTGGCAAACTGGGTTTTGGCTGTGATCAGTTCAACAGCCCAAGAGTATACAAATACAAGTACCCATAGTGAAGTAAAGATAAAGATGGAATTACGGGTATAATATAATATACAAGGATGTTATTCACTTATTGTTTTATTTATAAACGAGGTGATATCAAGTACAATTATTAGATCGAGTCAATACTCGATACTGAGATGACATGGCTAGGCGTGAACGACACTATTCCAACTTTTTAAGTTATAAAACATGTTTGAATGGCGGCTTAGGTGAATAAAAATTCTAATGAATGCCTGAGTCAGGTGAGGAAAATCAAAAAGAAGCCCACTTCCCCTGAGTGCAACGTCCTGAAACAAAATTATGGGTCAACCAGGGTTGAACTAGCGTCGTCGTCACAATATTAATTTTATTAATTGTCTCCCACAACACCCCGTTGTTGCAAATAATGTAAGTAGCTTACATAAGTGTATATTTTAGTTTCAGTGTTTTGAATCCATAACTGGGGGGGGGGGGGTGTTTAATTTGTCAACCCTCGAACAGTCATTCAAAAATACTGAGAGAATAATAATAATACACAATACGAATAAGGAAGTGAATGCTGATGCCACGCCAATGATAGTTGTAACACTGACAAACACCAGTGACACTGACGACACTAGTGATATGAGAGTACATATGTACAATGTTTCTGACAGTGACATCTAAAACTAAACCTGGGAATGGGAAACACCTCTGTGGTTATTCAAACTTAAATTAAGATTAGATAAAACGGGTTTCATGTAGCCGTTTTATACACATCTTAGTAGAAAAGGTGTTGACATAAATGGTCGCCTATGCGTAGGCTAATCTAACTCTTCAATGCTCATCATAATCATGGGACATCGTTTGCAGAAAATGATAGGTCTACAACAAGTTTAAACCAAACCAAGTTCCTGTTGATCATAGTTGATGCGAGTGAAGCCTGAAGTCAATCATCTTAATAGCTTTACAGTTATCTGTGTGTGATCGTACAATTCTGTGTAGATTAGTGGATGGAAATAATAATAAAAAGAAGACACAAATGACAGGTGAGGTTGAGGCTTTCATCAGATAAAAAAAATTAAATGTTCAGTAGTCTCCATCAAATTGCATGTCGCCAAAATGCATGATTCGTCATAGTCATAATGCATTGTTTCTTCAAGTTCAGCAACGGAATTTTACAACACTAATTACTCTCTCAAAATACAACATCGGCTGACTTTACTTTGCCAAAATGCAACAGGTTTTTGTAAGTCTGTCTTCAATTTGTTGCATTGAAATTCTTGTGAGAGGCATTGATTAAAGCAAAGAATTTAACTTCCAGTTCACGGAGGAAATCGAAAACGTCAGGACAGGGTAGCCTGGAGAAAAATCGTTTCGAACATCTACCCATACACCGGAAGGTAGAATGGGAGCTGATAGTGATAATGAAAGAAAGAAAATTCATGTGAAAAATAAAGTTAATAGCCTCTTCTCCTCTCGTTCCAGTGACACAATCTGTCACGCAGGTGTGTGTGTGTGTGTGATATCTAGATAGTACTTTAGTAGCCAACTGAACTACTTTCAACTACTTGAAACTAGTCTTGGCTATGGGATCTGGTCAACCTTACCCTCCCCTTTCCTCCCTCACTCAATAGATCTGCTAGACAGACAGGCTGATCGTTTCTCTCTCTCTTTGAACACGGTGAGAAAATCTGAGAAAGATCTTTGTCACATTTTTACTTTTACTCACACTCTGTATGACACACGTCAACCAATAAAAAAAACAACTTTGTTGCCAAATGTCTTCACCATCACCACCCCTTGTCTTGAGTGAGAGAATCATGTAACACTAGTAACAGATCTATGAGAAGGCCTGTTGGGTCCTAAAACCAACAAACCTCAAACAATAGCAAAAACGAAAGAAAAAGTTTACATTTATTTCCAAACAAGGATGATATTGACAATGTAAATACAGACTCCGCCAAAATGCAACATTTTTTTATCCCCTGTGGACCGTGCATTTTGGCGGAGACTACTGTGTAATGCGACTAATACTAGTAATAGTAGTAATACTAACTACTACTAGTACAATTATTATATACTATTATTTACCGTCTATAACTAATGTTTCAACATCTTCCCTTCAGGGAAAAATATGTAAAATTGTACTCTGATATTGATATCACCAGCCCTGAAGTCATCAAGACTCTTGAATTTGAAAGATTGAGCTTATTCAGGGATTTTGCACATTTGTGCTCATGTCATAGGAAATGTCACTACTACATGTAGCTTTTTAATCTATCATTCTTTTTAATGTGACAAATTGACAAAGATGTGTAAAGAAGTACATTGGTGACTTGGTTCTTGGTTTGTTTTATTTGTTTCATTGAATGAACCCTTTCCACCTTGCGCAGTGATCTCAGTGTGAATTAAGAGGTAACCTCTCACTCTCAGGCAACTTGGCTCAATTTCAGACCATTCGCCAAATTCTCCATTGAAATAAAAATTCAAAAATGCAATTCTCTTTTTAATTTTAACCAAAACATAAATCTTGATAACATTAACTTGATGAATGCACAAAAAGAAGACAAAATCAAAATAATAAATGACAAAACCTTCATTGAAAGTTTAAAAATGTTTATTACCAGTTGGTAAATATGAACATGATGATGAAAAAACCCTAAGGGATCAAATTTGTATATTATATAACAACTAATACGCTCGTAACAACAAGTAAAAGGAGTCTAACAATTAAAGTACATGTTAAACTAACTTGTTTTTTTTTTTACTTTTTAACATTAATTGCAATTTTTCTTCAATTCATTTACATTTTCTAAAAAATCACTAACAGGTATGTGTATTGCCCTACATGTGACAGACATACTTCATCAGGAAAATACATTTCTCACTGACTGGTGACACAGAGAAAGTTACACTACAAATTACAAAGAAAAGAAGCACAAAAAACAAACAAAAAAGCCTTAATAAAAAAAAACCTCAAAACAATCAAAAAGCACAAACACAACAGGTGATCCCCTCAAATGTTGTATGTGTGTCCCTGCTGATGGAAAAGCAATAGTGATGATAAAAGTACCAATGAAAACACGTTTATAATAATACGATGAAAAACAATATCCTTTTACAAAAATACATTTCATATTGAAATTATCGTCCTGAAACAGACAGGATTCCGAAGCAGGAGTACAACGATAACATGACAGATCATTGGTGGTCAAATAAGCAGCTCATTCATAAATATTTATTCAGTATTCACAGCACACAAGCGTCCCACATCAACCATTTCTTTCTAGCCTTTTTCTTCAACCACAAGCCTCACATTCACACTACAAACATTTGCTGTCAATGTAAAATTGTTTATTTCGCTGTTGCCAGCGGATTCCTTAGGACTAAGATAACAGAGTCACCACGCAGGAACATTTTTGAGATGAATCTGTCTTTGTTGACTGGCTTGGACTTCTTCTTGCCTTTCCCAGTTTTTGGCAGCTCTGTCCACATTTCTTTCACATTCTCCAGAACCATATTACAGTGTCTGAAAGAAAGATATAGTGATAGTAAATAAAAGAAAGAAATTTTCACTTCTTTTGATAATTCCAACATTTGAATGGCCATGAAATAGTAGACTACTGTTATTAATCAATTACAATAGCTTGGGAAAATAATATTACATCTTATTACAGCGGAAGCCACATAAGTCAATGTTCAGAGGACATCAAAAAGATCAACTTGAGTAAAAAAAAATCGAGAGATGTAAGAATCTGATTCCAAAAATTGTACATCCTGTGTAAACACAGTGTCTGTCTATTTTACGTTTGGCTTTGATACCCCCCCCCCTCCCTTTCATTTCAATAACAACAGTTAGTCGAAATCACGTAAACACAGATACACAAACTCTGTCTTTCTCTCTCTCTGTGTATGTACGTTTTCACAGCCATGAGAGATCAAGATCTAGACAACTCATGATCTAGATTGTTATAAATAGTATATTAGTGTCTTACTAGGACTACTACTACTGCTGCTGCTAAAACCACTGCTACTTCTCTTACTCCTACTGCTACCATCGCCATCTAGAAGGCATTATGCGGCTATACTACTACAGCTATCGTAAGATGGGAGTGAACGTTATAGAAATGATATTATTATTATTAACCCTTTCCTGCCTACTGTGAGTGTGACCAAATGCGACATTAGTCTCGATGCCTAAAATGCCCTAATGCATCCTCGCTTACTCTTCGTCTTTGTACTCGCATAACAACAAGAACTCGCAGTATGCGAAACTTGAATTGGCATCTCATGATGTGCGAGATTTCCGGCCTTTTTGTGAAAAAGACAGCATCTTTTTATCTACTTTGGTTTTTGACTTACGGCGACTAAATAAATCGACACTATTACATCCAATGAATAGACCGACTATTCACTTAACGTTACTGAAATGAAATTAAAATATGTTTGTCTCTAAAATTAATTTTAACCGAGATAGGTATATTTTCAGAGTTGCATCCTTTGTTTAGCACACAGACTGAATAGGAAATGAGGGCTTAGGCAAACAGACTAGAATTTAGGAAGGAAAGGGTTAATCTCTTGATCCAAGGGCTATATTGGCTTTGGGGAATATTCCGGTCGACCTGACAGTCTTTAGTAATAGTGCCAGCTTAGATGTTCCAGAGCTTGTAAAGTGTGCTAGAAAATACATCTCTACACATTATGTCTGAGGGGACTCGGTTGTCCAGAGACAAGGTGTCGGGCCTCTCTAACTAAAAGACCGTGGGTTGAAATCAAACCCTGAGACAAGGTGTCAGGCCTCTCAACTAATAGACTGTGGGTTGAAATCAAACCCTGACAGGTTGAAATGTTTTCTCAATTTTTTCAAGTAGAACCCTGGTCTGGGTATGTTGATCGGCGGCTAGTCTCATCCGAGACGGATAATAAAAAAAAAAGGTCCTGTGCGCACGTTTAAAATCCCTTGGCTGTTAAAATTCTACCAAAACCCCTGAGATCAACATAGTTGTGGATGTGGGTAAAATCAAGCCAAATAAAAAATAATAAAAAGCACATGCTCAACTCGCTTAAATGCAAGAGAAGCTTCTCCATTTACAATCTTCTCTTTTCTGAGAGAAGAAGTTTTAATGGAGAAAATCTGAAGGCACTAATATTTTTGTATTACATTACAACTTTGATGTAAATTGTGATCTTTTTTTTATTTAACTTTATTACAAATCAAGGTCATTTTTTAACATTTTGGAAAATTTTTATTGGCAAATGTTTGGTTTTCACTTCACTTACAAAGCAAATTCGGTGGCATATTTTTACAATTTTAGGCTTTAAATTTTACAATTTCCATGAGGCTAGTTTGATGTATTAAATTTCCATCTTTTCTTTCCTTTAATTTTATCAAAATTACGGGTAATTTTTGCCAATTATTGCAAATTTTGGGGCATTAACTTGGAATTTTTTGGGATTTGAGGTTTGAATTTGCAAATTTCCACAGGACAGCTAGATTCCATGAATAAATTACCTGTCAAATGCTTTTACTCTGGCCAGTAGTTTCTTATTGTTGCGACAGTTGATGAGAACCTGAGTATTGTTTTTGACAGACTGGGTGAGAACTGACAATGGACCGGTGTTGAACTCTTCCTGTTCATGTTGTGCCAACTCCTCTGGGGTCATCTCACTTTGGGCTTTTGAACAGCAGCCCTGAGAAAGAACAAAAAAAGTATGTACATTAATGTGTGTTTAAACCAAGTAAATTCTCAACCAAATACCATTTTATGAGAGTTAGTTTGAAACTCATAAATTGCTGTGGAGTCCATTTTAAGAAACAGAATAAAAACAATTAGTTATCCTTTTGTCCCGAGTTTTTCCTTCTTTATATACTCAACAGATAAAACCTAAATAATAAACAATCAGTTAAAAAAAAAACCCAATGATTTCTCTCTCGCTCTCTGTGTCTGTCAGTGATAATTAAATGCTGTGGGCTAACAAATAAACGTAGGCCTGGTTCTAGGCTCATTCTTCCTACTTCCTGCATCTTACAGTCCTTCATACATTTTAGTAGATTTCAATCCATTACCATCACGACTAAAACATAACAGAATGAGTAGAGGTTTGTTTACAGATACAAGTACAGTAATGACTGGCTAAATGCCCACCGCCGTAATACCTGTTTGCCTAAAATGCACACAATCTTGGTAAAACCAATATTTATCTCTATATAAATTGCTCCTCTGAATGCCCGTTTAAAAAAAAACAAGATGTTCACCTAAATGCCCAGTCTCAACGGCAACTGCGGGCATCTCCGAATTATCATAAAGTATGTCCATTATATTAATTTTTTAAATTTATTTTTTATCGTACATGTAATCCCATCCATAATAGTTATAGGACTTATGCCTGTCAACAATGTGCCATCCAATGTAACCACCCTTCATTACCTATCCATTGTAATGTAATAAAAGATGACCAGTCTTTTCTTCTTAGCTCCACCCACTTTACAGCACAGCCGTTGTCCTATTGAATCACTGGTTTGTCACCATGGAATGTTAGGGCAATTAATGGAAAGGAGTTAGAATTAGCTGAAGAAATGGAAAAATTCAAAGTTGAAATTTTGGCTATTACAGAAACAAAGAAAAAGGACAAGGAATAAAAATGTAGGACCAAATCATACTTTAATCTCCTCAGCAGTAGATGTCAAAGATAGAGCTAGAGCAGGAGTAGGCATCCTAATGCATAAAAGGCAAGAAATGCTACTAGAAAGTTGGAAATTTGTAAGCCCACGGCTATTAGAGGTACATATTAAGAGAAATTAAATTATTAATAGCTTATGGACCAAACGACCATGCCACCAAAGAAGAAAAAGATATCTTCGAAAATGATTTACAAATAGCTGCAGAGAATCTTAAACCCAAACAGGAATTAATGGTTTTAGGAGATTTAAACGCTAGAGTAGGTAACAATGTAGAAACATCAGGAGGAGTTACAACAGGTAAAAAAGGAGATACAACTTCTCCGGATGGAGAGAGACTAATAGATTTTTGCCTAAAGAATAACATGAAAATAGCCAACACCTTTTTTCCTCATAAAGATATCCACAAATATACAAGAGTAAATAAAGACAGGTGTGAAAAGTCCAAGATAGACTACATAATAGTTAGCAGCTTCCTTTTTTACAGTACATTGGATGCAAGAGTAAACAGATGAGCAGAAATATTTAGTGATCATCACCTAGTGATTGCCAAAATGAGATTACTGACTGAAGAAAACAAACAGAAAAGAAAAGAGAAGAAAGCTACTAAATTCAAAATAGAGGAACTAAATAAACCAATAGTAAAATAGATATACCAATCTAGGATAAAAAAAGATTTATCAGTGAAAGGAAGATGGATCTGAATGATAGCACAATAGAAGAAAAGTGACAAATATATAGAAACACTCCTCAGTTGTACTGAAGAGGTCTGTGGTGGGAAACAAATTAAAGAAGATAAGAAAAGAACAGCGTGGTGGAATGAGAATGGCAAGACTAAGATCAAAGAAAAGAAGGCCGCTTGGAAGAAATACTGGCAAACAAAGAGACCAGAGGATAGGATAGATTACGTGAGTAAAAGAACTATCGCCAAAGAGGAAGTTAGGAAAGTAAAACAGGAACAGTGGGAAGAGTTTGGACAAAGACTTCAAGAAAGCTATCAAGGAAATCAAAAGCTGTTCTGGTGAGCAATGAAGAGCATGACAAAGACCAAAGCATGCCCAATACAACAATTTAAGAACGCCAAAGGAGAAATAACGAAAGGAGACAGCGAAATAATCCCTCCAGAACATATGAAACAAGGAGTACAGATCAATTATTAAGAGTATAACAAGTAATCGAGATGAGACAGCTGAAGATGTAGATATCTCAATGGAAGAAATCCAAACAGCTATAAGAAAAGTGAAATTAGGAAAAGCCCTAGGAGCAGATCAAGTTTATCCAGAAATGATTAAAAACCAAGAGAGAGAGGCAGACAAACTACTACATGATGTCAACAAGCATGAAAGTCCAAACAGGTGCCAGACGACTGGAATAAGGGAATAGTAGTACCAATACACAAGAAAGGATCAACTATGGAATGCTCAAACTATAGAGGGATATCACTTAAATCACTACTTAGCGTACCAGGAAAAGTATATGCCAGGATTCTGGAAACGAGATTAAGGAAAAGAGTAGAGGATCAGATTGAAGAACACCAGAGTGGATTTAGACCAGAAAGAAGTGTAAAAGATCACATTTACAATTAGACAAATAATAGAAAAATTCTTGAGAGAAACATTGACTTGCACCTGTGTTTTATTGACCTAGAAAAGGCAGTTGACACTGTGAGGAGGGACGAACTATGGCATTCTTTAAAAGAAAACAACTTAGAGCATAATTTAATAGAAGCCATTAAAAGCTTTTACACCAAACCAACATGTGCAGCGAGAGTTGCTGGAAATGTATCTGAAGAATTTGATGTAGATAGGAGTAAGACAGGGTTATACCGTAAGTCCTCTTTTGTTTATCACATTTATGAATTCAGTCGCAAAGGCATCCTCAAAAATGAAGAAAATGAATGTAGGTATGTGGAAGCTCAAACCAGTAAATGTATCAATGCTTTCATTTGCTGATGATTTGGTTGTTTGGAAAATCAGAAAGGGACCTCCAGTCAAATAGCAACATAATGAATAATGAATTAAATAAAAGAGGAATGAGAGTAAATGCAAAGAAAACCAAAACAATGCTAGTAACTAGGGAAGCTAAAACACAAAATCTCTTAAATTAGGCAGGAGAATTTAGAACAAGTTCAAAGCTACAATTACTTAGGAGTAATGATTAACTCAAAGGGAAAACTAACAGACAAGTGCAATATATAACCATCTAGGAAAGGCATTTGTAGGTAAACAAGAATTGGCAACAAAAACCAAAATGGCAGTATATAATACAACACAGTTTATTGACCTACTCTCCACTATGGCAGTGAAACCTAGGCCTTAGACAGTAGGGAATACAGTAGAGTGCAGGCAGCCGAAATGAAATATCTAAGAATAGTAGGGAAAACTAAAAGAGACAAAATCGGAAACACAACAATAAGAGATCAAACCAAAGCAGATAGCATAAAAACTAAGATAGAAATGAATCAACTGAGATGGTTTGGGCATGTTAACAGAATGAATGACAATAGAATAGCTAAATCAGTATACAGTGCTAAAACAAGGTAAAAGACCAAAGGCAGACCTCGGAGAAAGTGGGAAGAAGATATAAAGAGGTATTAACGCAAAGAAATTGAACTTTCACAAAAAGAAACAGAAAATGTCAGGATAGGGTTGCCTGGAGAAAGATTATTTCGGGCATTTAAAACCCATACACCAGAAGGTAGAATGGGAACTGATAAAGAAAGAAAGAAAGAAAGAAAAGACCTTCAGTGAATAGAAAGAAACCATGTTCAGGGTTGACCAATTAGGGGAGCATTGTGTTGATGGTTATATTGTCAAACGTCACATATGTCAAAATAATCTCCACCTCTTTTTCACATAAGAATGAAGAGATTAGAGTGTTGAAAATACAGGGAGAAATTGGAGCTTTCATCTGAGTTCAGCGACCAGCAACAAAGGAACTTTGATCTCTCAAACAGGTCCATTTCACATGGTCATGATAACCTGGTATCTGGACAAGAGGAAGGGTGGCTATTTGAAGTGTATAGACATTATAAACTACAAGAGTCTATCTTCCTACTGTATAGAAAGGAGTAAGGAGGGAGACACATCCAGAAGTGGAGAAAGAGGTGAAAAACCCCTGGATTGCGTAAGGGGTGGGGGCTGTTTGGGAGGAGGTGAATTACTATTGAACTGTAGGAAGGGAACAGCCAAGAATACAAAACGATGGTCACTCATATCGTTGTAAGAGAGGGTGATACTAGTTATAGACATAGAGTAGGGAGGGCGTTTTCAAAAGCATGGGAAGCATGTAGCTGAGGAGAGGTGTTAGGTCTGCGATAGAGCGTGTTGCCGCAGCTGGGGTGATAAACACTTGTGAAAGCAATAAAACGGGGGGGGGGGGGGGGGGGGGGGGGGGGGGGGGGGGGCTGTTTCTTTCATCATGGGAATATGTTACCTATGCACATTGGACTCGGTCA
The DNA here is from genome assembly GCA_037039925.1 of Doris montereyensis. NCBI lineage: Eukaryota > Metazoa > Mollusca > Gastropoda > Nudibranchia > Dorididae > Doris > Doris montereyensis. The sequence goes on from JAXRKP010000541.1 coordinate 121,343, forward strand.
TGGGATTAGCGAAAGGCGGTTGCACATTTCCTCTAGTATTAGTATTATAGTTCCATCATTTTAGTTAGATGTGCGAATGAAAATGATCCTTTAGAAATAAAGATAAATGTTGTTCATCAAAACTCTACTACTACTACATAAAATTCGACACAGCCAGCCACGCTATTATTGAATGACTGCCAGAGTAAAGCCTGACAGTTGCAGCCACGTGACCCCCCCCTCTATTATATGTTACCTCATCTTTTCTCTCTCTCTAATTTTCTCCGCCCTCTCTATTCGTCTTTCTTTATCTTCCTCGTTCTCTTTATGTCTCCAGTTTGTTTCCTTTCCTCTTTCTCTCTCCCCTCCTTCCTTTCTCTCCATCTCTCTTATAATGGCAGTTGTATTTCGTTTTCTTCTTTCCTTTTGTCTTTTCTTTATTGTTGTTATGAGACTTGCTCTGTTGATTAACATTGCTCGATGGGTTGTTGCACCAAAGGCTCTAATAGTATTAGTTTCGTCCAGCATTGTTTAGTGTTTATTTGTTTCTATGTCTCCTTGTTGCTTATAAAAGTTGGGCACACTGAAGATTTCTCGGTCCTGACCCTTTTTCTATCTTTTAGTATTACCTTTCATATTCCTCTTCATTAATAATGGGCCAACTGCAGTATCATTCCTTTTCATGTTTAATAAAAGTAGGCTGTAATAGATGTTATTGTTAGTAAACAATGCAATATAAACACAATGACAATAACAGTAACAAAATGAATTGCCCGCTGTCACCTTACTCAACAAAAATCAAAAACAATCACAATAACCACAGGTACGTCGTGGTCAAGCGCGGGCGCTTCGTCAGCGGGGCGAGAAAACTATCGGTACCACGTGCGGAAGCCTCGTACACTGCGAAACGAGATTATTGACCGATATTGAGGTCAGCCGGCAGGTTAACCTTAAAAGAGTTAACAATGATACAATCTATCACTATCCCAGGATAATCACACTTTGGCACCGCCAACATTTCACTATGATTACAAACCATAAAGTATATATATATATACTTAAAGGCCTTTGATTCTCTCTCCTCGCTGCTCTAAAAAAGTACATCACGAAGTGTGTTCCCAAGTCATCTCCCTATTATTACTGCCAGATTAGCACCTCTGACCATAGGCATAAAAGTGGAAAAATACATTGATGCGGTATTAAATCAGGAGTAATAATAAGACCTGGAAACAAGTTGGGGGCGCTTCAGTCTCTGTTAATGCAGGGGGACCCCCCTCTCTCCCCATGAAGATGATAAGACTGGAAAATAGAACCAGTAATGGGATCCCTATTATGTAATTATCATTATTTGTTATAATTCCCTGCCATAAGGAAATGAGGCCGTGGCAGAAACAGAATATATTTATAATCAATACTGACTTAGGAACACGCTTCTAAAGATTGTTTCTTCTAAGGCAGGGGGCAAACCCCTGAACCCCACTGTTGTCAGAATTATAAAACTGGGAAGCAATGCTGCAGAAACAAGATAATATTATAGTGAAATTTGATAAGAATCAGATCGTTCAGTCCCAGAATAAGGCTTAGATCTAGAGAAAGGATCATGGAACATATCTAGTTTGGGTCTTGCGGAGTGGTGAGAGACTGATCGCTCTTCAGCACCGCCAATATTTCAGTGAGTCAATTGATCATACCAGTATTGGTATTGCCAGACTCTTGTCGCAGAGGCCAGTTCGTGAGAAAGAGAGAGGATCACATTACATCATGGTCAGCCAGCGAGTGGGTGATCGTACACTGCATGTGTGTATGCTTTTATTTTGAGTGAGTCAGGTCTGCTATACATCGCAAATAATTTCATAACGTTTTACTTTTTCTGGTTCACTGCCTGGCGGTGCTGAAGTGTCATCGATTAGGCTACACCCCCATCCCTACAGACACCCCCCCCCCCCCACTCACTCCAAATAGGCCTATCCAGTATCCAACATTACCATCCCTACAGACCCCCCCCTCCAAATCCGAACCAAGCGATTGTGATAGATTATTTTAACAACCAATGGCAGGGTCTTGAATATGGAATTCCTCCCCAATCTGTGAATGTGGTAGACAATGCATATAACATAGAATCTATACACCTTTGTGTCAGAACATCAGAATAATCTGAAGATTACGACCGGTACAAGATCAATGGTTTGGACTCAAAATCTACTTTTGTTTTGAAGAGAATGATATTTAAAGCCCTGACACCTTAAGAAAATAACCAATCTATTCATCCATATACAGGATCATCACTCACATGATGTTATCTTTGAGAAAATGATGAGATGGTCAAAGATTGAAAATAGTTGCCAATTTCAAAGCAGAAATGTCCTTTCTTTGAGATCGCCGCCCGACGTTGAACATCCGTAGTTCGTGTTTACACTTACCGCGCATGCGCACAACGCAATGCCGACAGCGGTAGCAGTAGACTCCCTCGACTCAAATTATCAAACTCCGTTATCAAAAAGGTCTAGATCTAGATGTAGATCTAGGTTTTTTATTTGATTTTATTTCACCCACATCCAAAACATATCAACAAAGGCGATCCCGGGAATTTTGGCAGGTTTTTTTTTAATTTTGCCCGAAATGCCTTGTAAATAGCCAGGTGATCTCATACGCAGAGCGTTGAGATATGTACACGGGACCTCCTTTTATCGCCCGTCTCGGATGGGACGTCGATCCCCCTATCTGGACCCGGGGGGGGGGGGAGAAGTTTATTAGACAGAACTCGAGAAAACTGTTTCACCTGTCAGGGCTTGAATCCACAACCTTTTGGTTGAGAGGCCGACACATTGCCTCTCGCGCTCTGGACGACCGAGTCCTCCAAAAAGGTCTAGGAGGTACGCCTAAAAGGCCTAGTCTACTCTTACCGTTCAGCCTACTTTTAGTAATCTTAGCCTACTACATGTACTACTACTACTACTACTACTACTACTACTACTACTACTACTACTACTACTACTATTACTATTACTACTACTACTACAATTACTACTACTACTACTACTACTACTACTACTACTACTACTACTACTACTACTACTACTACTACACTACTACTACTACAACTACTTCTAGGTTCAACATGTATCAAATTTTGACTTCGCTTCCTCTTGTTTTCTCATATTCCTCTTACGTGGACATGATTTTGAAATTGTTTTCATACTACTCCACTTGAAACAATACAGCTCCCGTTTACTAATTCTCTAATTCAGCCTTTCAACCTCCGTGGCCACTCCTCAGTCGCATTGCTGATTCTTTAGGCTACCTTCTAATCTGCTTTTCAACTTGCTAGGTTCAACCTTGAATGTCCGTTATTGATGCGTTTGGACGAATGTAGGCCACATGTATTATATTTTTTAAAGATATTACCCTGGCAAAACGGGTGATGATGATGATTAATGTATAATTGTGTAAAACTCTCAGGATACGCTTCCATTGCATACGGTCTGGTTTTGATCCTCTTGTCGTTAATTTGTATGAGGACTCTAAAATAAATGACAGTGACAGTATTTCATTCTAATACCGATAAAGTGTTTATTTTAGAGACTTCCAACCTCATCTCAGTTTACTAAACACATGTTCTCAACACACACAACGAAGCGTCATTATCAATGATGAACACACAGACCTCTCACACCCATCTGACTGAAATCGTTTGCCTAACTGGGTCGTTATGTCCCCAATACATAAACAATTTAAGACCGCTTTATCAAAACAAAGACATAAAACCGACACAAATTGAGAGCCTTAATATCCCCATAAGTTGCTCAAGCTTGAGAGACACTTTGGAGTACCCAATATAGATGCAGATATTTGTTTTTAAAAAATTCAATATACTTTGTTGTCTGGATTTTTATTTTGGGAAATACATTCACAAGTGCTGTACAAAGACACGATATAGTTTGGCACAAGGGTCTCTGGCACACCCCAGAAGTTCCAACGTCGAGAAAGGGCTCATCAAAGTCATCAACGCTCCCTATGAATATGATCATTCCAACATCTCAGTTCTCTCGAACAACCAACCTGGATTTCCAAACAACATGTTGGCATGAGATAATGCTGCATCATTTCCCTTGTACTCTTGTCGAATATCCTTTTGACAACAAAAAACAAAACAAACAATCAATTTATTTTTCAACAAAAGTACCTACTTGACATGTTTGGTCTCCTGTTGGTATATAATTTATAGCTAATGGTTGCATGCAAGTTAAATCAAACGTTATCTCAGACATTAACAAAATGGATGACCCTAAACAAACTCCAACCAGATGAATCCAATACAGAAAACCTGGTCATGACAAGACCATCCAAAAAAAGAACTAGTGAAAAAAATGTCATAATCAATGTAAATTTGTTAATGTCGAACCGTATTACCTTATATGCATATCTCTATTTAGAATTGAGCAGAATTAATTTGATCAGAAGATGTATGTCAAACAAAGTTGTTAACACCCTTGTTGTATCATTGGGTTGTTTTTTCCTCCTGATGGGCTGAGAAAGCTTCAGAGAATTCAAAACTTTGCTGCCAAGATTGTTTTCAAAAAGAAGAAAAACCCCGATCAAATCTCCAATCCCTCCGCTGACTTCTTTTAAAGCAAATAAATAGCCACATTGTCGTAGAAATGCCTCAATGATTCTGGGCCTCAGTACCAAATTGAACAAAGATACCCTCACCCCCACCAAATTTTCCACTCGTCCAATGACACAAGTTTAGAAGTTCTAAGAATGTGTCTAAAATCCTAAGGTGAGTTAGCTTTTGAATTTTCTGGCCAAAAAATCTGGAACAATCTGCCTTGGGAGACCAGAACAAAGCAAACCCACAAGTCCTTGAAAAAATACACTATACCACCTTTTCTTAAATGCATACCCACCGAACTTCCTTTACATGTATTTTTAATAATATTTTAAGTTGTATAGTTATTTTTATTTTGTACTTAAGCCTTCTTGTAATAATTTTACTTCAATGATTCGTTTCCGTTTACACTACACAATTTTATAATTTTTTTTGTATTCAAATCTGATTTGAATATAAAAAGATAATTACGGAGCTATACAATAGTCTCCGCTAAATTTCACGCTGCCAAGATGCACGATTTGTTATAATTATAATGCTCGGGTTTTCATGTAACTGAATTTTACAACGCTAATTACCCCCTCAATATGCAACAATGGTCGGCTTGACCGCCAAAATGCAACAGATTTGTGTATGTCTGTCTTCAATTTGTTGCATTTCAAGAGCCAATTCCTTGAAAAATAAACTTGATAACCTCTTCTCGCCTCATTCAAGTGACACAATTTGTCACACTGGCGTGTGTGTGTATGTGTGTAACACCTAGATCACGACCAACTAGCCTTGGCTGTCTCGGCTCTGGTCACTCTTTTTACCCCCCCCCCCCCGTTCCCTCCTTCATTCGATGAGACTGCCAGACAGACAGTCCGATCGCCTCTTTCTCTGTGATCACGGTGAGAAAATATTATTATGAGAAGGGCGTTGTCACTTTTACCGATGGAGATAACACTCTGTATGACACGCAGAAACAACCAATTAAAAAAGAAAACATTATTGCCGAATGTCTTCACCATCACCACCCCTTGTTGTAGTCTTCACTTAGAGAAGAACATAATAGATATACGAAAAGGCCTACTGGACCTTGTCCTGAAACCAGTGAACAAAAAAAAATAAGAGCTTACATGTACATGTATTTCCAAACAAGAATTGCAACGTAATGTACTTTCGCGCGAAAATGCACGATTTTTTTTACCACCCGTGGACTGTGCATTTTAGCGGATACTACTGTATTAATATTCTTTAGACTAATGAGCATCTTCAATTCCTTTGTCCATTTTTTATTTGTACAAATCCTTTCAAGAATACCAGCACTTCGTAGTGATACACAGTTTAGAAAAATTATATATGTTGTGTCGTGCATACAATAGACTCTAATCACGGCAATCCGCATCGCCTACACAGTTTATAGTAAGCGTCCCTTGTGACCGAGATGTCCTTATCATCATCATTATGTACACACTAATGTACATGATGCAAGTGAAGACAAGACAAATACATGGATGGAACAGAAAACAATATTGGTCATCATGAGGATTGAACCCACGACCTCTGCATCGGCACAAATGTATTGGTATTTATATCAATATTCTGTGATCGGTACCCATCGCCTCGCCATGAAAAGAAAGTGTGATACCAACAGACCTAACTACGCTCATTGAAGCCCATTAGGAGCGTGGACAACTCGGTTGGTAGCACGCTTTCTTTACATGGCGTAGCGATGGGTGCCGGTGCAGAGGTCGTGAATTCAATCCCCATGACGGCCAATAGTTTTTTCTGTTAAAGCATGTATTTGTTCCTACGGGGATTTATATTCTTATTTAATGTCATTTCCTTCACTTTCGACACGCCCATTGTTTGTCTGTACATAATGCTTTCCGTCTTCAACCGGTGAAGCAAGGCCACCGGATGAAGTGATTCCACCGTAGATCCACGTGATATCTTTTGATAGGTCTAGCAGCTTCACGTGATCGTGGCATCGAAATTCAGGCCGAGGTATTTTCGCCTGATCACTTTCGTTTTCTGCCATCCACCACAGAAATCGAGTCTGTGTTGGCCTCTTACTATAGTATAGAGGACAATATTAGTTTGACTGATTGTAATTTATGGATTGGTAAGTACAAAACAGCAGATCGTGTGCGATAATGTATTGTTTCAGATATGAACTAACCGTCTTCAGTCCTGATACTGATACCGCTAAGTTACTATGGTCTCATCCTTACTTTACTCAGTACGTACAGTTCAGTACAGAGTGAGTGGTAAATATCCACCTAAGAGTACAGTAAGAGACCGGTCCTCGGGAGACAACTAAATCACGAAAAATGCGGCCTTTTTGCTGTATTGTCTCGAAGGCGAAAATTGAATACATTGTGAGGAGGTGGTAGCCTACATAATCATTTGGTAAGGTTTATCCCTCAGTTTTATAGAGTTCAGACTCTAACTTTACTCTAAGCAAGAAGGAAGGAGGATGACACAATTCAATATAGATCTATCTAAATCGATAAATTGATGTAAAAAATAATAAAGGCAATACGAAGAAGTGTATGGTGTTTCTAGAAACTTTTATTAAATTCGCCTTCTCTGTTTCTATTGATCCCAACACTAGGAAGCATTGAGACACAATTCAGTTTTAATCCAGGTAATCATCAGATCAGTCCTTTAACTTTATCAAACTTTATCATGGAATGGCGTTGTCTTCTTCTGTGCTATGGCATAGATGCTCCAAGTGACGGTGACTGCTCTACAAGTGCATGCTGATGTGGATCCTAGAGAAAATTCGTCTTGTTCCCTTGTAGGTCAGACCATTTAGCCTTTCGATGAAAGAAAAACCGATGTATTAGCCAGACTGAAGGTTTTCAAAGCGGCTTCTGAGATATGATTATGATTAAAGAGGGAAAAATTCTGTTAGGCGGAGACCACTTGGAAATAGAGGACAGCCCAAGCTGCATAAAAAATAAGGCCAAATGTACATTAAATCCAGAGACCACAGTGAGCACAATATGTAGAAATCTAGAGGACAGTTTTGCCTGCAAAGCCGTTGCATATCAAAAAATAAAAGGATCTAAACAAATTTACATTAAATCCAGATCTTTAATGATCATTTCTTTATCAGTGAGCACAATATCGGAGTGGTGAGTTTTGTACCAAGAGGTCGATTTTCTGTTTTTTGCATATTCGGGTAGAACGATCATTTATCTACAACTTCATGGCAGAAAAATGTCCATATATGACGTATAATTTTTTTGTTTACAAAATATTTTGTATATACAGGTAAAAACAATAAAAATATTGACGTAAATTACCCTTACACTGACTGAGATAATTGCAGTAAAAACCTGTATATTGGCGGTTAATCACCAAACACGACTTTGACCTAGTTTCTGCCGTCACCGATTGACGGGTCTGCCCATCGCTGTGTGATATAAGAGGAGTTGCGCGTCAGTGTGTATGTAAACACACGCACAAGCATAGGATATATATATAGGAAAAAAACAAAAAACTGGTCATTTCGACATACATCTAAACCTAGATTTATAATCCTATTTACATAAGTAACAATGCCAGAGACTGTCGAAAGAGTAAGGGTGCTGCTACAACAAGGGAAACCCGTTTTGAAGCGTTTGTTATTTTCTTTTGATTTATTTACTTGCATATTTCTCGAAATGTCATTTTCCCACACTAAAATTCTCTCTCCTCCGCCATTTACCGAATGATTTGTATTATATTTGGCACACATGTTTCTCTTGTCAATGTAAATAGAATGACGTCGTTTTTTTGTGGATAAATTGTATACTTTTTGAGAAATTATATTTTTTTGTAATAAAAGGCCGTTTTGTAGTATTCATGATATTTTCAAAAATTTCATAAAATTTTTTTATCCAAAATATCGAAAAAAACCGACGTCACTCTTTAGATATTGAATGGAAAAGACAATCTGCACAAGTTTTGAGGGATTTTATTCATAACTAAGGGAGGAGATAGATTTTGAAAATTGAGTCAAAATCCAAGATGGCAGCTGTTTCTATGGCAACCAAGGATGCTACAAACTTTTCAAAGATATAGGATGACTGTAATTTGACAATCACTCATGTACATACTAAAAGCAAAAACCTAAACTCAAAAGCAAAAAAAAAAATGACTTCACACTGTATGAAAAACAAAAGAATACAGTATTAAAACAAAATAAAAAATCTACCAAAGCTGTGTCAATTTTACTCTATATCGATCTGAATGCTGGAGGATGAAGGACAGAGACATGAACAAGCTATCTTCATTTCACACCACATGCCTGCGAAAAATCCAATATCTATTTTGGCCAAACAAAATTTTAAACGAGACTCTTGTCTGAAAATGAAAAATAGACCACATGCATGACATCCTTCTTAAGAGAAGGTGGAGGTGGCTAGGACATATTCTAAGAAAAGAAGAAGGGGAACATCACCAAGACTGCCCTACATTGGTTCCCTGAAGGGAAAAGGAGACATGGCAGTCCAGAAACAACTTTGAGACGAACAGTAGAGAATGAGATAAAAGACTGGGGCGAAGCTTGGAATTCCCTAAAGACGCTTGCCATGGAAAGGGAAAGATGGAGGTTTTTCATTGCTGCCCTACATGCCAACTGGAATAATGGGCAGTAATTTAATTTTTTCTTTTAAATCAACCCCCCAGGAACTCAACTAAGCTGTTCTCATCTATTACTACTGTTATATATATACAGGTCATTCCAAAACTTGTGTTATGGTTTGAAATTAATGAAATGCTAATTGTACAATTGTTATTGATCTGATCGCTCTGTTTTTTTATGAAGATTCCTGAGGTTTGGGGATTTTTGTTTGTATTATAAGTTTAAAGATTATGACGTCATTAGTTTTTGCAATAGACATATGAATCTATGTATGTCGTGATTACCACAAAATTGCATAGTCCTCGAATAATGTTTTTCTTCATTGTTCTTTATATATATATGTATGCATAGATTTTACATTTTATGCTTAGGTTTGTTTGCAATTGTTTCTGATTATCATTATTGCTTCAACATATTTATCATTTCAGATTTCATCACCTAAAAAGTAAAGATGCGTTTGCAAAGTATTGCTGTTCTTAGTCTTCCCCTGATTACCTTGATGGTTATCCATGAATCTAACGCAGACAAAAAGTTACAGATTGGAGTGAAGAAAAGGCCAGAAAATTGTAAAACTAGATCTAAAAAAGGGGATGTCCTCCATATGCATTATGCAGTGAGTCTTTAAGTTTTTATGAACAAGAAAAAAGGTTAAAGATTTTAATAGTAAGACAGTAGTGCAGTGATGTTCGCCTTAGAACCCGGTCCTCATGCGACATGATCTGCAGATTCTTGGGCGGACCGGGTTCCAAGGCGAACTCCGACATGCTTTGTATTTTTGCTTCATTATTTAAGTGTATTTATTGGTTATTCTCCATAACATTGAAATTGTGACCAGGCCCCCACTTTCTTTATACATGCCGTAATTGTCTTCACTCCACCCACAGGGTGGCATGCGACAGCTATGTAATCTTTGATCGCCTGTTCATGCCCAAGGTGTCAAGGCATGGTCACAGGTGGCCAGTACAGGTGGAACCTTCCTGGTGTCTGTCAGTCCATGTCTGTCGCGCCCGTATGACGTATTTATAACACCCTCTAGTGTCTAGACCAATGCAATAGACCTTTCTGTGGTTCACTTGCGACAGGTTATCGGCAATTGTTAGCGTTAAATTGAGTGTGGATTATTGTTTTCATGACTCTCACTTTAAGTATTAGACCATGGTCTAAGGTGGACCAGGCTGTAACTATCAGGGTCTTAACCCTTGTAAGGCTGACCTCAATATCGATCAATTATCTCATTCCCCTATGAGGCTTCCGCATATGGCACAGAGAGTTTTCTCGTCCCGCTGATGAGGCTGCCGCACTTGACCATGACGTACTTGTGATTATTGTGATGGGCTTTGATCTTCGTTGAATTGGGTGACATAGCGAGCAATTCATTTTGTTATTGTTATTGTCATCATGTTTAGATTGCGTTGTTAACTAACAATAACATATATTACAGCCTACTGTTATTGAACATGAAAAAGAATAATACTGCAGTTGGCCGATAAGTAAAGAAGAGTCTAATACTAATACTACTTAAAATAGATAGAAAACGGGTCAGGACTGAGAAATATTCAATGTGCCCAATCTTCATAAGCAACAAGGAGACAGTAAACAAATAAACACTAAACAATGCTGAACGAAACTAATAGAGCCAATGGTGCAACGACCCATCGCGCAATTTCCATCAACAGAGCAAGCCTCATAACAATATACAAACAGAAAAGACAAAAAGAAAGAAGAAAATGAAATACAACTGCCATAAGAGACACAGAAAGAGAGGAGGGAGGAATAGAAAGGGAAAGAGGAAAGGAAACAAAAAGGAGACATAAAGAGAATGAGGGAGATAAAAAAAAAAAAAAATTTGAAGACCACATAACGAATAACATAATTGAGCCCTACGTCACAAATAACACAGATTGTTACACAATACCACCATCACATACAAACAACTACAGCAGAAACTCTTTCTTCATCCATACCATCATTGACTGGAATCACATCGATAAACATATCATCAACTCAACATCGATCAAAAAGAAAGACTGTCACGTCTATAAACAGTCCGTTGTAATTACGCCAATAACTGGTTTCTACAACGTACTAACTACTGTTCAGATTCAGATAAAAAGGAGGGAGAGAGTGAGACTAGTGAAAGAGAGGAGGAGGAGGAGGAGGATGGAGGGATAGAAAGGGAAAGAGGAAAGGAAACAAAAAGGAGACATAAAGAGAACTAGGAAGATAAAGAAAGATGGATAGAAAGGAGGGAGAAAATGAAAGAGAAAGTCAGATAGATAGAGAGAGAGGGTGAGGTAACAGAGGGGGGGGGGGTGGGGGGTGGCGGCAGGCTTTACTTCAGTCATTCAATAATAGCGTGGCTGACTGTGTCGAATATTATGTAGTAGAGTTTCAATGAACAGCATTTATTTTTATTTCTAACGGAATCATTTTCATCCTCACATCTAAATAAAATGATGGAACAATAAAACTTGTACTAGAGGAAATGTCCAACCGCCTTTTGCTAACCCCATAACCGAGTCCAATGTGCATAGGTAACACATTCCCATGATGGAAGAAATAGGCCCCTCGGTTTATTGCTTTCACAAGTGTGTACCATCCCAGCTGCGGCAATATGTTCCATCCCAGACCTAACACCTATCCTCAGCAACTTGCTTCCCATGCTTTTGAAAATTCTCTCCCTACCCCATGTCTATCGCTAGTATCAGTAGTATCACCCTCTCTTCTCATTTACAATGACATGAGTGGCCATCGTTCTGTATTCTTACATGTGTTGAACATGGCCTGCCCGTTTCGGTTGAGATTGGTTCAGCATCGCATGAACACTTGAGGCATTGTGGTCTTTTGAGGACTTTAGTGTCTAGTACATAGTCTTGCCAGCTGTTGTGTTGAGAAGTCATCATAGGCATTGCAGGTGCAAGGAGGTTAGTTGTCTTCAGTGACAACTGTAGATTTCATGACTCACAAACATATATAGTAAGACAGTAAGAATGGGATGGCTATGGCATGGTAAACTTTGAGTTTTGTTTGAAGCCTGATGCCTACTCTTTCCCAGCATTGCGTTCCCAAGTTGCTGAAAGCTGCACTAGCTCTTGATATTGTATAGCCAACTTCCTCGTCAATGGTGGCTGACCTTGATGGAGTGCTGCCGAGGTAAACAAAATTGTCTGCTACAATCAGTTTCTCATCATTGATGGGGATATTTGGTCCTTTGTATGTGGTGTCCAAGGCAGACTGATACAGAACCGATTTATGGTGTTGATCGTTAGTCCAAAGACATTGTATGTTCAAGCAAAGAGATCTACACCCTCTTGCATGTCACACTCTGAGGTGGCGTTAGCACAGTTGTTAGCAAAAAAGAGGTCTCAAACAGCGTCTTATTTTACCTTGGTTTTGGCCTGCAATCTGCGTAGAGTGAAGAGTTTTCAATCTGTTCTGTACCGAATATCAATACAGTAGTGACTGCCTAAATGCCCAGTGCTCAGGAAGCAGAGAAAACAGGCATTTAGGCGAAAGTGGGTTGGCAACAATTTGGGAGGAGGGGGTGGTCACCACGGGAGTTCATCCAGTATGGTGCAGAAATTCCACATTTACGAAAAAATTTAATGTGAGAAATAGGGACACCTGGAAACTATTTAACTATTTAGCACTGAGGTGTTGGGTTGACCATCGCTCAGCACGAAGACACAATGGATACAGCCAATGCAAGACAGGGGAGCAATAAAACTGTTCACACCTTGTCCCTCGATGCGTGCCCGGTCTATTAAAAACACCGGGTGATTGCATGCAACTTGCGACATCAAGAAAGAGCCGTGAGCAGAGTCTGAAAGACTTATATTCTCATTGCCCAGTGATAAATCCGGGATCTACTGGAACAAAGGCTGTGCTGTACAGTGGGTGGAGTTATGAAGAGAAGATTAGTCATCTTTCATTACATTACAATGGATGCGTAATGAAGGGTGGTTACCATGCATAACACATTTGACGGACATAAGCCATATTAGCGATGGGATTTCATGTATGATAAAAAAGAACAAATTTTTAATCAATTCCAGATGTATTTTGTGATAATTTGGAGAAAATGATATCTATAGTCGCCGTTGAGACCGGGCATTTAAAATCTTGGTTTTGAACGGGCATTTAGAGGGGCAGTTTACATAGAACAAATTTGGTTTGACTGATTTTGCGGGCATTTAGGTGAAACAGGCATTACGGTGGTCACTACCGTACAACATTTTGTCTTGGTATGCATCAGTGAGCATTGACAAAAACATCCTGCTAAACAGGGTAGAGGCCAGTATGCAACCTTGTTTCACACCATTGGAGACAGCAAAAGGTCATGAGTATTCTTTAGCATCTTGTAGTATATTGAACTCTCGCTTGCAAACTTGCATGCCATTGTGGAATTCTCTATCTTTTTTTGTCTGAGCATCCAAATCTTACCATTATTTTCCAAAGGCCCTCTTGAGACACTGTGTCAAAAGCTTTTGTGAGGTCCATGAAATTTGTCAAGAGGTTGATATTCCCCTCTCTGCATTTTTCTTGTATCTGTCGCATAGCAAAGAACAAGTCCATTGTACTGCATCCTTGTCTGAAGTCACATTGGTTCTCAGGTGGTAGTTTTTTTTTCAAAATGCGCATTTTGAGGCGATTTAGCAGTAGTCTAGCTAGTTTGATTTTGCCCTCATTTACATTTAACGTGATCTCGTTGGTGGTTCGTGGGATTTTTTCAAATTTGCCTGAACTGCCCTATAAACAACCAAGGGATCTTTAATGAGCACAGTGTTATGATCTGCACACATGACCTCCTTTTCATTGTCTGTCTTCGATGGGACTAGGCGTCGATCCACCTACCTGGACTAAGGGGATAGAACACGAAGGAAAAATTATGTTTTATAAACATTGTTCTAAATGTGATTTTCATTTTGTCTTTTTGAACGCCTATTTGAGATTCTGATCACACAGAGAAAGATTGAGCATTCTGGTTTGCTTACATGAAATAAAAATCATGGATTTTTGCTGTATTTTTCCATACCTTTGAAAAGCGTTTGCTGTAAATCAAGAAACATTTGTCTCTTTTACTTTTAGGATTACCATTGACTATATTTGTCTCATCATCACATTCACACAACCAAAGTCTGTATGGTGGAACAAAGAACAAGAAGTCTAATTGCTTTGTGTTTAAAATTTTAATTAAACCCTCCAAAACCCCCTCCCCAGGTTTTGCTTTGTTTATTTACTTTTCTTTTTTTCCCTCAAATACTTTATAGTAACCTTAAACTCTATAGATTGTATGCTATAGTCCATATGTATGTGTTTAAACGTTAGTACTATTGTTCAAGTTCTTTTCAATTATTTGTCATGAAGGGTCGTTTGGAAGATGGAACTGAATTTGATAGTAGCCATTCACGCAATCAGCCTTTTGTCTTCACCCTGGGAACTGGGCAAGTTATTAAAGGATGGGATCAAGGTTTACTGAAGTAAGTGAGATATATGACTTGTAATATTTTCAAGAAGTTCCATTCAAATCACCATTAATAGTTTTGAATTGTTTTAGTTTAAGAAGCTTTTGCACAATAATGAACATGTAATAAACAGTTGTTTTAAAAATCATATATCCTGGAAGTTTCATTCAAATCACTAATAATAGTTATTTAAACTATTATAAGATCATGTCCTGCACAAGGAATAACATATATAACAATTCTTATCAGTAATCATAAAAATCAGAGTAAAAGAAGTCCTCATGGATAGTAGCTTTTGTACATAGTTACACTTGTATTGGGTCAAAATTTAGTTGTTAAATTTCTTTGAATGTCCATAGGATAAAGTGGCCATTAGAATGTTATATATCAATATCTGCAACATAAATTGAAAACTTTCATACTTGGTTTCTGGCAATCCTCCTCATCCCCATCTTTCAATTTTTCATCGAGATTTGATTTTATCTTTGATTGTCTGATTTTGAAATTGAGTTGCATCACAATTCAACCAAAATGTATTCAGTGGATCTTGTTTTCTTCTACAGTATGTGTGTGGAGGAAAAACGGAAACTTGTGATTCCTTCAGAAATGGGATATGGTGACAGGGGGATCTCCTCCTAAAATTCCAGGTTGGATTTCTTTTCTTGAATTTGTGTCAATTCATGTTACAGATTTAGTCATTGACCAATTTTGCAGCATCAAAGCATAGATTTTTATGTTCCAAGTAAAATTATTGATAATCTTTTTTTGTATTTTAATAATGGGTCTGAAGGGTATTTGACAATTGAAGAATATTTGTTGCAAATATAATGCAGGAAATGGAAAATGGCATAACAATCTCAAAAAAGGGATGTCAATCAATATAGCTTATCCATGAAAATAGAATGGAGGATGAGAGAAGGCTTACTACATTAATACATTATGCAGAAGTGCAGGGAATGAGATCTAGAGCAAATTACAGAAGAATTTGGAAAGAAGCTATAAAAGAGACACTAGGGGAGAGAAGTTAGCTGTGGTGATAGAGGTAGTACAGTTGACTCCACTTATACCTGTAGTGAAGTAGGTGGTAATGATACTCAGATGTATTGATGTTTTTCCCTGGAACCTGCACCGATGTCATTTAACCTCTATGAAAATTAGATGGTTGTATTGACTTTGATAATGACTTCGATACATCTAATGTGACTGTTGTAATGAAGTGAATTTTCTCTTCCATTTTCTACAGTCTATACTGATGTATTGGTTTTTTTCCATGATGAAGTTTAGCCTGACGATTGGTTTAAGATAACACACCAAATAAGACTAACAATCTATCTAAATAATGTACAAGTACAGTAAGCCTTCATTTACTAGGCCTAGACTTTCTATTGTTATGAGCAATTTTTCCATACTTGTTTTTTGTTCTTTTCTTTGTCTGATCCAAGGTGGAGCAACACTCATCTTTGAAGTGGAATTAATCAAGATCGAAAGAAAAGATGAATTATAGTACAAGCAATCTGTACATGTCATGTTATACTTTGTATTTTCTTCATACTGATTTCATTTGTGCTTTTCACATTAACATTAAAAATGATTTACTTTTTTATACTATAGTGTGCTGTCTTAAAATAAAACATTTAAAGGTTCTATATTAAAACATCCCTCTGTGTGACATTTATTTTCAAATCATCAACAATTATTTTTCACTGGAGAGGGAGAGATGTATTTGCTTGATTATCCATTTCGCTTATTTGGTAGATATTTTTAATTTGAATTAAAATGAATTAACATATTACAATGGGAGCCGCATTCACTGAGATTGCACTCAACGAAATGTCAGCTCCGAGGCCAATAGAAATCCAGTTTTCCCCCTTTCATTCACTCTGTAAAAAAAACGATACATTCAACGAGGACCTGGCATGGATAGAATCGCCTACCACGAGATCGATATAGGCAGTGAAACAATGGTGTTTCGCTCGATTCACTGTTTCATGAAATTTTTTTTCCCAGCAAGAAGCAGCCTAAAAAAAGTCCATTGATTGATGCTGCACTGTGTGCATGTGTGTGTGTTTGGGAGGCGAGACGGATGACTTCTTAATTGTGAACAGCCAGGCTAGGCTGTGTAGTGTGAGCAAAGATACTAGAACAATTCTTCTACTGTAGTATCGTTGGTATGAGTGATTGGAAGATTGGCTGGTGGAAGAAAGCGCAGGACCAATCAAAATGATTTTAGTGACTGTGCGGGTCGTTAAATGCCTAAGGGTTAGGCTAATTACATGTACTAATTTTCTCTCTGTTATTAACCTTCTTCTATGCCATGCTAGCGTTCACACCTCTGTAACTCGCTGTACCATCGTTTCATTCTGATATTTCAAAATGGCATCTACATCAAGACCCACAAAGCGCAAATGCCCTTTCTTTGAAATTAAACAAAAAAATAATCGATGCTATTGAAATGGGAAGTTCCTTCTTGACTTCGTATCAACAAAAGGTCTCATGCAACGAGGACCTAGCGTCAGTCCTGATGACCCTGTTGAACCGACTCCCTCTGTAACATGTTGAGATTCAACCTCAGACTACAGACTGACACAGTTTGTGCCTAAAGACTAAACGACTATTTCATTTCTCCATGTCTGTTCCCAATCCCCTCATACTAAGACTACTAAGAGAAATAAAGTGTCGTTCCTGCCCCAAAAACACACACACATACATACTTTCTCCTCTGGTTCGGAAGGTTTATGTTGATACTGCATTTGTATCTCAATTTAATGCACGTAATGTATAAATATAAAATAAATGACTTTGGCCTGAAATACATGTACATTTAAGCTTTTCCTGAAATGCAACTCAATGTGTCTGAGTGAGTGAACAAAAAAGCAAAGAAAAAAATATTTTGTGAAAGAAAGACGATACCAGGTATCTGTCACGAGGAGTGGTTATGTAATAATCATCTATTTTGAAGCACATTACGTGTATGAGCATGAAAAGATACGGTGGTAAATTGTAGAGAGATGCAAGGGTATAATTTTGAGAAAGCTGGAGTTTTTGTGCATAGTATATAGTACATGTGATGACAGTTTCTTTGTGTAAGTGTAATGCAAAATTAAGAAAAATATAAATACAATGTATATGAAAGAACCACTGAAAGTTGAAAGCCACAGTTCTCAACACATACTTATACTTATACTGCCATTGCCATGGTTGACTAGTCCTCAAGGAAATAACTCCGGAACTTACCACAGGCGAAGATGAACTAGGTGGTCCAGAGGCAAGGTGTTGACCTCTCAACCAAAAGATCATTGGTTTTAAGCTCAGACAGTTGAAACTATTTTCTACAACCCAACCCCTTGATCTAGATAGGTGGGTCGACACCTAGTCCCATTGGAGATTGATGATGAAAAGGAGATCACAACACTGTGTGTTAGTTAGTGTTAAGGTTAAAGATCCCTTGGCTGCTTACATGGCAGTACGGGCAAAATTAAGAATCCTACCAAAATGCCTGAGATCACCGTAGTTGTGGATGTGGGTTAAAATAACTAAATCAAATCAAATTCCAGACTCTATTACTATTAACCTTATACAAGTCGTAAAACGGTCTCCAGACGTACATGCCAACGAACTGAGGCAAGGCACCACGCCTAAACCCAAGTCTGGCCTGAGGACTCTATTACTATTAACCTTATACAAGTCGTAAAACGGTCTCCAGACGTACATGCCATTGCCAACGAACTGAGGCAAGGCACCACGCCTAAACCCAAGTCTGGCCTGAGGACTCTATTACTATTATTAACCTTATACAAGTCGTAAAACGGTCTCCAGACGTACATGCCAACGAACTGAGGCAAGGCACCACGCCTAAAACTAAACCCAAGTCTGGCCTGAGGATGTTTTTTACAGTTACACTAGTTACAGAGTAGTACACCTATACATTGCAACTTTCCCATGGTCTTCTTTAAGTTTAAGTTTTTTTGCGCCATCGACGGAGTGTTCTTGCTCTAGATTAGTTATTCATGAACTGAGTGACGACTGATAACCAAGTTTAATTATTTATTCTCTGATAAAGAAAAAAAACTAAATTGAGGGCTACAAAAGGGACTTGCTGGACAAAACAATGGCTTCTTGATTAATAATACACTTTCACTCATACTCATACCAATTTGCTAGATGGGATGAGGCTCTATCTAGCGACTTTTTTACAACTTTTAATGTGCTTGCCTTGCACCACGTAATTTGCAATGTAGATAATTTGACAGAAATAGAGGTATACAATTAATGGGGGGGGGGGGGGGAGCGAAAGCACGATGTTTGGTATTATCAAATCAATGGTAAATTTAATGCACTATGGACAACATTTTTATGTCAAATTAGCAAAAAGAATTTACTTATGATTATTTGACTTTGTATTTTATGTCACTTGTCAGTAATGTCGCCATTCCTTCAGACCCCCGGTTGGAGAAGAAAATATTTGGAAAGCCCTGAATTTCTGACTCCATGCCCCACCCCATAAAATCTCTGCCTCAAATAGTTTTCCGATGGTTTTGCAAAACTGCTACCACTGCCAGGCCCTTGCGTGTGGAGCCACGTTAAGGACATAACTTGTTTCTAAACTGTATTGTCCAAAACGACGTAGATTCAAACTGTTTAGAATTAATAGAATCATCATATAGACTTAATTATTGATGATGCTGGTCAGAAATGAATGAAAAAAGGATTTTAGATCTACTGATAAGTGCTAAGACTAAGAGTAAGAGTCAGTTGGATGGGGGCAAGGTGCCAATCTCTCAACCCAAAGGTCATGGGTTTAACTTCAGCGCCGCCAACAGCTGCAATTTTTTTGTAAATTGTAGTGAAGTCTACCCACTGGTACAGGTAGGTGGATTGACACCTAGTCCCATTGGAGACTTACAATAAAAAGGCGGTCCCATGTGCAGATTACAACACTGTGCACGTTGAAGATCCCTTGGCTATTTACAAGATGATACTGGCAAAATTAAAAATCCTAGCAAAAACCCACGAGATCACCTTAGTTGTGGATGTGGCTAATTCAAATCAAAAGACACTTGGCAAACCCTATGACTGCCCACGTTTCCATCTGAATACATGTAGCTTGTATTGTAATTGTTTTTACTTTGGTTTGTTTAAAAAAAATAATTCATGTATTAATATTATTATGTAAATCATTATTCATCAAAACCTATTTAGGTCAAAGGAAACTAAAAGATTTAGATCTAGGCAAGGCCCACAAGTAAAAGTCAATAAGTCAATAATAACTAAAAGACTACAATGTACATAAATATTTAAACATAAACACCATAGATCTACATACAAATAATACAATTTTTTAAAATTTATAGCTTTTTTATTCCTTTCCCGGACATTCCCATGTATTGTATGTAAACTGTAAATTCATTATGCAGGACATTGAGAGATGCATGCGATGAGTTGAAAATGTAGCGTGGCACGGGTCAGTATTAGTACAACTACAAGGTACATGTACTACAATACACATGTGTAATGCGTTACCTGCCTTAAGGCTCGCACAAAAAGAACGCTTGCTAGCGACAAAGCGATTGCGGTAAAGCGAGCGCATGTCAAGAAAGCGCTTGCTTGTTGTAGCTGAGGCGCACATACAGAAAGATTGCAGCAATTCACGCTTGCGATAATGGTATGGACATCAGAACGTACCCATTTGGCGCCATGGAGGATTCGATTGATGATGAACTATTGTTTCTCTGTACAGTGTTTTGTCGAAAATTATCCTAGGAAAGCGCAAGAGAATAGGCATTCACAGGATAAATGAAAGGAGGCAAATGAAAGGTGAACATCATCACTTGTTTCCTTTGCTTCTTTAAAGGAGCCCTTTCAGTAATACTTGAGAATTGCGGTTTGCATGGTCTTTCCTTCTTTTGTCCCAAATTGCAGGTTTTTTAAACACAGCTGATAAGCACTGATATCAAAGACTCAACATCCATTTTGATAGACTCACTGAGACTGAGAGAAAATAGTACACACCCACCAAGTCGTGACATGTCTTCTCTACACACGCTGCAACGCGATAAAGAATTAACATTTATTGATTCTTTACGCTTTCCAAGCGTCGCTTGAAATCGCAGGTACTTGAGGTACTATAGAGTGAGCGTGTTTTTTGAGCGGCACAAGGTAATTTAGATCTAACTTTTTAGGCGCTTGTCCCAACGCGCTCGCTTTTATCGCGAGCAAGCGTTCTCTTTGTGCCCCCCCCCCCCCCCCCCCTTACAGTAGGCACATATCAGCACAGGATGGGCTTTCTGTAGTTGCCAGATTTTTTTTATATTACTAATAAAAAGACAGGACAAATTTGCTTTCCGCCGCTTAAGTAGCAGTCAAATAGTTCAAAGAATCCATGAAAATGTTCGGCCTTAGTGTGAACAAAATGGATAGGAAATAAGTTTGGACAATGCTTATTCGGAGAATCTGTGAATTTGGAGAATGTATGTTGCACTGTATAACTATAAGTATAACACAAGTACATGTATTCAACCCAGGGGGTTGTAATCGTTTTAAACGGTCAAATCCAAGGTGACCACAAAGATCATCTTGTTTGTAGTGATAAGTTAAAGATTTGCATTCTCTAATGACTATCACCAACACAATGTTGACATAATGACAAAACTTTAAAACGTCTTACTTGTAACTAATGTAACTCTTACTTCTTTTCTAGTCTTGCTACCAACTCCTATGATGAGCCTTTATTTCATTAATTAGGGCATTTTATATACGTGTGTGTACATATATATATATATATATATATATATATATATATATATATATATATATATATATATATATATATATATATATATATATATATATATATATATATATATATTGTAATTTGTGAAGGAAATTAGAAATGGAAGATAAATTGATTGTTTGGATTTGTATGCTGATTGCTATCCGAATTAATATCGGAAAGACAGGACGCGCGGCGAAGGAGGAGTTTTGATCGCAGTAAAAAACAATTTAGTCTTAACAGAAAATTGTGCCAACACTGATTGTGAAATAACATGGACTAAAATATCTATGGCACAGGGAGACCTTCACGTGGGTTGTTTTTATAGAAAACCATCTAGCGGAGTTGACGTGATGGAACAACTACATGAATCTTTAAGGAAGCTCCATAGCCAAGGAACGCACACCCCAAACATTCTTTTAGGCGGCGATTTTAATCTTCCAGACATCATATGGGAAGCACAAGAAGTTAGACCAAATCCTCAATATAGCAGGCACATAAATGAAAAAATGATTGAAATTGTCACTGAATTCAACCTGACGCAAGTAACTCACGAACCAACAAGAGGTGAAAACATACTTGATATCATCTTGACAACAAATCCTGACCTTGTGGAAACAAGTGTTGTCCCTGGTATGAGTGACCACAGCGCAGTTTTATGCAGCGTACAAATGAAAACGAAAATAAAGAAAAAACCTCCTCGATCAATTTTCCTGTACCCCAAAGGCGACATCAATGCTATTAAAGAAGACCTACGAGATAACTACGAAACATTCGAAAGAAATGCAGAGACAAAAACTGTAAATGAAAATTGGACAATATTCAAAGAACTTGTCACACATTCCATGAACATACATATACCCAAGAAAACAATTAGCGGCAAAGCACACTTACCGTGGATAACTAAAAAGATCAAACGGTTGATAAGACAAAAGCAGAGGAGATATAATGCTGCAAAATACCACAACAAATCAAAGGACTGGCAAAAATATCGAAAAATCAGAACAATAATTCATCAGGAATTACGGAAACAACACCTCAAATACATAAACCAACTACTTGAAATTGACGATGAGAATCCAGACCCTGAAAACGCTCGCATAACCAAAAGATTCTGGTCTTACATCAAATCAAAGCGTAAAAACATATCAGGAATAAGCGTCCTTCAACGACCAGACGGCACAGAAACAACAGACTCCAAAGAACAAGCAAAAATTCTTAACGATCAATATCAAAGTGTGTTCACCCAGGAGGACCCAAACTTACCAATCATTGAAAGTAGCGAAATTTCTGAAATCAAACAAATTAGTATCACTGTACCAGGGGTTATAAAACAACTTAAACAACTAGACTCGCATAAGGCAACAGGACCAGATGACATCCCCTCTAAAATCCTCAAAGAAACAGCAAATGAGATCGCGCCATATCTTTGCACAATATTCCAACAATCAATCAATACCGGATTCGTGCCAGAAGATTGGAAAACAGCAAACATCACAGCTGTTTATAAAAAGGAAGACGTGACATTGCTTCGAACTACCGCCCAGTATCCCTAACTTCAATTTCTTGCAAAGTAATGGAGCATATCATAGCACACACGATAATGAACCACCTGGAAGAAAACAACGTACTGGTAGACTACCAATATGGATTCCGTAAGCACCATTCCTGTGAAACACAACTTATATCAACACTAGAGTCGATAGCTAAATCAATAGATGACAAAAAACAGGTTGACCTACTAATCCTTGATTTTAGTAAGGCTTTTGACACTGTACCCCACCAACGCCTCCTCCAAAAACTAGAGAATTATGGAATAAGAAACACCAACGTTATATCCGATAATGAAACAAACAACCAACAGCTCCTGAAGTGGTTTGAAAGTTGGCTCCGTGGTAGGACACAAAGAGTAATCCTAGAAGGAAAATCAAGCGAACCTTGTCATGTCCTATCTGAGTCCCCCAGGGCACAGTCCTTGGACCTCTTTGTTTTTTAATATTCATAAATGATCTTGGGAAAAATATGTCCCCTGATACAAATCTTAAACTGTTTGCGGACGACAGCCTGTTGTTTCGAGAAATAACAAACAAAGCCAGTGCAGAAAACCTTCAAAGAGATCTGTCAACCCTTGAAAAATGGACTGAAGAGTGGCATATGAAATTCCATCCATCAAAGTGCTATGTGATGAACGTTACACCAAAACGAAAGCCAGTCATATATGATTATACCCTCATGAACGAGCATCTGGAACACGTTCAAAGCATACCATATCTGGGAGTCCGTCTCAACAACAAACTCCAATGGGATGATCATATAAATGAAATCACATCAAAAGCAAATAGATGCCTTGGGTTTATCCACCGAAACCTGCGTCAATGCCCCATGCAAATTAAATCTCAGGCATACACAGCACTTGTTAGGCCGACGCTAGAATACGCTAGTGCTGCATGGGATCCACACCACCAATACCAAATTGACCAAATTGAAAAGGTACAGAGACGGGCAGCGCGAGTTGTAAAAAAATGCTGGTCAAGAGAACAAGGATGCGTGACTCAAGCATTACAGGAACTTAACTGGTCTTCTCTGGAAACCCGCCGAAAACACTCTCGCCTCATACATATTTACAAAGCAATAAACACAGACACATCAACCGTGAAAATCCCGACTTATTTTTCTCAACGCAACAATGAATATACTCGCTCAACAAGAAATCATCACCAGCAAAAATTCATCAACCCACATACCCGGACCAACATTTACAAACACAGCTTTTTCCCTCAAACCATCTGCGAGTGGAATGCCCTGCCAAATAGAGTCATCAACAGCTTATCTGTTGACCAATTTAAACGTGTGCTTGGACGTGAAAATGTGTGAACATGAACTGTGAAGTGTAACACTATATTCGCATTCATGGGCAAAATGCCTTTTGCGAATTATCAATTCTGATTCTGATTCTGATTACAAAAACTTTACTTAATACAGTACTCGTCGAATTCTAGCATGTTCTCGGGAGAAGCCAAAAACAAAGTGCAGTCATCCGAGCGTGCAGAAATCGTGTCGATGGGAGGTAACCTATGTAACCGTTTAGCAACCCCCATCTCTCCACTGTCTCACAAAATTTCTATTTCTTCTATTCTAATTCTAGTATTCTGCATGATCGCACGCTGCCATCATAATCACGTGTTTACTTTTACACACGCGTGTACGAATAGGTCTACAAATAGTAATAATCATACTGTATGTAATTACATGTTAACAATGTTAATAAAGATGCAAGCATGACCACTACCGATGATGCCGTCTACACACAGTCCTTACTCCCTTTCAATTGTTTCAAAATGGGTTTTTCACACTAATACCACCACGAAAAAAAAATGCATACATGACATACAATTATACTTATATTATACAGACTTTATTATACTTGTATAGGGAAAGTTCGGTCACCCAGCTTCAGTTTGCAATATTGTAGAGCGTGCAGAAATTGTGTGCTGGAATCGGGCGAGTACTGTATTACCATGAGTTACTACTAAAAAAAATTACTTTTAAATGCAGTCTGCTTTGTTGTTTATCGATCCAGTAGCCAGCAGCATTAGAATTAGACAATAAATAAGTCCTTTGGCCCAATGTCATGTAAACTGTCATTTTTATCTTTAGAGTGTTCTGACTTGGTTAAAATCTTTTCCATTTCCAACCAACAAAATCTTGTAAGTAATAAAAGACCATGACCAAATCAAATTTATTTCTAGCTGTATGTCCATCATGACTCAAATGGCTGCCAATGCCATGAGGATTGAGCTCAAAGTATGTGAAACACTTTTGAATTTGCATACTGAACACAACACCGAAATAACTGTATTGACGATCGTCAAGACCACTCTAGCAGCTTTCTGCTACGATCCAAGATATCTCACTCAACATTCAACTGTACACACAAAACACTTTCCATTTTAAATATTAGACGTTTATTGGTTAACTCAAAAGTATTGTAATCCACTGATAGAGTTTTTCAAGGCTTGCATGGCTTGCAATCATCATTTCAATTGAACAGCTTTGCTATTGTTACTGATGCACTCAACCCTCACTACTTGAAAGGAAAAAAAAATAAATTCCACAACCCAACCAAAAGCAGTTTTTCTTCAGACAAGGAACATCAAAATAATTAGTCTTCTTTGTAAGCACATATAATCAACTCTCTTGTATGTCCGAAAATAAGACAAAAAAAAAATAAATAAAAAAAATGCTGGGATCAAATTGTATGAAAAAACACTAATTAGAATCAATTTTAGGACTGCTGGATAAAATGCAGTCAAGTTATATTTATTATAAGTATGTATATTTATGTATTCAATTTCAATATTATTTACAAGACAAATTTATGCAATACAAATTATGAATATGAAGCAATTCACCACTAGGCTAACATAAGAATTGAAATTTCCTTGGTTGAGTCTGGATCTGAAATATATGGTAATAAAACAGTAGTCAGTCTTTACTCAATTCAATTAATTAATTTTAACTGTCATTGTACAAGGTAATAACATTGTATTTTGAAAAAGTATTCAAAACACGTTGCTTCAAAACCCAGTTAATATATTCTATTGATTAATCTTTTTTCCCCTTTGGACTTGGACAGTAGATTGTGTCATGAATGATCCGTGAAAGGTCTGATCAAGGAAGAAAAAACTGGTATAATAAGATGTTTCATACTAGAGTAAAGAAGACGATAGGTATATCGAAATCAAATACAGTCAAGTCAGTTTTTTACAACTGTCACTTAATAGCAACTTTTGCCAAAGAAACAGAAATAATTTGACATGTTGCCTCAGATTTTCGGTCATTTTCCCACTGATTTCACACTTTGCTAAACGATGTTCACATGTTTACGTTGTTATTATCTAGCAACTGTAATGATCCAATAGTCTTACAAAAGTTACACTAATTGTGGGTCTAGCAGACAGTTAAAGACACAATAGGCCATGCCTAGAGAACACTCAGACAGCTGGGAAGCGTGGTATTGTACAGTACAGTAACGCATGACTGCCCCCAGCCCATACGCATACAGTGGGTAGCCAACAACCCACCTTTTCAAATCAAAGGGAGTGACGTCTTTTAACATGCGCTGCACACAATGTAGTTTACTTCATAAGTTAGCTTAACATAAGCAATGAACTGGAGTACTGCAGTATGTTTTATTGGCTGTGTAGTATCTGTTTAAAGGCAGACCACTTTTAGAAAGATGAGAATGATTATGACGGAAGCAAATCCCTGAAACTCAGAGAAAAGTTATCATTATATCAATGCAAAAAGTATTCCAACAGTCATACCTAGTTGTCAAGTAGTGAAATGACCCTAATATTGAGCCCACGGCGAAATCTTATTTATCAAGACTGGATAATCGCAACAATTATGCCGCTCCGTGGTGTGGCAAATTAACCAGAGTCGTTCAACAAAGGGAAAGACTATCAAAAACCCTAAAGAACCACTATGAATCATAAACAAACGATTTGCAATGTACATGTTAATGTCATTTGAATGGTAGTGTGTGAAGATGATCGAAGCTTTATTTACAGAAGGATGTGACTCTCCATCAAGGGAATTTCCTTTCAGCATTTCTAGTTTAAAAAATCAAAACATTGCTCTTGCAGACAATATCTGTGAATATAAAATATGTATCATATTCATATGCTATATACACATTTTGTACATGTCGCACAGCATGGACTTTGTACTGTAGTAACTTTATCTCTTGACTTTTGCATTGACATTTATATCTATATATAATGCATTTTATCTCATATATTTAAAGGAAAGTCAAATCAAACAAAATTTTCGAAGTTAGTCAATACAACTTAATACAAGTTGCTAACAAGTAAACACAAAAATAAACCAAGGATTCAATTCTTTGATATGAAATAAGAACAAACAAACAAACAACATTGTTATTGTTATATGAAGTGAAAGAAGACATTCAAATGATATAAATTTTTGACTCCACAATGCAGTTTCATTAAAACACAGTTGTGTAATATTAATAGCTTTGAAATGTCTAGTCTACGCTTGTAAACTGTTTCTTCGTGTTTTGTTGTTGCAAAGGTTCTCCAGTTTTATTTCTTTTTAACTTTAAATGCAATCAATTAAGCTCTCCTGGTGCAAAGATTATTGGATACACATGTCAAAGGGAGCATTTTCAAAAGAAACAAAAATTAGCGTATATTATTATCTGCAGATGATTAATGTACCCAATAATGATACAATACTAAATTCAATTGCTGTTTTATTCCGTAATGCGGGGGTGGGGGGTGGGTGGTGGGGGTGGGGGTGGTGGGGGTGGTGGGGGTGGGGGGGTGGGGGGGTGGAAATGTATGTTATTGTTAGATATAACAGATCCCTTTATCATATCACTCAGATTACTCCCTTTGGTGCTTGAACTTAGTCATATGCAGAAAATTAGGGATAATTAAGAAATAGAACATCTGCTATCATACTGCAAATAAACTTGTGTCACTCAAATAGGTTTCACACACAAATACTAGTAGAAGATTGTAATAACAAAGTAAGAGCATCCTTGAATGATATTCAACATCACAAAAAATGTTGTGCACTAGCCTCATTTCTACATTAAATAAATACAAACATTAAGCGTTCCATTAATCTACAGACTTGTAGTACACAAAATTCAATTTCTTAAAAAGAAAAAGAAAAGAAATGAAAAGATGGCAACAATGAAATATAAATTTCTAAATTTGCATTCAAGCTTTAAACCTTGACAAGACAGTTTAGGCAACAGAAGAAATCTTCTTGAAATAATTCTCAAATGTGTGCAAATGTATTTGGCATTGTCAGGGGGATATTCATCTTGACATATGATTACATATTCTTTACTTTTCGATTGTGTGTATGGGTAGGATGCATTTATAAACCAATACACAATAGTCATTACTGTTCATGTACAATACATAAGAGTATGAGTATGAAAAAGAACCGGGGATGAAGTATTTCCATTGGGTACAGAATAGGATAGTTGCATAACGAGAACAGGATGTTCTGCTACAGTGTCGTAATTATGATGCTGATGATCATAATGACAACAAAGCAAATGGTAAATCATCTGTAAAATTCATTTTTACTTTAATCAAGTCACCAGAATTCAGCTTGAGGCATAGGAGGAAACACGTAAACAAAAGAGAGCAATTTGTCAATTTGCAGAAAAAGGATGAAAACAATCTCAAAATATAAAGAACCCATCCAAAAAAAAACAAAAACTCTCGAAACAAAAACATGCTGCAAAGATGATGAAAATTTTAATAAAGAAAATATTAGAGATAAATAATGCAGTGACAAGGCTTCTCTTAAGTATTCTAAAAAGAACAAAACAGTGTTTTTGCTTTAACAAATGTCATAAATAGCCAAAAAATGAATCTAAAATTGTGGACAGTTTAAACCGATTTAAATGACTTCCCTTTTACATACATGTACAAATAATATATATATATATATGAAAGAACAACATGAAATATACCAGATTACTTGAAATGGATTGTGTCAAGACAAGAAAAAATAACAGCAACAAAAAACCTCAACAAACAAAAAAGATTTATCAATCAAGTGACCAGGGCTGGTATCTTAAAGTGTCGCTTTTTATGTAAACTGAAAGAATATTTTCTAAATAAATTACAAGGCAAAAAGTGAGTCTGAAGAAAGTGAAAGCTAAGGACGAAACAGTAACAATTATCGGATATGCATAAAACTGAAAAGGGGTGAGGAAAACATAAGTGGAGACTCACTTCTAAATAATTTATGGACTAAAGAGAAACAATAAATTTTTGAGGATAAAATCCATCTACACTTATTTCATTCATTGCAATTAATGGCAAATATTGAATTCTGGTAATATACTCCTTACTACTGCCAAGCCTGACATAATTTGCCATTGATTTTCTTTCTTCTTTTCTTTTATGAATGCACATGCATAGTGTTTTTTACTCGTATCATTATCATTTAGGAAGTCATTCATTGAAAATTGAAAGTAGACTAACATCTTTGTGTAAATCTTCTAGTTCTAGTCTATGATTAGCCTGTTTTCATTTCATCCATTTTTTCCACTAGTAATCACTGAAGGAGTCCCTCAAAATTCACAATATTTAATGAAAACTAGACTCATGTATGACCAGAGTTAAATACTGATGGAAAAAACGAGAGGTAAAGATTTTGAGCCAAGCAATAGTGATTTTCACGGAAATTTCATGCCAGAAGCCATGGACTTACAATTAAAAGAAATGAAACTAAAGGGCAAAATATTTTTGCATAATTTCTCTCTCCAAAATTAACAAAAGTTACAAGCAGATCATTCTTTTGTGAAGAGAGGCTCCTTGAAATATTCCACTGCCATTTTTCAGATTCAAAACCTCTGGTAGCACGAAAATTAATGAACATGTTCCTCTGAGTCTAATCTTAGTGTATACATTTTTAAAGAAAAGAAATGCAGCTAGTTTCACTTTCTATAACTACTATAACATAGCTTTGTGCATAGGGACTGATATATAACACGCATGTGATTGTGAATATGACTGAGAAAAGAAAAAAAAATCAGGGAATTCTTGTGATGAACTGATGATCTTAAAGATCATGTATTATAATATGATTTGATTTGATCTGTAGCTGTGAAGGTCTGACATCCATCAACTTGAATTTTTATCTTGTTTTCCTTTTCTTTAATTAAAGACTCAACGCGACATAAAATATAATTGAGCCCACAACAGAAAATTAAAAGAAAACCCAAGAAAAACAACACGGTAAATGAAAACCAGAGAAATTTTTAAGAAACCTGAATAGAAAATGAAAAAAAAAACACAACCCAAAACAGTCACATTGTTCACTTCATTTAATGCTTTGAATATTCACTGCACACAAAGTAATCTATCGGACCTGAAAATCATACAACCACAATATGTGATTGAGAAAAGAAATAGAAGGAAAGTTAGGTAACAAAGAAAAACATCCACAATTTGATGAGGAACTATAATTCATAGCGAAGAATAAACATCAATTATAAATATTATTAAAATGTCTTAGTGTATATAAGTATATATAAATGAACCCCCATGATAAAAGGAAAGGATGTCACAAAATTTAAGGATTTATTTTTAAAAAGTCAGCTTTTATAATCTTTTAATAACAGGAACAAAAGAAATAAAGCTGTTTATCTCAATTAACCCTGCTTTGTGTTTAAATGGCTTTAGCAGCATACATTCTGACATGTAATTGACAACACTTTATCAATTTCAAGCATATCTCATTGATGTTAAAAGGTCTAATATAAATCTTGTTTTAAGTTCAGATCTCTAGTATTTTCTCCTTTCTATGAACCCAGTATACATATTCATATATAGTTATAAACCTTGAAGTTAAGGTGAAAAATCAGGTGAAAGAGAAAGAAAGAGAGACAAAAGGAGTGACAGAATACACCATAACTTACAATGAAATATAAGACTGAGAAACAAATAAAATGTTGATGCAGAAAACCCTTCAGAAAACAGCAGCCTATTCAATAATGACTGACTCATTGAATTTTCTGATAAAGATACAAAACGGCAAAGAAACATGAGCTGTAAAAATAAATAAATGAGAGAACTTCCTGACATATTGTTATTAATCTGCAATATTTTGATTGATATATATGAAATGTGGATGCAGTTAAGGCGTTAAGATAATCTTATACCGTGGAACTTGCTTACAATAGGATTAATGAGACCAGTAAAAATTCCTGTTGTATCCGAGCACCGTTGCAGACATGTTGAAGGGTCAGTCTCAACTTTGTTGATTATTCTAGCTTTCGTCTCAATTAGTACATCTAAGTACTTTCTTATTTCAAGCCGTTTCAATGTTTGAAAGTGTGATAGAGATCTATAGCTACAAGTGCCGGTTCAGTTCAAATTTGTGATGGATGTATGCCTGTGTACCGCTGTGTATGTGCAAACGAGATGGACAAATGACTGTATTGCAGTGCAATGAAAATAACTGTAGACGCTGGCAGACACCAGGGAAATGGTGCATGTGCATACAATCGTAATTCGATGACTAATAGTTGTCAATTGCATACAAAATTGAATTGCAACACCCACATCCCCTGCTCTACTCTCCTCCTCTGCATACGGACACACAAATGGATGCTTTTTGCACACGTTAGGCCTCACACAATCGCGCAGCAAAAGTCCCAGTTAGCCATGTCGGGTGACATTTAACCCTTTTATGTCCAGGCCTTCTTCTATAATTTAGATAGAGCAGAAATTGGGGATTCTAAAAAGTCCTGTTGTAAGCAAGCTCTTGTTGTAACCGGGCCCATTGTAGATGAGCTCCACTATATTCCTTTTCCTTTTCAAAGTTGTTTCATTTGACTTAAATGTAAAACATAATTCACATACAGTGGAGTGAAGGACAGTTCTAATCTCAAACAAATTCATAAACAAAACAGAGAACTGAAACTGTGCGATTCAACAAATACTTAGATAAGAATGGAAGCTCATGCAACAAGGGAAAAAAAGAGAGAAGGTGAGAGAAATGAATAAATTTTATGTGTTTCAAATGATTACGGTAAAAAAACAAAAACACAAACAAAATAGACTGGACAATAATCGCCAACCCTCTAGAGAAGAAAAAGAAAACATGAAAAAGAAAGTATTTAACTTATATAAATGATCTCTTTTTCATTCTAGAAATTAAGATTAACATGCCAATTAATAAAATAATTTCTTTTAACACTTTCCAAATTTAGACACACATGTAATAAATAAAATAACTGAAGTTATCAGTTATAACTAATAATCACATTTATCTTTTAAAAGCCTCTTTTCAAAGGTTCTTCAAAGATACGAACAATGTTACTGGCTATAAACACGTAGTGTCTTTAATAAAATAACACAGGAAAAGCACAAAGGACAGAAGAATGACGGAACAAACAAATACACATTCCACCCCCCAAACTGAAAACAGTAATAATATTAATAAACTCAACTAATGAGACAAATAGACAACTGCTAGTCTCATGTTTCAAGGCGTCTCAAACAAGAGCATAATAAATGTCAATATAGCACATATAAACTAAAGCAGGCGTGTGGGTTTATAATGACTCAATTGCTTTCACTATAAGGGTCAAACAAATAACCCAGAGGTATGTAATGTATGATGCACGACAAATTTTATGATAAGACGTCATTTAGAAGAGAGAAAAAAATTGAGTTCATTCATCACATTCATGCATAAGGAAACAATATTCTTGAGCTGATCTTACAAGGAAAAGTGTATCAAAACACACACAGCCATTCTCCCACTCATTTTCTTTAAAGAGAAAACCTCCAAAAGCATGTACGATGACAAATTACCAACAATAAAGGGATATAATATATTAGTGAAAGCTTTCTGAAGCTAACATTGTGACATTTTCTTGGAGCAACGTATCACGTATGATCATCACGGCGAAATGAGGTACCCATGTGTCTTGTCGGTTTAATCATCTTTTCTCTTGCTTCTCTTCGGCCATCTTCCTTGTGATTGAACCTGCAGTCATGTAGCTCTGGCAATCGGTGGACAGGGCAGAATATTCGATCTGAAATGTTCAACAATTCTAGCTTTATTGACGGTGTTTTTCACAGTAAAATGGCTTCTTCTACAACCCCTCTGATTTCTCCTCCTATGTGAGTTCTGTTTTACATTCTCTTTCGTTCTCAGGTTTCAATTTGTAACTTAAGGCAAATTTCCAAGCTTAAAACTGAATGCTGTAACCATTTATCTGACATTACGCTTTAAAGCCTCTTAGTGTTATTTGAACATAAAGTTATTATTCTTTATCCAAAACCACCACGAGGTAAAAGTCAACTTTACTCATACACTACCATTGTCACATGGGTGCGATCACACTACACTTGACATGTTTTCTTTGCAAACTTACAACACAACTACTATCACTAGTACTTCAAGTCAGAAACAGCATAAAGAACAATGTTTTTGATCAGTTTACCGGATCATTGTTTTCCAATAATTGTTTTCATTATCTGTCATCTTTTTTGTTGATGGAAATTGTGTATTGTGAAAGGTTTCTCCGTCCCAAAAAGATTTTTAGCATCTCTTCACCCTTTCACTCATCCCCACTCAGACAAACTAATGATACATAGTCGATTTTTATTGGTGGCAATATAAAGTTTGATCTCTTGTGAACACTGTTAAAAAATAAAGAGAAAATAACAATAAATAAAAAGCTTCAATTTTTTTAAACCACCTACTTTTTGGGTACCCACGCAATAATATTTGTGTCGGACCTTGGGTAGTCTAAGAGGCAATCTCATATTTTTGGGAAGGGACAAGCACAAGCCACATTTTTTGGGGAGTATGTTCACATATCTACATTTCAAAAACTTAGTGTGCAGAGAAATATATATTAATTGTGGAATAACACAAAGCAAAGGATGGATAATGACTACCTCAGTATAATTTCTTATAATTCATGAATGTCAAGAAAATTGATAATTTCACTCACCACAACGGCATTTGCCAATAGTTCTTTGTGCGAGTTCGAGCTTACAGCTACATAGAAAACAACGCTTTTATTTTTCTGAGGAGGTGGTTCAGGTGATGGAATAACATCATCAGCAGCCTCCATCTCATCATGTGTTCTGTTGATAATTTTAAAATAAATGTACATACATATTTAGAGCTTTAGAAGTGAAATCTTATAAAGACGGATTTATAGTTTGTATCCCCGAATAAATTTCACCAAAGAAAAGAAAAATCATAAAATGACCATCAGACTGTGATTAAACAAAAGAACATGTACAAGATAAACCCAATCATACAAATACATTACAACCCCCCCCCCGAAAAGAAAAGTTGAGTTAGACCTACAGAAAGCTATCACAACAAGCAAGCATTTAAATTAGCCATCTCCACTCAAAAACCCCCTCCACAAAAAGCAAAAAATATTTTGAAGATAATTCACAAATTCAATTGCTCAGATTTTATACTTTTTTAAAAGTATGTTAGTAAGATTCAAAACCAATTAGAAATTTCCAGGAAGACCCCCCCCCCTATACTTTTTAAATATCTTATTAGAACAATTAACTCTGTGAGTCGCCTGTTTAATTTTATTTCTATTGAATAAAAGAAAATGGATGCTGTGAGACAGTAGAAGTGAAACGAAGAACTTAAGCAGGGTGAAACAGCTGGAGAAGGGTCACAGGCATATTATGCAATAGATAGGCTCTGAACAAGGTCAAAGGAATGATGTATAAAATAAGTCATAAGACCCAGCTACACTGTATGGATCAGAAACAATGTCACTGACTAAGAAGCTTGAAAGGGATTTGGAGGTGACAGAGATGAGAATGCTGTGTTGGGCTAACACGGAATGACAAAGAAAGAAATGAAAATATCCACAAAAACTTGGGGTGGAACCAACATCATCGATGGTTTGGACACGTGAAAAAAAAGGGGCATGAGAATTATGTGGGTAAAAGAGCACCACAGATAAAAGTACCAGGCAAAAGAAAAAAGGAAAACCAAAACGGAGATGGATGGATTGCATTATATATTATATTATACAGAGATATCAGACAAATCGGAGTGAATGAGAATGATGAAAGAAATAGCATTTAATGGCAATCCTGCAAACTGCGGGACAAGCTGAAAGAAGAAGAATCTATTGATTAAATGTCAATGATAATATAGCAATCCTGCAAACAGCGGGACAAGCTGAAAGAAGAAAAATCTATTGATTATGTCAATGATATTATTCGTTTAATCTCTTGCTGTCAAAATCCTCACTTCCCAAAAGACTTATGAAGGCATACTATACTTCAGAGTAAAGTTATCAACCGCTTAAAGTATCACTAAACAAGTAAAAATGATGGCATGATCAGGAAACTTTCCTCAGTCAGGCCAAGAGGCCAACTCAGTAAAAAAAATAATTCTGCAGTGTTAACATTGAACCATGATGCAATAAAAGATTGCCCGCAGGACAGAAATCAGGTGTGGGCTTTTGTCCCACCTATAGCTGTTATTATTTCACTCTTGAGTGAACTGAGGAAAAATGCATACTATGTCTTTCCCGAAAACACAAAGTGAAACTGTTATTTGTTGAAACCACAATCCCTCAGTAAAATTGTCTGTCACTACACACATGAAATATTCTAAAGTACACACAATAAAAAGCTATTATAAATGCTACAATTGCCCCTCAATAAAATTGCATTTTGAGACATTTCTTCAAAATTTTAATATTTCTTGTTGGTATGTTTGGATTTTACAGTTATGACAAATAGTATTATTAAAACCAAACAAGATTTTAGCTTATTAAATATGTCAACTTTGAATCTGCAGTTTGTAAATCAACCAATAAGGCAATGATATAAAATTTCATCACATACCTTTTAATGCCTTTTGAAGGTTGCGAGGATGCATCAGTAATAGCAGTAGGCTTATCCTTGAGTAAACTTGGACAATCTACACTTTGATTGCTAGATGATAAAGATTTTGCATTGGTGCTATTTGTACTAGGTAATTTTGGAACTAATTGTTCCTCATTATCTGTAATCTTGTTAGTGTTCATAGCTGATGTTGTAACAGTCTTAACATCCTTAGTAGAATCTGCATTTATAGTTTGCCCAGAAACACTCAAAAGTGAAGAGGGGGAATCAGTAACAGTCTGTGAGAGACTTGAGGTAACAGCACTTGGTAGACTCTTTGCTTGAAAGTCTGTCGCACAGCACTCATCTGTATTATGTCCTATTGAAGACGATGAGATAACAGCAGATATGGAGCTAGCCAAACTAGAACAAGAACTGGATGAGCAGAGGTTAGAATCAAATTTGGGATCAAAAGATGTGTCACTGCATGTAGAACTGGATGTTTCTGAGTCATTTGGAGTTGGTGGAAGTCTTGAAGCCTCTGTGCCTGAATCACTACCAGCTGCTGAAGAATGTGATGCAATATCAGCTGAGCTAGAGTTGTTGCAACTAGAAGGAAGATGAGGAGATAGCGTGTTTGTACTACTAGATGTAGTTGCCACTGACTGGGTATCAACTGGGGCAGCAGGCCCTGATGATAACCCAGCTCGCTCCCCAGGGTGCTCAAAGAGCTAGGTAAGTTATCAGTGGTAGACCGAGACGGAAAGTGTTTGGAATCCATCTTTCTTCCTCAGATGAAGAGGTGGGACTCTTGAGGTCGTTTAAAGCTCTTGAGTTGCTTGAATCTGAAAAAAAAAGCGGACAGTATTTATATATATTTATAAGAAAGACTTATTAAAATAATTAGGATTTCAAAAGAAAGAAAAATACAACAGATAAATAAAGAAACAAGAAAAGAAACTTGTTTCATTAAAATTTTACTCTGTCTACCATACACAGTAATTTGAGGGTGCATTTAGAGGAAACAGCAAGATAGAAGATAAAAGCAAAAAAAGTGTGAAAGAAAGGAAGTACGACCAACCAGCAGTTCCTACCTGCTGCCCACAGAATTTTTTTTTTGTTATGGAATAAGACCTAGGACAACGCTGATTTTTGGCTTAATTTCATGTCACAATGGCAAGGGATGCTTTTATTACTAAAATAGCTCAGCCACTTTAATTTGCTGCTTACATAGTATGTTTAAAAAGTGAAACATCAATCATGGTCTGTAAATTGTAGAGCTATCAATACTTTTTTAACTTCATCTTCATATAAAACAAAATGAAATAAACACTTTAATTGTAAGTTTCATTTCACATTAAGAACAAGCCCAAATTACCAAAAGCAACGGAAATCTGACTAATCTTAAACAAACATTCACACAAATTGGACTATTCATTCAGTCTTTAAATTTTAGGACACATTGAATGTTCAACCGAAAAAGTTTGTCTGGTGTACATATATGTAAAAAAAGTTAATATAACCATGGTGGCCATCTTGATTAATTAAGGAAATCGATATTTACTTTTTAGTTGGCTCCTTATGCTTTTATAGAATACATAACTTGACCAATAAATTTTAAAAAGACAGAAAGAATGTCAAAGTATGTTAGAAGAGATTAAAGGAATTTGAATGTATATAAAGTGGTCTAGAAATAAATTGGAAACAATTTGCATCCATGAATGTAATTCTGTAGTACAGTAGTGACTGTCTGAAGGCATGCCGCAATAATGCGTTTCATCTAAATGCCTGCAATCTAGGTGAAACCGATTTTTTCTATACAAATCGCCCCTCTAAGTGCCGGTTTCAAACCAAAATTTTCGCCTTAATGCCTGGTCTGAATGGCAACTGCAAGTATCTTCTCCAAATTATTCTAAAGTACCTCCTTAATTGATTGAAATTTTTTTTTTTTTTTAAATTGTACATTCATGTAATCCCATTGCTAATATGGCTTATGCCTCAACAATGTGCCATGCAGTGTAACCACCCTTCATGCCTATCCATTGTAATGTAATAAAAGATGACCAATCTTCTCTTTATAACTCAACCCACTGTACTGCACCACCTTTGTCCCATTGGATCACTGGTTTGTCACTGGGCAATTAGAATTGTCCAGTCTTTCAGACTCTTTCTTGATGTCTTAAGTGGCCTACAATCACCTTTATAATAAACCGGGCACTCATCGCAACCGAGAGCAAGGTGTGTGAACAGTTTTATTGCCCCCTGTCCGGCATTGGCCGTATCCATTATGCCTTTGTGGCGAGCGATAGTCAACAGACCAGATAAAAGACCAAAAAAATGAAGCATTGAAATACGGTCTTGTAACAAAAGCCTGGTTTATTAAAATCACAAATAAGGGAAGTAAATGTTGAATTCTGCATTATGCTCGATGAATTTGCTTGCTGATCACCCCCTCCCTTCGCCTAAATGCCTGTTTTGTTTGCCTCCCAAGCATCAGGCTTTTAGGCGGTCACTACTGTATCTATATTTTTACGATTGGTATTGGAAATATCATAGATTTAAAGCTACCACTCTGAGGCACTATTAGTTTCAGGTTCTTCTACTTCTTGCCGATGCCAACTATCCATATCATTTCTTCTTTGCTGAGCTCCTTTCCATGTCATTCTCTCGAGTCATCCTGCCCATGCCATTAATGCCAATATCTAAATTAGTCCTTTGACGACTGGTTGTAAATTATGACTAGTTGAAATCAGTAATTAAAGAGTTAATAAAAACTAAACTGGCCCGAGAGGCAAGTTTACCCCTTTCTTTAAAAAATATACACAAAAAAATCAATTTATTTGACATCAATGACTTACTTGAATATGTCACTGATGATGTCAAAAGATTTCTAAACAATGGATTACTTCTGTTCACTGAGGAGATAAAAGAGGACATTACAAAATTATGATTTAATTATGATGCAGAGAAAAAAACAACATGGTAAACTTTGTACATGCATAAATACATTCAACATAAAAAAAACGAAGCGAGAAATAACTCCAAAAAACAACGCAACTTCAACTGTCCATGAAAACAGTGAACAAAACTGAAAGAAACTCTTACAAAAATTTCATATACGCACGTTACCTTTGTTATAACATTCTGAGCATAAACCCATTGTTTTATGGGATCTGGTGATATGAAAGCATGAAAATGGCATTTATTATTTATAGAAAAGAAAACAAAAATCACTTTTAATATAATGATAAAGGAGGATGTTAAACCACAGAAGATGTCCTAACCACAAAGTTCCTGTCCATGTCTTAAAGTATGATTATTCATTCTGCTCTGATATGAGGAGAGCAATCATGTTGTGCAAAAACCATGTTGAAGACATGGAACTGTTTAAAAGAAAAAGGTAAAAAGACACCAACTCCGTTCTGGACTCCAGCTATTGAAACTTGAGTCCCTCATTTGCTCATCAAATTTAGAAAACTTGAGGATCCCTCCCTAGATTGATTATAACATCTGCCTTAATTTAGGGCTCACACCATTCAGCAATCCAAAAACGTTAGTTCTAATTCTGGTTTACATTAATGTCCAATGACCAAGACTTTGGATTTGATCTTACCCACATCCACAACGAAGATGATCTCAAAGGTTTTGGTAGGATTTTTTATTTTGCAGTGACTGTCCTGTAAACAGCCAAAAAACTAAAGAATTTCTTCTCAACCGTCAGGGTTTGAATCTACAATCTTTTGGCTCTGGACTAGCAGTCCCCATGACCAAGACGAGAATGTTGGGCTATGTCAGTGATGAGTTTGAAATTTAAGGAAATTTAATGAGGAAATCTAAAAAGATAGTAAACTCCAGATGATTTAAGAAGTCTCAGAGTGATGTGAGCTATGTCTTAAATAGACAGTCACATTTAATCCAAGTGTCACAATAATAATAATAAAATCAATACATTTCAATTTTTTTACTATTCCATTTAGAAAATTTTTTACACCTCCCTCAAGCATAACATCAAAGGATGTTAACTGCATGGAGCTACCCATTTCATGACACACTGTGTTTTTGCGATTCACTTTGCCTAGACGATTCTTATGTCAGCGCGTGAGGTTGCCTGGGTCTAATGGCTGGTTCGTGTTTTTGTGCCGTGTTATGGATTAAAAATCCATGCAACTTTATAACTTATGATGTTAAGATGTGAAAACTATATATTCTGATAAAGTGTTAGCCAAGTAACACTGTTGAGTTTGAAAGAGCTGTCCTAAAGCCATGATAAATTAAGAGTAAAATACGATTGGCAGCTGTGGTCAATTTACGTGAATAGCCCCTACAAACTTCTACTATCACATCTAAATTGTCTCATTGTAGCATCAACAA
The DNA here is from genome assembly GCA_037039925.1 of Doris montereyensis. Classification (NCBI taxonomy): domain Eukaryota; kingdom Metazoa; phylum Mollusca; class Gastropoda; order Nudibranchia; family Dorididae; genus Doris; species Doris montereyensis. The sequence continues at coordinate 161,550 of JAXRKP010000541.1, forward strand.
CACACCCCAAACCCCACGCTATTTACAGAAGATAACATTTTAGTGTGTAAAGGGGTGGTCAAGAATTCATTTCAATAAAATCCTTTCGCTCTCTGTAAAAGAAGGGTCTATTCTTCGACCTTGAAACATAACACCTCTTATTTTACTTGGTCTCTACAAAGATTCAGTAATCCATGAAGCAAGCATCAGTTTTTCTCTAATATGATTGGCTGACCAATCAAAAAGCTAGTTTGATACACTTTGAGGGTATCCCCGATCCACATGAAAATATCCGCCTTCGCGTGACATAGTTTGCAGGAGGAAAACGGATATAGCCATCCTTCACACCACACGGTTTGTTAGTGAAGGGCGGAAATAGCCGGTCGTCGCACCACACGTGTTAAGTAAAAAAAAAAAAGAAGACATTTCCTTCACATGTGTGAGACATCATGATCATTAAAACTAGAGTAAAAGCAATGCGACAGAACATTGTTTTATGTTACATCTTAAAATTGTGTTTGATCTTCAATGTTGTAACTACAAATAACATATAGTTATCATTGAGATTAAAACTCTTGTTTCATCGATATTGAAAATGTGAGTTTTCTGGAGCCATTTATTAATGACAGCTTCAATTAAATCATGGCAACACAAAATAATCTTTTTCATTTTCAACAAATAGGCTCTATGGGGCAGGATGTTATTGACGGAAGAAGAAAAATCTCAGATTAAAACAAAGTAACGCCTATATTTTAAAGCAATACATGACAATGGTCAATGCATTGAATTTTGCACACATATGTCTTTACTTTAAAAAATAATCAATAAAAAATAATATCCTAGAGTTAAGAGAAATTTTATATTAAATTACTGGAAAATCAAGACTTATTCCTATCCAAAAACAAAACAAAATACTCAAATCTAGATCAAGTAGTCTAGTGTAATGCAAAAAAACAACCCAACCCTAACAAAAACCAAAACCAAAACAAATAATCAGCCACATCCAATCAATTCATTTAAAAGAAAGACAAAATAAAAATTATACACCGAAAGAAGGCTGAGCTAAAAGCAAATAAAATATGACCCAAAGCTGCAAATATCAAAGAATTAAGTTTTCCTTTTCTGGATATAAGGAGGGCCTACCAATATTAACACACAGCCAACAGGTGAGGTCATGCTTTCAATGGGTCTCACCATTCTTTGTCTCTTTATAATTCTCAACCATCAAAAAAATGGTGGTATCTGAACAAGACTTAAATTCATCCAGTGAAATTTTCAGTCATAAAATGCCATATTTTCTTTAGAACACAAAAAGTAGCTTAGAGTTTCAATGAATCATTACCAAATGACCCACAGCTTTACTTGGGTGCGACCCAGCAAAGTGACGGTAAAGGCCTCCCACTTCATCTTTACGACGCAAGTCATGCTAATCTCCTAAGTTCTCTTACGTTTGTATTTACGGTCAAAGAAGAATCATCAAATGAAATGTTAATGATTATCATAGTCGATTTTAACAGATAATACCATTATTGAGTCAAAAGAGTACTTAAGATTTAGCAAATTATCAACATCACTTGGCTATTCAATTTCATTTCAACTGTCGTCGGAGAGGAAAGCTGATGCCATCTTGGAATAGGAAGGTCCGACGTTCGACCCAGCAACTGAGGCAGTGTTTCCGTCTACGTACTCTGTTGTCGATCGTAACCTTGTTTTCACAAATATAATACTAATTAAAGCGTTCTTACCCCCTAAATCCGCAAGGGCAAAGAGGTTGTTGACTTCCACTTGGATCTCCCATGAAATTTTCAACTACACATCGCAATATTTGTAAAATTAGTCAAAGAAAAGGCAGGATAATGACAAGTCAATCCCTGCCTAGCCTAGCCTACACCACAGCTGGTTATTTTTTGCTCAGCGAAAACGAGGCTCATTCATAGATATCCGGGTCAGAGTTGATTTTTACAGGTCAGTCCGGTCAACGCAGAGGATTGGCTGTCCTTTCACGGTCATTTTTTTTTCTCCTTCAGAACTTTCCTTTCCAACGTTATTACCCTCAGGATGACCAGCCCAAGCTTTGGCACTACAGATGCCTTTATGAAATTTAATACATAATAGTGTTCACCAAAATGCCTATATTATTCACCTTTTTTTTTTTATCAATTCACCGGAAATGACTCAAACCACATGCAAAATATATGCAGATGACAACAAAAATAAGATATTATGATATAACTACAAACAGCAGAAAAATACAACAGAACATAAACAAATTCCAAGAGTGGTCAACTAAGTAGAACATTTATTTCAATGTAAAGAAGTGCAAAATAATGCATATTGGCAAAAAGAACGAAAAGTGTGTTTATACCTTGACTACAAACGATGAAATAAAGAAAATAACTACATGTGTTGAAGAAATATTCTAGGGGCTATTTTTGGACCTTTCCTTTGATCTCCATATCCAGAGAGTAGTGAACAAAGCAAACCAGATGACGGGACTTATCAGAAAACTGTTGCCTTTTAAAAAAACCCAACATTTATTAATTTGTATAAAGCATTTCTGGATGTCTGGAAATTCCATCCAGGTAAGTGTTCTTATTCACTTTATTTTTACATTATTAACAATCATCATTATTGTTTATTATTTGTGTTGTTATTCTTCTATTCATATACATTTATATATCTATATGTCTATCTATCTATCTATCTATCTATCTATCTATCTATCTATCTATCTATCTATCTATCTATCTATCTATATATCTATCTATCTATCTATCTATCTATCTATCTATCTATCTATCTATCTATCTATCTATCTATCTATATATATATATATATATCTCCATCTATCTATCTATCATCTATCTCTCTCTCTCTCTCTCTCTCTCTCTCTCTCTCTCTCTCTCTCTCTCTCTCTCTCTATATATATATATATATATATATATATATATATATATATATATATATATATATATATATATATATATATATATATATATATATATATATACATGATATGTAATTATGTTGTCTTTTCTATAAACTACTTTTATTCTCGTTCATCACTACTCGTGATCGATATCCTTCTTCCATCACCTTGTCTCCACGATTCCTTTCGCTTATCCCTATATTTCTTTTTCCCTACTATTATTATCTGGTTTTTTTTCATCAACACTGATCTACTTTCCTCAACATGATACAATCCCTTTCTGGGAAAGCCCACATTAGTGAACTCAAGCTATTTATCAAAATAGCCTTCTCACTTCTATCTTTGACCATTTGTAAAGTTGATATTACTCTTGCCATCACTACCCTTCGTAAAGCCTGTCTTAATCTCATTATGATTTCTTGGGCAGCTGCCTTCGCTCTCTCACCTCATCCCTCCTGGATTTCATGAAAAATTTAGACCAGCCGTTGGAAACCTGTCTGAACACGATATAAACAAATTCAACAATTTGGAAAGAAAATTTTCCCTTTTTCGTATTAGACAAGTTATTTCAATCCATAAATTTCAACTCTATTGTCAAACCAACTACATTCACTACGTTAAGACCTTAAAGATCTCACTTCGATGCCAACGTATCAGCTCATCAGCTTCATCATTCACACAGTCAATCAGCAGTTATACATCACCGTCATGAACAATAATAAAAAAATCTAAGTTACTTTAACTTAAATCACAAGACGCCCATACTGCGACTAGTCCTGAAAGATTTCACTAGAAAGTTGTTTGTATCCCTCCTGACATTAAATTGACTGATCACCAAATGTCTGTGCTCAGTTAGGGTTTGAAATTCGTTTAGTTAATAAGACCTTGAACCCATACCAAGGAGTTAGTGACGTCAATGACTTCTGTCGGAAACTTCGTCCCCGTTTCCACTTTCGTTTGGATTCGGAACCCACTGACCCTTTTATTGGTTTCGGTCTACCCAAACATAGACGGAAACCTGATGCCGGAGCCTCTCGGGCCTTCGACCTCTTTATCAATAACGTAGTTCATGACCTACAAACGAAACAAATTCCTCCTATCCATCACTTCAACATGACCAGTGAAGAGACCTGGGCCATCTCTGAGCAGCGCCACCACAGTGATATTATTACCAAACCTGCTGACAAGGTTGGAGTCGTTGTGGTATGGTCCAGAGATTTGTATCTTGCCGAAGCAAAGCGCCAACACATTGATACCTCATTCTACTGTCATAGGAGCAGCGATGCTACTGCCTCTAATAATCGCATTGTAAAATCTACTATCGATCAATTCATCAAGACGGATGACCTTCCACCTTCCGCAACCCACCTTGTCTTCGACAATAGCACTTTGGGTAATCCTTGGTTTATCTTCTACCCAAAATTCATAAGACCAATAACCATGGTCGCCCCATCGTATCCGCTTGTTCTTGTCCCACTGAACGCATTTTGACTATACAGTAGTTGCTTCTTTGCCCTCACATCTGAAGGACACTAACCACTCCTTGTAAATCTTTAGATCCATTCACTTCCATCATGATGTTGATCACTTCATTTTTCTTCTTGTACACATCAATTCCTCATTCTGATGGTCTCACAGCTAGGAAATCTCAGTATAGGTAGTTCCAGTCTCACAGCCATCAGTTTCTTCCTCGAACAGCGTACTGATTGCATTATCCCTACACCTGCTTTGCTTCGGCTCACAGAGTTGGTACTCACATTGAACTCGTTTGAGTTCAATGGTGAATATTTTGACCAGATCAGTGGCATGGCCATGGGCACCAAGATATGTCCCAGTTACGCTTGTTTCTTTGTGGCCATCAAGAATTCCTCATCCGCCAAAGCTTCAAATGGCCACAACCCCTTCATTACTACAGATACATTGATGATGGCATAATATGTTTCTGCTCTATGGCCAAGGAAGAACTTGAAGAATGCATCAAGTTTGTCCAATCATTCAATCCAGCGATACGCTACACCTTTCAAACATTCAAATCTGAAGTGACGTTTTGGGACATCAGGATGATCTTGTCGAATGGGTCAATCACTACATCCATATGTTACAAAGAAACTGACAGTCACAGCTACCTTCCATATTCCTCTTCTCATCCCGTCTTCTGTAAGAATGTCATCCCTTTCTCCCAATTTCTGCGTCTTCGTTGTCTCTGTCAAGATGACATACACTTTGCGGAACAGGCCGGGAGAATGAGTGAATTCTTTCGGGGAAGAGGATTTCCACAACATATCCATCTGCTTCCAACCGCATTCATGCACTACAACACTCTCGGCCATGCCTAAACTCAAGCAAAATCCCTAATAGCCGACTGAAATTTATCATGACATACCAACCTTACAATAAACACATAAAGGACTTGGTTTCAAAACATTATTCCATCCTAAAAATGACCCATCACAAGAGATGTGTTCTCTGATCTGCCTCTTTTTTTTACAGGGGACAGAAATCTTCGTGATCTCCTGGTCCACAGCAGGTTACATACTCCTTCCTAGACGGGCACTCGCCAGTGTGGCAGGAGACGTTGTAATACCTGCCCATATGTTGTGGAAGTGATAACCATATCCTTCCCCAACCATGAACTGAAAGTCACTTCAGCCTTCACATGTGTCACGTAAACATCGTTAACACTATTTCTTGTAAACGATGTCCTATGAAGTACATTGAGGAAACTGATCTTCGCTTGGCTGACCGCTTCACCCAACAGCTCAACGACATCAGAAACTGTCACTCTAAACCTGTTCCTTCTCACTTTAACTTCAGTGATCATCGGGATATCCTAGACATCTCAGTCACTGTTGTCCGCCAGTGCTATGGTACTTGGTGTGACAGATTCCATGTGGAACAGGGCCTTATCAATCAATGTGGTACGTGCCAACCTCATGGCCTCAACAGCAAACAAAATATAATTAATTTATCATTACAATAGTAGTATGACTCTCTCTCTCTCTCTCTCTCTCTCTCTCTCTCTCTCTCTCTCTCTCTCTCTCTC
>JAXRKP010000541.1:170000-278940 GCA_037039925.1 Doris montereyensis
AGAGAGAGAGAGAGAGAGAGAGAGAGAGAGAGAGAGAGAGGGGAGAGAGAGAGAGAGAGAGAGAGAGAGAGAGAGAGATAGAGAGAGAGAGAGAAGAGAGAGAGAGAGAGAGAGAGAGAGAGAGAGAGAGAGAGAGAGAGAGAGAGAGAGAGAGAGAGAGACAGAGAGAGAGACAGAGAGAGAGAGAGAGAGAGAGAGAGACAGAGACAGACAGACAGACAGACAGACAGACAGACAGAGACAGAGACAGAAAATGTGATAACTCATCAGATATTCTATTTACTTTGTTTACATTCCATTGTTTGTTTTTTAAACCAGCGCCTAAAGCTTTTTAGATCGAAACTTTGAGAAATGTCCACTTCAACTTCAAGTCTAAAGGAGGGTTGAAGTTATGTGTACGTTGCAGACACTGTGTCGTGGTCTAGTCTACTTCTTTAATTCTGCATCATACTATCGATATTCAGATCCACTAATTTTGAGTGGTGTCATTGAGGTCAACTCATACTATACAAGACTGACATAGATCTACCATACTTTCGGACTTCTAACTTTTTATCTTAGGAATATCGCATTAGTGTAAAAACAGTTTAGCATTTTCTTCCCAAGTTGACATTAAGTCCATTCAACTGATTAGGTACCGGTATTCAAAACTGCACACTCTTAATCGTAAATGAAAAACACAAGGCTTGCCGAGTCATGATAGTATTAGTACAGTAATCTCCGTTGAAGTATACGGTCGTCGGGAAACACGAAATCCGTGCATTTTTAGCGGATTGCACACTTAGGCACAGGTCCACATACTCCGCTTTCGTACGCTTACGTACTCATAAAATACGCATGGAAGCGTTCAGCCTTTTATTTCTATATTACGTGGGTCCACAGCGTACGACACGCTACCTCACGCTTACGTGAAAAACGTATGACGTCTAGCATGTCAAACATTTTCCGTGAGTGCGTGGCTTCACCGACACTGATTTCGTCATCGCCCATCAGAGCATGCACTGTGCAGGCTGTCCCTCCTAGCTCTAGACTATGTGTGTAGTGTGTAGGTCTATTTGGTCTATTGTTCTAGACCGGTATCTCCATTTTGTTACTGGAGAAATGGAAGAAGAATTGATAGAATGCATCAGAACAAGGCCTGCTCTGTATGATAAAACGGATCGGCGCTACAGTAATAGAGATGTTGTCAACGCACTGTGGGAAGAAATCGCAAGTGAAGTGAACACCAAAGGCAACAATTTTTACTTCATTTTATTTTTCAAATGTGACAATTTGTTACTGCTGTTTTATTACTACTGGTATTAGCGATGCTGATGCTGGTGGTGTCAAGTCTGACATGGCGAGGGAAAAAGGGGGGGGGCATCAAAGACAACTAGACTGGGCAGTAGGCCCACACATGTGGATGATGATGATGATGATGACGACGATGATGATGATGATGACGAAGAAGAAGATGATGATGATGATGATGATGATGATGATGATGATGATGATGATGCTAAGCATTTTTCGTTATCATCAAGAATTTGGTGCAACATTCTAAATTCTCCCGTTTTGCCTCGTTCTTTGCATATGGGATGTACCCAGTATCGGCTGCGACCTTGCATATACCTCCTCCTCAACCACCATCATAAAAAAAATCTTCTTCTTCCTTGTTAACGCCATTTCTCTAGGTCTGGCGCGCAAAAAAATAACTTGTGAGTTGTGAGGACGCTGTGGACACGGGCTACCCGCTACGCTAACGTACGTAATTTGTGATGAAGCGTGCTGAAGCGGAAGTGCTGACGCTGTGGACCCCTGCACTAGACGGATCCACTTAGAGTGATGTAATTTAGTAGTGTGAAGAGATTTTATGATACGGTTGTTGACGCGAGCCTCTTCCCAGGAGGCAAAAGCGCTACTTGTGCGCGCGCGCATCTTCCATGAACTCTATGTGTTTGTGTTTCCGCGTGTGTGTATACATTTTATGTTGTCTTTTAAAAAACAAATTAGCGTTATTGAGATGTATCTTTGAGCAGACATTCGACACGGAAAATGCTAAAGCTGTGTACTTAGCCGGAGTCCTTTCTTGGCAACCGTGTACTTAGCCAGAGTCCTTTCTCGGCAACCGAGCACTTAGTCAGAAGCCTTTCTCGGCACCGTACACTTAGTCAGAGGCCTTTCTCGGCAACCGTGCACTTAGCCAGAGTCCTTTCTCGACAACCGAGCACTAAGCCAGAGTCCTTTCTCGGCAACCGTGCACTTTCTTTCTTTCTTTATCAGTTTCCATTCTACCTTTCGGTGTATGGGTTCAGATGCCCGAGAGGATCTTTCTCCAAGAGGCCCTGTCCTGGCATTTTCTGTTTCCTTCCAAAAAATGTTAAATTTCTATGCTTCAATGCTTCTTTTATATCTTCTTCCCACTTTCTCCGAGATTTGCCTTTTGGTATTTTACCTTGGGCTTTAGCACTATATACTGATTTAGCTATTCTATTGTCATTCGTTCTGTGTACATGTCCAAACCATCTCAATTGATTAATTTCTATCTTAGTTTTATGCCATCTGCTTTGGTTTGATCTCTTATTGTTGTGTTTCTGATTTTGTCTCTTTTAGTTTTCCCTACTACTCTTCTTAGATATTTCATTTCAGCTGCCCGCACTCTACTGTATTCTTCACTGTCTAAGGTCCAGGTTTCACTGCCATATAGGAGAGTAGAACAATAAACTGTGTTGTATACTAGCATTTTGGTTTTTGTAGACAACTCTTGAATACCTACAAATGCCTTTCCTAGATGGTTATATATTGCACTTGCCTTTTGGATTCTCTGGCTGATTTCTTCTCTTAGTTTTCCCTCTGAGTTAATCATTACTCCTAGGTAATTGTAGCTGTGAACTTGTTCTAAATTCTCCCTGCCTTATTTCAGAGTTTATGTTTTAACTTCCCTAGTTACTAACATTGTTTTGGTTTTCTTTGTATTTACTCTCATTCCTCTTTCATTTAGTTCATTGTTCATAATCTTGACATTCGACTGATGGTCATTTTCTGATTTTCGAAACAGAACAAAATCATCGGCAAATGAAAGCATTGATATACTTTACTGGTTCCCTTTTCCCAGTCTTCTAGCACATGTTTGGACTTCCATGCTTGTTGGCATATTGCATGCAGTAGTTTGTTTGCCTCTCTCTCTCTTGATTTTTAATCATTTCTGGATAAACTTGAACTGCTTCTGAGGCCTTTCCTAATTTCACTTTTCTTATACCTGTTTGGATTTCTTCCATTGAGATATCTAGATCTTGAGCTGTCTCCTCTTGATTACTTGTTACTCTTACTAATTGACCTTTACTACTTGTTTCGTATGTTCTGGAGGCACCCCCCCCCCCCCAGAACAGCTTTTGATTTCCTTGATAGCTTTCTTGAAGTCTGTGTCCAAACTCTTCACATTGTTCCTGTTTTCGCTTTCCTCACTTCCTCTTTGGTGATAGTTCTTTTATTCACGTAATCTATCTTATACTCTGGTCTCTTTGCTTGCAAGTGTTTCTTCCAGACATCCTTCTTTTCTTTGATCTTAGTCTGGACATTCTCATTCCACCATCCTGTTCTTTTCCATCTCCTTTAATTTGTTTCCTACCACAGACCTCTTCAGTACAACTGAGGAGTGTTTCTTTATACATTTGTCACTTTTCTTCTATTGTGCTATCATTCAGATCCATCTGCCTTTCACTGATAAATCTTTTTTTATCCTAGATTGGTATATTTATTTTACTATTGGTTTATTTAGTTCCTCTATTTTGAGTTTAGTAGCTTTCTTCTCTTTCTTTTCTGTTTGTTTTCTTCAGTCAGTAATCTCATTTTGACAATCACTAGGTGATGATCACTAAATATTTCTGCTCCTCTGTTTACTCTTGCATCCAATGTACTGTAAAAAGGAAGCTGCTAACTATTATGTAGTCTATCTTGACTTTTCACACCTGTCTTCATTTACTCTTGTATATTTGTGGATATCTTTATGAGGAAAAAAGGTGTTTGTATTTTCATGTTATTCTTTAGGCAACAATTTATTAGTCTCTCTCCATTTGGAGAAGTTGTTGTCTTTCCTTCTTTACCTATTACTCCTCCTGATGTTTCTACAGTGTTGCCTACTCTAGCATTTAAATACCCTAAAAGCATTAGTTCCTGTTTGGGTTTGAGATTCTCTGCAGCTATTTGTTAATCGTTTTCGAAGATATCTTTTTCTTCTTTAGGGGGATCTTCGTTTGGTCCATAAGCTATTAATAATTTAATTTCTCTTCCTTTTGGTTTAATATTTACCTCTATAGCCGTAGACTTATAAATTTCCAGCTTTCTAGTAGCTTTTCATGCCTTTTATGCATTAGGAGACCTACTCCTGCTCTAGCTCTATCTTTGACATCTACTCATGAGAAGATAAAATATTATTGGGTACTGCATTTTTATTCCTTGTCTTTTTTTCTCTTTGTTTCTGTAATGCCCAAAATGTCTACTTTGAATTTTTCCATTTCTTCAACTAATTCTAACTCTTTCTAACCCCCCCCTTCTCTTAGAAAACCAAACCAAACCTCCCGTTGACCTTACTTCTGACACATTATATACTAATACTGGTATTCTCCAAGGTACAGTACTATCCCCATTTCTCTTCTCCTGTACACCGCAGACTGTAGATCCAAACATGACGACGTCATCATAGACAAATACGTAGACAATACTGTGGAAATCGGACTTATAATTAATGACAATGACAATAACTATTTGAGTGAAGTAGACAATTTTGTGAGCTGGTGCGACCAAAACTACATTGAATTAAATATTTCAAAAACTAAAGAAATGATAATTGATTTCCGGAAAAATAAAATTGAACCCTCCTCAGTCACCATAAAAGGGATAGAAATTGAGCGAGCACAGAGCTACAAGTATTTAGGAATAAGAATTGATAACACATTGAATTGGACCGAGAACACAGACAACATCATGAAAAAAGCGAACACACGGCTTTATTGCATGAGAAAACTGAAATCTTTTCATGTCGATACACACCTATTACAGATGTTCTATTCGTCAGTTATGTGTTCGGTGTTGACCTTTGGGCTTCCCAGTTGGGGTGGGAACATAACTAAATTTGATAGGAGGAGACTTGACGGGGTGATCAGAAAGGCAGGTGGGCTGATATGGAACACACAGGACTCATTTGACACAGTTTATGAACGACGTATAACCAAAAAACTGACTGACATCACTGATGACGAAACTCATCCACTTCGTGCAGACATTGACTGTCTAAAAATAATTAGAAGTGGTAGGTTCAGAGTCCCAGTGGCCAACACAAACAGATACCTGAAATCATTCATTCCGTCAGCAGTCAAGATTTTTAACAAAACAAATGGACGTGGGGGGGGTGGTTGGACGTGGATGAATGAGCTTTAACCGAGGGCATGTATGTGGGGGTTGGTTGGGATGTAGTATGTGTGTGTGTGTGGGGGGGGGGGGGGTGAGGATCCTACGCATTTCTGTGATGTATTTATCAACACAAATGGAGGTGGGGGTTGGGCATGGATGAATGAGCTTTGTCCGAAGGCGTGTGTATGGGGTCAGTTTCGATGTATGTGTGTGTGTGTGTGGTATGGGGTGGGGGGGGGTCAAATGAGGTTGTGTATCCTACGCATTTCTGTGATCTATTTATCAAAACAAATGGATGATGGGGGGGGCGGAAATGGACGAATGAGCTTTGATCGAAGGCGTGCATGTGCGTAGGGGTCGGTTGGGTAGTGTTGTGTGATGGATTGGGGTAGAATATGGTTGTATATCCTACGCATCTCTGTGATGTATTTATCATAATAAATGGACGTGGGGGGACAGGCATGGATGAATGAGCTTTGACCAAGAGCGTGTGTGAGGGGGTCGGTTGTGTGTGGGGGGAGGGCTGTGTGGGGGGGCTCGAATGATGTTATATATCTTAAGCATTTCTGTGATGTATTTGTCATACTAAACTCTTTTTATATTACTGCATTAATGTTTAGCAATTTTAATAATGAATAGATCTATGTATTATGATTTTTAAACTTACTTATGAGGAACAGAATGTAATTTCCTTCTTTGGATGAATAAAAGTATTATTATTATTATTATTATTATTATTATTATTATTATTATTATTATTATTATTTTCCATTTATTGCCCTAACATTCCATGTTCCAAAAATCACAATCCGTGTTCGTTTCCATTTTCGTCGTTGAAAGGTCAATTGGGTATATTACACTTATTTCTCTGAATCATTTTGGTTTTGGATAAACATGGGATTAGCCCACTGTACCATAGGTAGATGGTGGGGCTGTCACCTTGAGGCCCCTACACGGCCTTGTTATGTTCTGTCAGGGTTAACTCCCTTAGCCTTTGGTCAATCAAGACCAGCCTGCAAGGCAGCAGGAGACTCGTGAATGGCGTGATCATCTACTCCCCATACAGGTGCTTAACAGTCCACTGCCCAGCAGCCGTGCACTAAGAGGGATAAATTTAGATAGAAAAAAATACTGTTTCGCACGATGACTGCACTTAGGTGGACAGTGCTCTTAAGCGGCATGCACAATTGCCAGGTGATCCAAAAACAGTGTTGTGAGCCCAAGGCCAGTGGTTGGAGAGCTTCTCGGACGCCTCCAGATGTCTTAGCTTCACAATCTGCTTTTTTGAGTTGCCACAGATGTAAACACTTATCTGTTATTTTTAATAATTTCTTTCCCCCATCCCAATGTATATCTTCCATCGTCTCAAATTGCCACTTTTAGTTCAGAACCAGCTGTGGTATTGAAGGATTAAATTTAAAATCATGATGCTTGGATGGTTCATATGTGCTTTTATTAGTTCTTACCGGATATAGGTTTTTCTTTGAGCGGGGTGGGGGTGGGGGCATGGAGGGGTTAAATGTGTTAAATGAGGATAAACTGTTCGCAATGGCAGTGGTGGTAGAACAGACAACTGTGAGGGTGAAAACACCCAAATACATGAACTGATAAAGGATGTTATCTTAGTTATTGTCATATGCATCAGTTTGTGCATAAGCAATACATAATTAATAGAATCAAACAAAAAAAATCTCTCACTCTCTCTCTCTCTCTGTCTGTCTCTGATACACTCACACATGCACACATACCTTCTATCTGTCTTTCTTCTGTCTCTCTCTCTCTCTCTCTTTTTCTCTTTCTATTTTTGTCTCTCTTTCTCGGGTGTGTGTGTGCGTGTGTGTGTGTGTGTCGCTCTCTCTCTCTCTCTCTCTCTCTCTCTCTCTCTCTCTCTCTCTCTCTCTCTCTCTTTGTTTCCAGCTCATTTCTCTCTCAGATGACCTTGTATGAAAAGAACATGGACTGTGATTTTTGGAACATGGAATGATCTTAGGGCAATTAATGGAAAAGGAGTTAGAATTAACTGAAGAAATGGAAAAATTCAAAGTTGACATTTTGGAACTATTACAGAAACAAAGAAAAAGGACAAGGAAGGAATAGAAAATGTAGGACCAAATCATACTTTAATCTTCTCAGGAGTAGATGTCAAAGATAGAGCTAGAGCAGGAGTAGGCCTCCTATTGCATAAAAGGCAAGAAATGTTACTAGAAAGTTGGAAATTTGTAAGCCTATGGCTATTAGAGTTAAATATTAAACCAAAAGGAAGAGAAATTAAATTATTAATAGCTTATGGACCAAACGAAGATGCCACCAAAGAAGAAAAAGATATCTTCGAAAATGATTTACAAATAGCTGCAGAGAATCTCAAACCCAAACAGGAATTAATGGTTTTAGGAGATTAAAACGCTAGAGTAGGCAACAATGTAGAAACATCAGGAGGAGTAATAGGTAAAGAAGGAGAGACAACAACTTCTCCAAATGGAGAGCGACTAACAGATTTTTGCCTAAAGAATAACATGAAAATAGCTAACACATTTTTCCTCATAAAGATATTTAGAAAAGAGGGGAATGATAATTCTAATATAAAGATGAAAGGTTGCATGGACCAAAAAAGGTTGAAAACCACTGAGTTAGAGCGTTGATACAAAAATTCTACAGTAATGTAAAAAAACAAAATGATGCTGTGTTAGATAAAGAAATCACACAAACAGAAACAGTCTTGCAGTATAATTACTGACTATTCAAAAGCGTAACACTTCATGGGTTTAGAAATTTCTTTAATTTCATCTTGCATTCAAGTGTTTGAAAAAATTAAACTTTGCAACTGGAAAAGTCTATATATGTCTCAAAGTAATTACATGAGTTATTTTGATTAAAATACATGTAGCCTATGTAAAATAACTCAATTTAGGCAGACATAATATGTGCATACAAGTAAAATTATGCCAGCATTGCTTTTATTTTTGTTTGCCCATATCCTAATGTATTGAGGGAGGACTACAATTCAGCGAAATGTCTAGTTGACTGATACATTAGCATATTTCTGTCCCGTACTTATCTATAACAGTGTAAACATTACACATCCTAGACATATTCATAAATAAATGAATGTATTGGTTGATTACTCTTTTGCATTCTATGATAAACTCCAAAAATTAATTGCATTATATAAATAATGATTTTGTTACTCTAATCTTTAATTTGTAAAAAAAATGGATTGAGGGAAAATAATTTGAGAGTATTCATTCTTTGTTTTAGAAGAATGGATAGAGGCACTGGCAAGGATGCTATAAATGTGTTCAAAGAATGGATGAAGTACCTGAGGATGACGGCATGATCAAAACCCAGAAACAATACAATGTTCATGTATTATAATGAAGATATAATGATTGCTGGCAACCAACATACTGCAAAATTTTTATCCAAAAGTTTTGAAATAGATGACTGAAAAGATGATAATAATCCTCTATTTTGGGACGTGTGAGACCAAACAAGTTCACTGGTTGTTGTCGTTTTAATACATTTGAGTAGAGAGACATTACGTTAATTTACACAGACCCTCCATATGATTACACACATTTTAATAAACTTTACAATTACAACATGAAGGGCAAATCAACATTTTTCTCTCCTGTACCAAAATATACTGATCCATATTTCTGTGTTGCTGGAACATGATAGAAAACATATCCGTGCCAAAGCAGACTCCTCAAAGTCACTAAACCACTTCCACGTTCAAATTGCAGACTCCAAGATCCTGGAATTAAAAAGGATTCAAAGTTTAATAAAAATCAAGCATAAAAACCCCCCAATCACTGACTTAATACAAAGCTCTTCTGAATAAAGCCATAATATATTGTTTAAACTTAAGGGAACAAAGATGCATGGCTTTGAAATGTTAGGGATGTATAATCAGAACAAATAAAAAACCCATGAAATATTAAATTTCAAACACACAGGGAACATTATGCATTATAGAAAACAGATTTGCATGGCTTATTTTCAAAACTGCTTTGATTATAAAAAGATGGTGATTTTATTAAGAAACATTAAGCAAAGATGTATGCATAAATTTACCACGGGGAACGTCATCCTCTACGCTGTCCATAAAATCAATGGCCTTATCCATGTTTGCACGCTGAAGGAGTGTTTTCAAATCAAGCCGTTTAGCTTCACGGAAGTGCATGTAGTTGCAAAGTTTGGCAGCCTCCTGGACTGACAGACCTGAAAATCAGTTTTTAAGAGTCAGAAATTAATATTCAAGTCTATGTTCTCATACTATGATCAAACATATGAAAATGTCTGTCACTGTCCAGGATATTTTTAAAAATTTATCCTACATAAAAAAAGAAAAGAAGAAGTAGAAACACCTACCCCATTTCCTCCACACGTACTTAAAAACAGTAGCACACCATACATGATAAGTGTGACAACTAATAACAAAATCATCAAGCAATTAGCCTCCATTTGAGCAAAAAAAATGTGAAAACCTCCATTGCCTTCTCTCAGCACTTTGTGAATGTGCAAGCTGGCTGACAAGTTGATGTGTTGTTTTTATAGAAAAAGTAATTGCTCACATAAATGATATTATATTTGTTGACGTATTACGATGAACAAAACAAAACTCTTACTTTCATTCAGAGATCATACCAAATTTCATAATAGTCATCTTCTTGATGCATGATAATGTTTGTCACCGATTGACAACAGAAAAAGAATTGTAAACAAGTTTCAAGTCTTGGAAAGCAGTGCACACCACAAGCAAGTCCTCTTTCTTTTGCTTTTGATATATGCCCACAAATCATTGAGTAAGAAAATAGATCATAATATTCTGATATATTTTATCCTTACCTTCAAAACTTCTGTTCTTAACCACCTCAGCTGTTGGAACTTGGACAAAAGCCCCTCGAGGAACGATTCTCACATCTTCATCAATCTCTGAGATTACGGAGGAGAGGCGATCCTCTTCTTTTATAATTGTCTGAAACAAAGTAAGGACATCTATGTTTCAAATAATTTTCAGTGACCTCACAGAGATGGTAATATTGTAAAGATAGACTATTTAAGGAAAACAAACAAACAAGAAGAACCTACAACATCATACAAGTACATAAACATGTATAAGTAGAAAGAAATCTTCTTGATGCATAAAAATGTTAATGTCAACATGTTTTCCCCAGATCGACAACACAAAAAAAAAAGAAGAAAATCATTTGCACTGGAATTATTCCTTCCATTTTTATCATCTCCATCATATCTGTTTCTCACTAGCACTGTTCAGCTATGTTTTTGTCCAGGCCTCTACTACTGTCTATGCACTATGAACAATAAGAAAACCTCAGTGAGAAGAAATATCTACTTACCGTTTCTTCTTCTTCAGTTGCTTCTTCACCCTCTCCAATTTTCTTTGTTTCCACATGTTCAAATTCATAAGATGGATCACCTGTAAATCTTCCTTTGGCCAGTTTTGATTTTGTCTTCATTTCTGCTGTGGCTGGTGGCAACAGTCCCCAGTGTATGCAATCCTTGCTAGAAATAAAGATAATTAATGAGAAGGTTTATATACTTTTTGAAATCTGACTCTCTTACAACATCAGGCATGGTAACATAAAAAATCACAAGTGAAAGCAGACAGTTCCTTTGCATTCTTTAATCTGAATGTATTGGAAATCTAATGTGAAGTAAGGAAACGTTTTGAATTGATTCCAGGGACAGTCAATGTAAATATCTATCTTTCTATCACATTGAAATGCTACATGGCACTTAATCAAGAGAGAGAGAGAGAGAGAGAGAGAGAGAGAGAGAGAGAGAGAGAGAGAGAGAGAGAGAGAGAGAGAGAGAGAGAGAGAGAGAGAGAGAGAGAGAGAGAGAGAGAGAGAGAGAGAGAGAGAGAGAGAGAGAGAGAGAGAGACAGACAGACAGACAGACAGACAGACAGACAGACAGACAGACAGACAGACAGACAGACAGACAGACATATATACAGACAGACAGACATGCAAACAGACGGACAGAGACAAGGCCAGAGACAGAGATTTAGAAAGACAGGCACAAAGAAACAGAAACAGATAGTGAGGAAGTGAACAAATGAAAAACAAAGGAAAAGGTATTGTTATGAAGCCTAATGCTGTGATTGTGTGAATGGTTAACTTGCATCAGAATTACTCCTTCTACTTTTATCCTTTCTATCAACTCTGTGTCTCACTATTGCGGTTCAACTGTGTTTTTGCCAAGGAAGGTCTCTATTACAATGATTGTCCATTTATCCGTCTTTTTGTTTCATAATATCGTTGTATTCATTTATCCACTGTTAATTATGTTTATCTGCCCATCTCTCTCTGTTTTAGTCTCTGTCTATTTGTCTGTCTGCTGTCTGTTTCTCTCTGTCTGTCTGTTTCTCTCTGTCTGTCTCACTCACTCTTTTCTCTCTCTTACTCTCTCTCTCTCTCTCTCTCTCTCTCTCTCTCTCTCTCTCTCTCTCTCTCTCTCTCTCTCTCTCTCCCCATATGTCTTCTAGGTAACCGTTTACAAAGCATTGGGATGTGAACTTAGTTGACTTATGATTTTCTATAACAATAAAATAAATTCAAATAAGATTAATTATAGAACCTTGTTTATCGTCTTTATTGTAAAAGGTAAAAATATTCATATGTTACCTGTAGAACGTTTTCCTTCCTGCAAATTCATCTTTGTAGACACCTTGGGCCACGAAATAGTCATCTTTGACTCCCAGAATTTTACCCCACAGATAAACTCGGTAGAACTTGTTTTCATTTTGCAGTATCACTAAAGATGTTTGCAACGCGGCCTTCTGTTCTGGACTAAGAATAACACCACTGCTACCAACATAATCGACGGTTAGATGAAGACCTTCTGAATCCATGTTGCTTTTTGTTTTCTTGTCAAAGCACTGAAATGATTCGATCAAAGGACTTGTCGCTTCATCAACAGAAAGGGCGAGCGTCTCTGTGGGTTGCTATTTATTATCACTATGGTAGCGCGCAGTCGCTCTTTCAATTTCCGGGTGAGAAAACTTTTCACACTCACAAAAGATTATATCCGGAATGGTTGTGATGAAAAAGAAAGCGAAAGTAGAGTTATCGTTCGAAGTTTGAAAACAACAAAATAGAAGAAAGACTGACTCTGTGCGGTCATGGAACCCGATATTTCTCTTCTCCATGCTGTTGAGCCTGGAAAGCTGATTCCGCAGAAATCAGTTATTTTGCGTTTGTCAACGCAATTTAATCGACTCAATCATTCTGGTTCTGGATATAATTCAACTGACATGGCTGTGGTGACGTGTCAGGCCTCAAATCCAAACAATAACTTCTCTCTCGATAATCTCATCAACAAAATTTGGATTCAGCGTACACAAGCAAATCCAAAACTTTACAATGGCACAAAATTTAGAGTCCATTCGATTAACACTTATGGAGAAAACCGAGAGAAAGTATTGTTATGCTTGGGTGTCACTGACTATAAAGAGTACTTAGGAACAAACTGGGCAGACAATGTAAATGAATTACAAACTCAGGGGCGTCTGCTCCACGATAACCCTCAGGCGTTTTTGTCTGATGCACTAGGTGTTGGTGCTTTTGTTTTAACAGATGATCAGTTTGTTGTTTTTCTTAGAAGGAGCAAGTTTTGTGCAGAGGCTCCATGTTTATGGGATATCCCAGGAGGCCATGCTGAACCCAAGGTGCATTTAATTTTTTATCTTAGAGTATGGATGGGCCTATATATATATATATATACATGTATATATATACATGTATATATATATATGTATATATATATATGTATATATATATATATATATATATACTGTATACTAAAAAAAAAGAAGTATTATCTATTATAACACGTTTTGAATTTTAAAAAATGAAATCTTCATGATTGAGATATATGATGACCATTTGGCATCAATAAAAAAAATTAATTTAAGAATTATACGTTATAATATCTTTTTAAGAACCTATCTCACAATTTTCCTGACCATCATTATCATTTCATAGAATAAGATGCCATGTGAAGATTGAAAATCGTTCATAGGACGAGAGGGTTTGGATCTATTTTGGTAAAAATTTGAAAATAATAAAGTTATCCCCTTCCTCCCATACCTGTCTCAACCATTACCTTGGGTGTTTACTTCATAATGAAACACTATCCCTAGCAGCTTATCTTTGATATTAATAATTATTGTTAAAAATTTCATCCCATCTACTTTGTACATTATTGTAAATTATTTTGTGAAAATTGTCACAATGTAGACATTTATGATACATTATAATCAGTTTTGATAAGACTGCAGCAAGCAGTGTTCTTCTCTTCACAGCTTTTTTTCCCTTTCTTTTTAAAAAAACATTTTTTGCCTGTCTCAGTGTGTTTACAATAATAATGAATAGTTATTATTTTGGTTCTTATTGCTATCGGAGACATGATAAGAATAAAAATCATTTAGAATTTCACTATGTTTTTATTTTCGTTTCTGGTTTTTGGTTTGTGTTGCATTCTTTTTAGAGAAGCCTGGATATTGATAATGATCATTGTTTTTAAACAAAAGTGAATTATGATGTTTTTCCCCCCAGGAGATTGTTGGTGAAATTCCTCTTGATGAAATACAAGTTTCTGATATGATGGAAGAACAAGTGATCGCAGAAATTTTTCAATCTATAATTCGAGAAGTTACTGATGAAGTCAATATTGTTCCAACTCATCTAGATGAACCTTTATACATGGGCACTGTCCGAAACAAGACAAGTGGGGGAAGACCGAGTTCTGAGTTTTTAATAAGGTACATTAATAAATTAGATTAAATCATCAGAGCGTTATAAATCTTCAGATGTTTTGTATGAAAATCATACAAAATGCAATCATGTTTTCATCAAATCCAGGAAGATGCAGTGGTTCAGATGTAAGGTATCTGCCTCTTAACCAAAATGTTGTGGATTCATGCCCTGACAGAGGTTGAAAAGTTTTCTCAGGTTTGTCAGGTAGATGGATTGACACCTAGTTTCATCAGAGATGTACAATAAAAAGAAGATTCAGTGTGCAGATCACAATGCTCTGTGCACTTTAAAGGCTATTTAAAGGGCACTCTAGCCAAAATTAAATAAAAATCCTACCGAAAACCCCAAGATCACCTTAGTCGGGGATGTGGGTAAAAATGAAATTAAAATCATCAAATCCAAAACACAAGACATTGCTCCAACCAATAATTTTAGTTTTTTTGTATATGTATTTTATGTTTAGGTTGAACCTTTTATTGACTCAATGACAGCACTTTGCACATTTTTTATAGGTTTTCATAAAAAAAGCCTAAAAAAATACTGTGATGATTTTATTTAATTTAGTTTCACTCTTTCACATGTCTTTTATCTTTCTGTTAACTCTTAACTCACCCTGAGCTCATTGCAAACGATGGACAGAATAAGTTTCTATAAAACATGTGAGTTACCGAACACTTTTTCTTCACACATTACAGTCAATGGCCGCTTATTTGGTAACTAATTGTATGCTTTTTTAAAAGCTCAGCCAAAACCTCTACTATGCTTACTGCTATTATGAGAATAACGATTAGCAGATCATTTACAGCCATTATCCATCTCAACTAGTTGATTTATATACATGGTATGTATACATTCAAACCTCGTTATACTGCCAAGTGTTATCAGAGTGGTAACTTGGCGTTATAAAGGGAATGGCATTATAATGAAACACCCTTTTTCAGTGTTACAATGAGGGAGATAATCAACATTTGACATGTCCAGTAGAAGAACTGATAAAGCATGATAGGCATTCTGCATGTGAAATGGCTACTGTAGCTGCAGCATATATAGCAATTGTAGGATTGCCCCATTTCTATTGCAATCTAGAAAAAAATATTGACAGAAACACCCCAAACTCAAAATGGATTAGCCTAGGTTATGACTATGACACTGCTGTGAAGCCTCACCACTTAATTGCACCCAATCATTGGGCTGTATTATCGAGGTTTGAGTGTATGTATACATATGAGGGGGTGAGATCACGAAATCTATTATTTGCCATTTTTACATATTCGTGAGTTTTTTCAGCATCTCGGATTTTGAATGAAGAGTCTTCTGATGATGAAATCATTTTCGTTCAAAACTGACTATATCGTATTATAATTCGGCTCTAAACATCAAATTGAGTGGGGTTTATTTACAATTAAGGGAAGAAAAATTGATTTTCTCAATTCGTCTTTTATGGATATAGTGTTTTTTTTACATCTATATTTGTGTTGAGTATTTACTTTTCACAATTGTTTTCAAGCTCCTTTATAAATAAATCTACCCAATGGAACACAAGATATTGATGGGTTTTCCTTGTAAGAGTTGTCATTGTCACCATAAGCTCTCTTGTTCCTTGAGCCACCAACTTGTTGAATGCTATCTTCTAGCCAATCTAGCTCATGAAGTTTTTACCTCCTATGTAAATCTGTATTTTTTGGTAATTATAGTTTTCTGTAAACAATAGCTATGTAATCTACATGAGCTGTGATTCATTCATTTAAAGCTTTCCTTTTAATTTCTTTATATTTCTGTCTTACTGTTTCTGAGCTACAGTTTTTCATTTTATTGAAACCTTTTTTATATATATATAGGCTATATGTATGGATATTTTATAATATAGTTATTTTTATTATGTATGTATATGTGTTTATAATATGGGCATGGTGGATGGATAGATGCAAACATGCATACTAATCCAATTAGTACCATATTCTTTAAACAATTCAAATGTACAAAGTATCCATTTTACATTCACCTAGTCTAAACTCAAAAGAAGTTAATGCAGAAAGTTGATATTTGCTTCTCACAGGTGTATTTGCAGTAATCTTGGATTCTGAAAGTTTTCTGTAATGACGACATCAACAGTGTCAACAACAACCCCTCCTTCCCTGGCTCATCAAAGGACTTTATAGATAAAGTTATCTTCATTTCTCTTTTCAGATGCCATTTGACCAGTTATCAAGTAAAAGCCTTTATGAAGAGGGAAAACCAGTCTGAGGCAGATGAATCAACCAACATCAAACTCATTCCTCTCCATGAAATTAACCAGTTATCAAAAGAAGATATCAGATACAGTTCACATTTCTGGAAAGATCTTGCTCCATCAGCAAAAGGTTGTTTGATACTATATTGGTTGTCACATCAGATTGCATAGCTGCCTACCCAACATTTTAGTACGTTTTTTGGCTTTGAGTTTGTAATTCTGTTTTAACCTTGAAAAGTGTGTGTAATATGATTAGGGTTAACTGTATTTTTTAAATTTATTGAATAAACCTTAAGTTAATGGCAGAGATGGCAGAGTTTTTGTTGCTTGCCTTAAAATGGGGTTAACTAAATTTGAATTATCAATGTTTTCTGGAATATTACAGGCCATCGTGAAAGTTAAAATTAATTTGCGCTGCCAGAATCTATGTTTCGAGTTGAAAAGATTGGCAGCTATGAGATTGTATGAATGACTCAGTTCAGGAGATATGATTAGGATATAAGTATGATTATAATTATTTTATCAATAATTTTATTTCTAAAAAATATGGTCATCCTTCAATCTATGCAACTTGCTTTCACATGGCTTTAATCAGTTCTCTTCACTTTCTTTGTGTTTACTTTGTGACTAAGGTCAAATGTTGTTGAGATTCTTCAAACTATTTACTCACTTACTTAGGCCCGTAGCTCGGAGATGAGCACAGGCCATCGACTGTCCAGTTGGTCCCCTGCATCTTTATTCCCTCTTCAGTGTCTTGTCTACAGGTGCTTTGAAGCCAGCCCATCCTCCTTTTCCCTGCAGATTCTGGGTCACGGACTGGTGTGTGGTGCTGGATGCTGCTTTCCTGAGAGTGTGCCCAATCCAACCCCACTTTTGCCACATAATCTGTTTGGCGATTGGTTTGAGTCTTGCTCGTTACCAAAAGTCTTCATTTATTCTTATCTTCTCTGGCCATCTGATTTTAAAGATGCGTCTCAGACATGTGTTGATGAAGGTCTAAATTTTCTGCTGTGTTCTCCCGGGCATTCTCCATGTCTCACAGCCATTGAGCAGGACTGATTGTCTACTATTTAAGTTATTTTCAATAAGTTAAGTAAATTTCCTTTCAGGGCCAATATCAAATATGGGTCAGAGTTTATCCTGGTATCTATAACATGATATGGAACCAGTGATCATATATCACCTCCTGGACAGGATGTACGTGTAGTGATCTATCACAGGTATTACTTCACAGCAGATGATATGATAAGGTAAGATGTCTTTATTTGTCGAAAAGGAAATTTGCTTTGGTCATGTTCCAAATCAATATGAATAAATTACAATACAATTCATCTCTTTCACTTTCGTTCTCTCTTCCATTCTCAATTTCACGACTAAAATCAATACATTACAAAATCGACGTTGGTATCCTTTTCCACTTGGATCGAGTAAAGAAATGCATTTTAAGTTCAACGTTTTTTCTCAAGGAACACAACATCCAACCTAGCATTTCCAAAAATTCAAATCAAGGAACCCAAGATCCCAAGTCCAATAGCCTAACTACTAGGCTGCTAAGGCTAAACAATTGTCTACTAATTAATAGCTGGATATAATTCTTTTCCAGTCGTTAAATGGTGAAACAAAACGTTATTGAACTGATGACTAAAATAAGAGTCAAAGGAATTTTGTGGTTTTATTGTCATGCCAAGTTCTTCTTTGTGACGTCGGTGGCTGAATGGTTAGATTGTCAGATTTGGGATCATGAAGTCCGAGAGGTTTTAATCCTAACAAAGCTAGGTCTGGCGTTGTGTTCCTTGGGAAAGACTAAGACACTTAACTTGCATTTTTCCCCCTCGATGCAGGTGCAAATGGGTTAAAGTTAAAGTACTATTTAGAAGTAAAAACCAATCTTCACAATATCTAGTGATTTACCAAAGTTGTTGTGTCCATTAAAACATTGACCATTGGAATTTAATGCTTTACTGACACCTTTATAATTATATGGCTCACACAGACAATTTCGATAGTCCACTTACTTAGCCACTTCTGCCAAATTTTGGGTTATTTATTGGATGTGTAATGTTTGGGGAAAATTTTATTTTGGCTCTCATTTTTCATTATTTCTGCTGGAGAACCCTTTTTTACCTTGGAAGTTGCAATTGCAAAGTGTAAGATTGTATAATTTGTGTGTGTCTATAATGCTTCTACTTTTTTATTTTTATACCTGTTTCCTGAAAACTTTTATACTAATGTTTCATGGCTTGTTTATGATTTATAGGATAATATAAGGTTATAATAGCAAACATTTTCTTCATTGTATGATGATGTTATATTATAATATTAACATTTGTGGGATTTTATTTGTTTGTTTGGAATTTATGAGTTTGACTTTTGTAAATACTATATATTCACAGGGCTAGCAATTTCCTTTCGTATAAACTGATAAACACTTTTTAGGGCTTATATTATAAGCTTGGACAAAGTTTAATATTTCGATTGGAATAAATTCTTCAACAAAATGTGAAGTACATTTTGGACATTCTGACATTCGATGTGTCATTTTTTTGTTTTACTTCTGAGTCATTTTCCTCTCTTTGTTGCCCTTATGTGTTGTTTTTTTACTAGGTCATTTTCCTCTCTTTTGTTGCCTTTGTGCATATATTATTCCCATTATATGTAGTTAATATGCCATCTTTTACATGTTTTACTTATGCTTGACTTTCATTGATCAAAAGTTTTCCTTTCGTTGACAGACAGATTGCAGGGACAGGAATGTGAATTAAAAGATAAAAAAGATGGATTTATAGTCTGTATCCCCACACGTGCAGGCTTAGACTTCACATCATTTATCCCCCAGCAGGCCATTTCATTCAAAGTCATTCTCAACTCCCTGGGGTGCATACAGTACATGTTCTTTGTACTAACACTCTTACAAGATCTTTCTCTGCCTATAGCTGGGTACTCATTGGGTCAAGTGAAGAAAACAGAGTGAAGTACCTTTCCTAAGAGTACATTGTTGTGAAAAAACACCTGGACCAGCCATGGGTTTGAACCAGTGTTGTAATTACAAATTCACAACACTACGGTTTTGCTTCAATGCCTCAAATCCTGTAGACTCTCTGATTGCAGATTTTCTCATCCCTTGTTGCGAAGTCTGCATAGGACGTCAGCCTAGACATGACAAAGGTCCTTTGCTTAAACAACCTAACAGCAAACTGTGCCTCTTTTGGCAGAGCAAGCTTTGACGTTCAAGGTGTTTCTTTGCCAAGATACTTAATGCTGTGAAGGCAACCCCTCGATCATTAAGTAACAGGCTGCAGGCTGCTGTAGCCAATTCCCTGACCAGCCAAGGCTTGGGGTAAGTGTGATGGTCACCACTGTTTCAAGGGTCTACCATAGTTCAAATGTCCCAGATCCAAATTACAAGACAGGAAAATCTTATATATGTTCAATTATTATATAGATGACAAGACAAACAGACATAGAACCTATATGTATAATTTTCAAAGATCTTTTGAGGAAGGACTGTGATACTCGAGTTTTCTGGGAAATTTTCTTTTACTATCATAATGTATAATGAGATTTATGTATAATTCAAACAACTTATCAACATGACATGCATTCTCTATTTCTATGTCAATTGTCATAGACATGAAAAGTACTTTATTTCAATTTCCTTGATCTACATGGCCTTTTCGTATAATATGTAGACCCGCCATTACTACATATACTTACCTTACATGAATTTGTGCACAGATTGAACACAAGTGTATTGAATTACAAAAAAAATAATTTTGCTTAACTTAAACTTAAAGCTTTAATTTATCGGAATGAAATACCATATCTTTATTAATTATAAAGCTAATAATATACAATGTAATTCACTGTATCAAGAATGCAGATTTATAACACTAATAGTAGAAAGGATTTATATTGTAGAACAAGCATGCTACATCCTGGGTGATACCAAAAACCGAATTTTGTTTTCATTACATCTTTATAAATGATATTATGCTGTCATGTATTTATGTACATTGCTCATGTTTTTTACTATGTATGTATACATGCGCCTAGAGCTGTTGTAAGATGGGAGTGGGCGCTATAGAAATGAATTATATTATTATTATTATTATTAAATATGATTATATTATCAAGTCAATATTTGATACTGAGGTTACACAGGTAGGTGTGAACAATACTATTCTAACTTTTTGAATATAAAACCTGTTCAAATTCTTATCATAGACGGGGAAACTATGAAGTTTTCATTAATTAAATATCACTTCTGGTAGAAATATTTCTCAAAATGAAAATGATCTTAGGATCATTTAGAACCAACATACAAAATCTGGCTACTCTTAGGGGCTTGGCAACCAAGCCTTTGACGAACAAAGAATGGCCAACTCAGAATAAGATATAAGATAGAGTTTCTATTTTTCCATCATCTTCCATTGTTATTGATCTTATTTTGTATCAAGATCAATAAAATGAGGACCTTGTGAATTAAAATGAAATTTTTATTGGTTTGTTTAGCTCTGTCATTTTTGTTACACACATGTTGTAATTTGTGACAACTGTGTTATCATATTTCATTGTGAATGTGAATATCATATGATGCAAATGGTTGATGGTAGCTTGCAGTGGTGAAGTTTGCTTATCTTTGGCCAATCTTATCCTTGGATTCTCTTTTTCATTGACAATTGTCAGCTTCTGCTTTTACTCTGAGCCTTAGATTTGAGCCTTAGATTACTATTCATGGCGAATGAGGTTAATATCATCTTCAACTTCAACTGTCTTTCTGAGTGTTCTTCTTTCTGTAATGAGTTCATCATGCTTTTCTTTTTCTTCAATTCGTTTCTCCTTTCTACAGTGTTTTTTTCTTCTTTTCTTAAATACTATTGTACCATGCTCCTTTCCTTTGCTTTCTTTTTCTGCTTTATTAATATTATACCCTTTTCATCTTGAACATCTCCCTTTTTCTTTAACCTTTAATACATTTTTTTCTTCTTTTTTCAGTTAATTTTTTTCTTCATTTGAATTTCCCTCCGTTTTTTTACAATATTTCACTATGTCATGTGCGTACATGTATGAATGTGTGTGGTCCATACTTGTTTATTGTCTAATGAAGCCTTACATTTGCATTCAAGTATCAGTGTTTGTTCTGTTTTTTTAGAGGAATGAAAATTGAGAATTACATTTTAGCATCACATTATTAACTTACTGTACTTTCTTTTGTACCCCAGTTCTATGAGACCAAGCCTTTACGATATAGAAACATAACTTTTAACAACTCCCTTCCCACCCCTTTCCACACCACTCACAAAAATGCACCCTGCCCCGTATAAATTCAACCCAATCCCCTAAAAAAAACTCTAACAAACACAAACCAAGCCAAAGCAAAACAACCCCACATACTATCCCCCTGTATTTCCTTTTTGTGCCCCAGCTCTATGAAACCAAGCCTTTGCTACACAAAAAACATGTTATTTTTAACAACCCCTTCCCCACCCCCACAAAATACCCGTCCCTTAAAAAACCCAACCCAACCCCGAAACAACAACAAAAAAACTCTACCAAGCACAGAGCAAAACAAACTGAAACACCCAACAGTAACCCAAACAAACCAACCAACAAAAAGAACAACCCGAAATATTACAAGCAACATGAAACAAGAACAACAAAATAAAAACAAAACAAGCCAGTATAAAAAAAAAAGCCAAACAAATCCAAGAATGTTTTAAAAATAAATGATTCAATAGATACATTTATGTAATACGTTTATGCTGAACATTAAACATAACATTTAAAACAAGTAATATGTCAGCATGACCAAGAACGACAGGTGACAAAGAATAATCAAACGATAGACCTAGCTTAAGATTAATATATCAAAACAAAACTTAAAACTTGTCCAGCCTACTGGCAAAATGAGAAATTGAATGATAACATTATATTATACACGTATGTTATTATTGTTATTAATAGTATTATTTTTATTATTATTATTATTATTATTATTATTATTATTATTATTATTATTATTATTATTATTATTATTATTATTATTATTATTATTATTATTATTATTATTATTATTATTATAATTATTATTATTATTATACAAAATGGTATGATGTATCTGATCAATGGTGAGTTGCTTTTAACTTAAGAAGATTGCATCAATCTATGACGAGAATAATTTCTATGATGTCCAAATATTTTGGTCGCGATTTGTATTTACAGTCAGGATTCAATAATATATAAGTGTACATGTACCACCATACTATACACGTATTCGTTCATTGATGGGTACAAAGATCGTCTAAAATTATAGACAACCTTTGATGAATGATGTGGATGGAAAACGAGAAAGGGTGGATTGATATTCGATACGGATGTAAAGGAGAATTGATTGAAGCTGGATCACACAATCCTTAACTCTTTATTTTTTGTGCAGGAATTCCTGTAATGAAAATTGTTATTCTTTTGGGGAAAAAATGAATTGCCGGAGCTTGGGTGCCTGAAATATGCATCACGTTGCTAAGTGATACTTTGTCATGACTATAGTATAATTGTCTCCCCTGTGCCGCTTACAAAACGTATAAATATTATTCGCATTGGCTCTCTATTTTCTCCTTATTTGTAATATAATTTTCAGCCATGAAATTTTGACCTCGAAGTGTTTTCATGAATGATTCTCATGGAAAGTAAGAGAGAGAAAAAGACGAACAGAAAAATCTAGGTCCAGTTGGGTCGACTGTGATCTTCCTCCACCATGACTAATCTTCGTGGTGTTATCGAATCTGAAATAGTAATCGACATGTTGAAATCGAGATTCTTTTTTATAATCTATGTCTCAGTTGATGAACAAATACAATAGTAAGTATCGATATTCATTTTCTTTTGTGCGGAAGTTCACTTTCTTGTTGACATTCTAGTCTAGTCTATTTCATTCTAGCCAAATCTGAACAAGATATAGAGCGGTTTGAGTCACCAACGGTAACTCGGTTTCTTTCCTTTTCACTAGCTCAGTTATTCTGTCATCACAATGGCCGACTGGCAAGGAACCTTTCCGTCCCAACGAACCTGAATGGGGAGCAAAATATAACTTTAGAATCGGTAACAGATAAACTAGAAAAGAGAGAAGAGGAAAGACAGGCTCAACTTCAGAAAAGGAAAGAAGCCAGTGAAAAGCAAAACCTTTCTGTTCAACAAAGTCTTCAGGTGTTTCTGGACTCATTCCATAAAGAATTGAAAAGTTTACAAGAATTGCTTTCAAATTCTCTGTCGATCCCATCATCTGGTCTTGTAAATCATTTTGATGACCTTTCACATCGTGCGGCTAAACTACAGAGGGTAGTATCTGAATCTGCAATGTTTTTACCTCCATATGAACTTCAAAAAGCTCAGAATTTATTGGTTTCATTACATAATAATATTCAAGAAAAACGTGATGAAGCCATTCCAAAAGAAAGTTTGCATTTAAATCTAACAAGAGAGGAGAGAAGAAAGCTGCTCCCCTGAATGGAGCAAAATTCATGGAGATACCCAAAGAATCCAAGTCTGAAGATGATATAATAATAGAGCTTGCTGCGTGTAAGTTTGTGGGATTTTCAAATGAAAAGTTGGAAAAATATTCAGATGACCTTAATCAAAAGGATGTGGCACTAGCTGACTTAAATGACTGTGTTGTACGTTTATATGGTGCACCATCAGCTGTTCATATGAATAAGCTCAAGAACTGTACAATTTTCAGTGGTCCTGTCTCAGGTTCAATTTTCATCCGAGAATGTAGCAACTGCACTTTTGTTTTGCCGTGTCATCAATTAAGGATCCATTCTACAACAAATTCTCAATTTTATATTCATGTTACCAGCAAAATTGTTGATGAAGACGATTGTTGAAGACATTCAAGATTTAGTGGTGCAAAATTTGCTCCATACAATTGGGAATATAAAAATCTAGATGAACATTTTATTAAGTCAGGCTTGATAAGCCTAATTAATCGGTGAGATAGAAATAATTGGGACAAAGTGGATGATTTTAATTGGCTTGTTTCAAATGAACAGTCTCCAAACTGGTCAATTTTAAATGAAAGTGATCGAATACCTTCTTGGGATTGATTTTAAGCATTGTGTGACGATGTTTAATTTTTACATTCAAGATTTATTGATGATTTATAGCTTTATATAAATATGTCATATTTCTTCTTTTTACACCCACAACAAATAATGTTGAGTAAGAAATTTCTAGGAAAAAAGTCCTATTTCTAGTAATCTTTCCGTTCCTCAACGTAGATTAAGCTTAAAATTATGAATGATTGTAATACTGGTATATGTGTTGTAAACAGTCATGGGCTATTGTTTCAAATAAGTTACTTAATACATGAATACTAAATTTATTTCTAAAACCTCTTAACTCTAAGCCTAATTAATCGGTCTCTACCTGGTATTTGTTTATATTAAGAAAATTATTAGAAACAAAATGTATAGTTGACACCTGATATCTAAACGTTGATGAAGTCAGACATCTATAATATATATATATCATAAATTGAGGAAAAAGAAGGTTGAAATGATGAGGATAGATAAATAGTGATGATTTAAAGGCACCCTGTCTTGTCATGTCTCATAGTCATAGAGAGAATATATGGGAGTTTGGATGTTCTCGATGTCTGTGTTTGTGCGAGGCATGCACTAGCACATGATGAAAAGAAAAAAGATTCTGTGATCGTCCACGACAACATAGCTGCATGCTAAGTCCTCAATAAAATTGAGAGGAGCTTAAGAAGTTGGATGTGGACATGTAGAAAGAGTGGTAAAGAAAAGAACATTGACATTTATATGCTTGTACATGATAAAAAGCAGAACTTGAAAATTATTTTGACTGAAGAAGGGTCGACATAAATGGTCTATAGTGCCCCCTGTATGATGTCTTATAAATATTGTCTTGTATTTTATACTGACGGATCATATACATCATACTTCATTGACTGGTTGGTTGATTTTATATTCAAATCAGACAAAATTTTCTTTAAATTTTTAATTAAAAAGAAGCACAACATTCAGACAGATTTAGAACTGAAGAAGTATGAATTTGAAGCATTCATTATGTTGCCATATATCATGTTGTAGTCATGTGTGTATTGATAAAATGCAACTAAAAAAGGTCCATATTATGCAGAAGTTCTGAGATCACTTTTAAAACTAAACAGTTAAACTTAATAAGTCAAAAGAAATAACATCTCAATAATTTTGTCAAAATGGAAAAGGTTGCATTTTAAAGATGTTTTTTATAACATTTTCTTTCTTTTACAACAATTTTGTTTTAGTTTATGAATGTAGAATGTCAATGTGTGCATTTTTTTCTCTTTTGATTCAGTTTTATCTTCTTCCTTTGTACTTGTCTCATCATTTCCTTTATGAGGCTTCAACTTCAACATCTATGTCATGTTTTTATTCTTTAGATATATGAACAAGAGGGAAGAAAGACTAAGTTAAATTTCTGTGAAGGGTAAAGTGTAAAGACATTCAGTGAGGCAAGGGGAATGTCAGAAGTCATGAATAAGGACATGACATAGATGTTAAAGTTGAAACCTCATAGGGAAATGATGAGACAAGTATAAAGGAAGAAGATAAAACTAAAACACAATATGAGTACCAGACAGATTTGAACCAGTGACCTTGACGTTGGCACATGTCACCCTGTCATGAAAAAGAGCACACTAATGCAATTGTAATCATGACTAGGAGTTATATTTATTTGCAGTTTGTGTGGATCCGAGACACTTAGCAGCATACACTTTACTTTATGGGGATATAACTAGTCTTAATTGGATTCATAATATTGAAAATAATCAATATCCATGTTTAAATTTTTTTTTTTAGCAGGATATCAGCTTGCTATATAAAAGAGTTAACTAATGCAATATACTATAGTTTGAATTTAATGTTAAATTTATTAGATTTATTCTCTTCATAATGTATTTGTATTTTGTCAGGTAAATGAGCTTAAATTATGAATAGAAATCAGGAGTGAATATTTTGGACAACTGCATCACATCTGAAATTAATGCTGAGTTTGTCTGCAGCATTTGTGTGTTATGTGAACATGTAGATCTATGTGTGTGTATTACATTGTATGTGATAAGATATGGTCATGGATGGAGATTATTACTATTAAATAAAATTATGGTACATGTACTACTACTACTACTACTAGTGAGACATACTGGTCACCATATATATATGTATTATATCTATTAAAGTCTGTCTAGGGTAGTTGTGTGCATTGTAATGTTAATGTTAGTTTTTATTAAACCTGTGTTCAGTCCCAATGTGTGGATGAGTTGAGTGCTTTTGTTCATTGGCAATTTTCAATTTCAACGTTACGAAGTTTTCTTTTGTCCTTGTAATGTTTAATTTTATTACACTGTATTTGAAGTGAAAAGAGTTATTTTTGAAAGGAGGGAATTTAATTATTTTTTTTATACTTTCTATGAAATGAATGAGTAGTACACATATATAGAATAATTAATGTGTTTTCATTTTATTCTTTCTTAATTTATTAATTCTTCTTTTCTTCTGAAGAAGGAAGCATCAGTATAAATATAATATACATATCATACAATTTGTTCATCATATAAAATGTATAGTAAAAGTATTTAACTTATGCTTTCTTTTTTCAAATGAAAAACTAGAGGACAAAAAACCCTGAGATGTTTCTTATTCTAAATACATGTACATTAAATATCATTAAATATCTCTCAGGGGAGGAATGATATTAGTAATTACATTTATTATGTGGTATCGAGACAATTATATGGAGGGTATTAATAGTATGGTATCACAAGTTATTACATGTATTTTTGAAATATATGGTTTAAAAGCATGTTGCAGTTGCAATCTACAATATTTCCTTTTCTTCTTTCAATCTAAGTGATCAAAAGTTTTAACATTCATTATAACATGTCTAAGTACTTGAAAAGACAACACATGCATCATTGATGATTGTGTCTACAATGACAACAAGCTTGCTTTCAAAACCTTCGGGTTGTGATGAAAATACATGAAATGAAAATTAAATTAAAGAATGGCTTGTAATCTATGAATCAGATTTTTTGCTTCATTGTTCTCTTTGCCTTCTTATATATTTCTGTTTGTGAAATTTGACAAAGATCTTTTGTGTGAGTAATTACACATGTATCATTATACATTGTATATTATGAGGGCAGTAGTAAAATCCATCAGATTTAGCTTTATCATATTATGCTGGAGACATGTTATCTCATCCACTGATGACATTACAGTAATCTCGCTACAATCCCATTTTCAGGCATAAGATTTAGAATGGCCTTTTGAATTTTTATTTATAGAACATATACCGTAGTCCAAACCTACAATCTTGGCATCTTGTGGCTGGATATCTGAGAGCACGTTGAAGAGCAGCGTCAGTGGTCAGTGCCTGCTCATCAGTCTAGTTTGCTTAAATCAATAGATCTACTGTTAGTATTTTATCCCCTTTCATCTCAAAGTTGTAAAAGCTCACAACTTTTGAGCTTTTTCGAGAGAGGAAAAAAATGTATTATATTATTTTAGTATAGAGGCTACATGTACATTTGTACATGTATCATCTATACTATCTTTGTTGAGTGGGTTCGTGGCCGACAGGTTGAAAAATTTCTCAAGTATTTTCAAATGAAACCCACTCCTTGGTCTAGGTTGGTAGATCGACCCCTAGTCTCATTGAAGATTGACAATAAAAAGGAGGTCCCGTGTGCAAATCACAGCACAGTGCATGTCCAAATTTCTGTGGCTGTTTACGGTACAGGGAAGTTGGGACAAAATAAAAACAAAATCCTACTCAAAACCCTGAGATCACCTTAGTTGTGAATGTGTGTAAAATTGAAACAAAATCAAAGTTATTACATGTAATATTAAACATCAATCAACCTGGTTCCAATTTCTTTGCTCTTGTAATTTGTAGCTCACACTCACATTACTCAGTCACAACTTACAATACAATACAAAGAAGAGCACACTTTCCGATTTTGGGGTTGGTGATTTGGAGAGAGAAATTGCTTATTCCTCCTTACAGTCCAAATAGAGTCATACACAATTGAATTAATTGTTGTTCTATGTGTGCTATAATGGGTCCTTTGTAATTTTCATGTCCATACAAAAAGTTTGTCATTATCGTGACTGTATTTGAAGGAGAGCATAACGTAGTCATGATATTTCAACAAAAGTTTTCCTTAAATTCTATCGCCTGGTCATAAGAATAAGATTAAGACGGCATTCTTGAACTTATAAAAAAAAGGCCTAAAAATGTCAAAGACACATGCTAAAACAACCCTACAATTACAATGTACTATACAAATCTTTACTTGGACAATAGAGCTTTGGGCAATCCTTGCTTTTACCTACTACATGTACCTAAAATCCACAAGATCAACAACTCTGGTCGTCCTATCGTATATGCCATCAACAATAATTCCTTATCCGCCAGAGCTTCAAATGGCCACAGCCACTTCATTACTACAGGCACATGTATATTGATCATGATTGGTAGGCCATAGTATATGGTTCTGCTCTATAGTCAAGGACGACCTCAAAGACTACATCAAGTTTGTCCAAACATTCAAATTTCATTCCGGCCATACCTTCGAAATACATGTATCCACATCCAAAGTGAACTTCCTAGATATCAGGGTGATCTTGTCGTATGAATCAATCACCACCTCTATTTTCTATAAGGATACTCATCATACTGACACTAGACAGTCATAGCTACCTTCCGTATTCATCTTCACATCCTCTCTCTACTGCAGGAATTCTATCCCTTTCTCCCAATTTCTGCGTCTTTGACGTCTCTGCCTGGATGACGTTGATTTTGTGGAACAGGCCGAGAGAACGGGGAATTCTTCTTCTGGAGACGAGAATTTCCACAGAAAATAATCTCATCTCAACCACATTCAAACACTGCAGCACTCTCGGTCATGCCAAAATACAGACAAGAGCTCTAATGACCAAGCGAAACTTATCATGACATACCATCCTCACAGTAAAACTTTTAAGGACTTGGTATTGAATCACTTCTCCATCCTAGAATTATCCAGTCACAAGAGATGGATTCTCGGATTCTGATCAGCCTCTTTTTTTGTTGTTTACACTACAGTACAGGCGAGAAGAGACAGCAATCGTTGCGATCTCCTAGTCCACAGCAGGATACGTACATTGTAATTGTACTTGTACCACTTCCCACATAGGCATCCGTCAGTGTGGTAGGATAAGTAGTAATAGTAATACCTGTTGAGGTGAGCATATCCTTCCCCAACTGTGTAAACTTCAGGTTTCACCTGTACCAGCAGGAACTTCGTTTACATCGTTTCTTGGAAACGATGTCCTATGAAATAGATTGGGGGAACTGACCTTCGCATAGCTGATCGTTTTATCCAGCATCTTATTCTTAATGACATCAAACACTGTTATACTCTCAAACTGTTCCCTCCCACTCAAGTGACCCCGAGGTGTATTTGAAATCTCTGTCACCGTCACTGCTGTCCGTTAGTAGTAGTATTATGGCATCTGGTCCTGGCCCAACATGTTCCAGGTGGAACTAGGCCTCATCAGCCAATGTGATACATGCACATGTACTTGCTATCTTCATTACTCATAGCCTAAACAGCAAACGACTGTACCACAACTAGTCATTTGCAACATATGGACCGATATGGCCCTTTTCCCTTTCTGATTTCTGTATGAATCACCACTATCATCATCAATATCTCTCTCTCTCTCTCTCTCTCTCTCTCTCCCCCTCCTCTCTTTTCTCTCTCTACTTTCTATTCGTCCATCTCTATCTTCCTTGTTCCCTCTTCTCTTGTTCTATTTATGTCTCTTTTTTATTTGTTTTTCTCTCTCCCTCTTCTCCTCATCCTCTCTCTCCGATTTCCCCTTTTATCTTTTTAATTATTATGACTTATTGTTATTATATGAGCCTTGCTCTGCTGATGGAAATCGTGTGAAATGTTGTTGCAAGTTGCATCATTGGCGGCACCATTACTAATACTAGTCATTAGTTCCATTCAGCATTGTTTCTTAGTTCTTGTTTATATGTCTTTCTTTGTTGCTGACGAAGAGTTGGCCACTCGAAATTGTCTATGTTCTGTCCCGTTTTCTTTATATTCGTTAGGCCTTTCACTTTCATTATTGTTTTGTATTCCTCTTCATACATTCAATGAGAAATATATGATATGTCTCACAGAAGTAGCCTACACTATCATGTTGGTATTAGGCTACTGTATCACACATGTTGTACACTGTACATGATGTAGATTGAAATGAACTTCATACCATCCTTTTCAAGGTCTTTCACTTTCACTGAAATTTGTATTGTTACCAGAAAGGTCGCCTGTTCCTGTTGCCATGGCTAGGGACACTATTGGCTGTTTCACTATACAATGTACATCTATGTTGTACAAATGTATAATTTTTCTATACTTCCACCGAGGTAGGTCCTACTTCTTTCCTTTCACTTTTACTCTTTCATCCTTTTTTTATCTTGCTGTTTCCTCTTAAGTGGGCGGTTGGCGAAAGTTACTGGTTGGTCCTACATCTTTCCTTTCACCCTTTTACTTACTTTTATCCTTTCGTCTTGCTGTTTCCTAGTCTTAGTTGATCCTGAAATCACCACATATGGTGAACAGGATAAATTCCAATTAAACAATCATACAGTTTCTTCTTAATTCACATTGAGATCACTGTTTATGGTGGGCTGGGAAATTTCAAGCAAGTCGGCGGTTGACAATTTCTGTGGCTTGTTTACACTTTAAAATGTTTTTTTTTGTTGTGTATCTGTTTACCTACTAAGAAGACCTCTTTTTTTCTCCACCTTTGAGCTTTTCTTCTTCAAGTAGACCATCTGAATAACTCACCTTTTTTTTTTTTTAGCGATAAGAAATCACGAGACCTTAATTTTTCCAAAATTACAGTCATAATGCAGGTGCCTGCTGATGGAATACTACATAATTATTGGATTGATTTTATATCAGATGTAGTTGATTTCTTTATTTTACTTTACTGAGTTGTATTTGTATCTGATTCTGTCAATTCTGTTGTTGCTCATTCTACGTGCTAGCACAATTAATGATCTTTCTTGCAAATCATTAAATTCTTTTCTAAATGTCTGAAGATTCAATCCTTAGTTCTATATGAAAGTCGTCATATTGTGGACTTTGGGAATGTTTTAACTTGCTTACCGGTACAAATGTACCTTGTACTTATACTTATACAGCTACCTAAATATGTAGGTCAACTACCCCATAGTCTATACATGTACCAAGAGCCACTTACACATTCTTCTTAGATGTGACGTGATTGTGTGTTTTCTTCAACTTCAAGGGTAGGTTCACGGAAGTCATGAACATTGAGCATTCAATCATATTTGTGATACCAAAGTAAGCAGCTCTTCACCATGAGACTATGTTCAAAGGCAGTGCAAACTTTATTTAAGTTTTATCTCATGTGTTTGTGTACAAATGATCCTCCTAATGTGCTGTAGTACATCCTAAATATGTGGTTATGGTTTGAACATATTTTATTTTATCACCCTTATGCTTGTAATACTAGTGGAGTGGAGAGAGAGAGAGAGAGAGAGAGAGAGAGAGAGAGAGAGAGAGAGAGAGAGAGAGAGAGAGAGAGAGAGAGAGAGAGAGAGAGAGAGAGAGAGAGAGAGAGAGAGAGAGGAGAGAGAGAGAGAGAGAGAGAGAGAGGAGGGAGGGAGGGAGGGAGAGAGAGAGAGGGGGAGATAGAGACAGATAGACAGACAGGGACACCCACACCCATACAAGGTACTGACAACTGACAGGTGGATAGAAAGAGATAGGAGAGGAGAGGGACAAAGTTCACTCCCAACACTATTTTAACAAAAATAGGAAATATGTTTCCTTATTGATAGACAAAGGAAGTAAGTAAGTAAGTACGAGGCAGTGGTAAGTCCAGTTTATCGATACATGTATGGGGAATAAAAATATGTTCAGTTGAATTATGAGTAGATCTAGTGCATGCCCATTGATTAATTTCTATCTGCTTCAATTCAGAATTTAACTCTCTCTCATCTCTGATAAGTTGACATTCTCTAAATTCAATGTAAAGTACAAGAATCATTCCAATTTCAATCTTCATTTAACTATATTTGGCCTTATATTACAATACTTCTATGTAAGATGAGGAGAGATGGATAATGACATAAAATAATATCAAAGCCCTGTAGGAACAAAGATGAGACAAATACATGTGCATGTACAAAGGAATAAACAGAAAAACAATCTTATTCTTAGGCACTATAGGATTGAACCTGCAATCTCTGCGTCAACACCCATCGCCTCACATGAAAAAAGAGTACTCTACCAACCAAGCTAACTACAAGCTAAAAAAAAGGAGTTTCGTTAAGGTCTTTCTTACCCATGACCTGTTTTTTCCTATGGGCCTTTAAACATGATTCAATGTCATTATCCTTCACTTTTGACATGCCCCCTCTCTGTTTGTCCTTACACTTACACTTACACTATGCAAGATCAGATTACTACAATATTGACCCATGCCCTGTGTTTTGTTGAAACTTTCCTAGGATGCACCTCTGCCAGCAGTCTGGTCTCTCAGTACGCATGTTTTGTTAATATTATACATTACTAGAAAGGTTGAAGCAAGCTTTAAGCTTGGAATAGTATTAAAGTTAAAGAATTCTTCGTGAAACTAATGCAAATCTAAATCAGGTTATCTACATGTCTTTTAATACTCTTATACAGCAAGTTGCAACTGCGTTTAATAAAGAAAACAGAAAACAATATCAAAATTATTTAAACAGTTTATTGTTGATGAGTATCAAAATATGATATTTTTGGTAATAGAATATATGATATGATAATAAGTGCTTCTTCACATCAAGTTGTAAACAAAGAAAGACAGAAGCGTATTAGAAACACAAACTTCACATAAGATCTTTTCAATGTCTTAAAATAAATCAGACATTTCATTTAATAAAATATACTAAACAGATACAATATAGTATTAACAATGATTATGGTTAAACTAGGATATAATAATGTCTACACAACTCTTGTGTCTGTGTCTATAAAACATTTTAAAATCAATATTCACTATTAGATGCAGATTCACAGAAAAGGTCCATGAGAGATGTGGGTTAATCACAACCAAAACAGAAGTCTCAGTTCTAGAAGGAAATGTATAAATCATGGTACCGTAGTTAAAAAAGACAAAAATAACAATATCGCAGTCCAATACCATCTTCACAAATTCTTGCATAGGAGTAGGAATATGATGTAAATGAAGATCTGAAACTGGAATGCTTTTTTAACTCTCATATATATATAATGTGGAGAAAATTGTTAAATACAATTGGAACTACTGAACTTTACAGATGTTTAAATTTCACACATATTGGAAATATATAACAGGATAAGGTATTATTAATTATAATTATGAAGGAATTTATGTTGTGATTTGTACAAAATTAAAACTGTAAAGTTTGATTTTGAAGATTGACAAAACAATATAAAATTAGTGCTGGACATTGGTAAAAAAAAAAAATAATTAAAAAAAATTTGCAAAGCTAAAATAAAGGACTATAAATAAAGATATACATGGAAACAAGCGTTTCTTTTGATTTGTACAAGGATTCTTTGCTACCCAGGATATCACAGAACCTTTGTGGAAATTAGATGAGACAATTTGGCAACCTGGAAAGAGTCACTGCTGCCCATTCAATTGCTTTATTACTACATTTATGATGCCTCTGCTACATGACAGTGTTATACCTGAAGCACATTCAATCTCTTGATGGTGAATATGTTTTTACGCCATGAATCATTTTACGTAAACATATATAAACTGTTTGAATTGGAAAAAAAGGAATATCAGGTTTCAAACTTAAAAGAGATGAGTACGCTGCTTGTGAGGTGATAACTTTTCAATGATTCACTGTTAAGTGACGCTGGGACAGCTCCAACTCCTTGCTGCTGAACACACATGGTTTCTAATGCAATACACAAAATGGAAAGCCCCGAGAATTGATAAAAATGAAGATTAAAAAGGAAAAGAACAAAAAGTAAATTTATGTGAGACAAGTTATCATGCTGCAAATAAACGCGTTTACAGCAATACAGTAAGGTAAAGATTAAATTGTAAAAATGACTTTAAAACTCTTTTAGCACCAAAGTTTGAAGGCAAACGATCAACACTACTATACATGTACATACGATTATAAGGGATTGACTGTATTATGCATTACAAATATTTTCATTTTGCCGGCTCAACTCAAAACGTTGAGTAACTTTATTGAATAATTAGTAATTAAAAAAATGAACAAAAATCTATGTCACCTAAAGGTTTAATCGATATGTAGTTATCTATATCATAAGTAATCGCAGCTATGTATTATTTTTCTCTGCTACTCCTAATCAATTTAAATGGGAGGGGGTCCATCAGTGTATTGCAGCATAGGAGAAAAGGAGCGTCTTAAGTTATTGCTCAGCAAGCAGTTGGTCTCATCTTCACAAATAGGGACTAGGCATGCAAGTAACAAAAGCAGTAGCAACAACAGTTGAATGGGAAGTGCAGCGCGGACGACTCGCATCAGCAGTGATGGACGGACTTCAGTGCCAACAAGTTCAGACTCTCCTTCAATTTCATCAGAGGTAGTCAAACTGAAAAAAAAATAATGATACGGAAATGAAGTAGATATGGAATAATTATATTAAGATAGAGGAAGTGTGATCAACAACATTCATAATAACACATCTTTCTTTTTACTCTTCTTTTCTATTTACATAGCTTTACACCATTTCAGTTTATTACTGAAAAAAAAAAAAAATGAAAGCTTATAAATTTCAAATAAAAAATAAAAAATTAGAATAGTTTTGACTTACTATATATGTTGTCTCATTTACTGGACAATTCACTGTACTATATGGCTTCACAACAAGTAAAGTATGCTCTCAAAATAGATTTTCTCTTCATCCATTTAAAATAAAAAGTAAATTGTTTTAAAGTTATTTCTTTAGTAAACTAATGAAATAAACATCCAAGGTATTTAGACCCTCTTCCATCACCATCGACTTTTGGGGTGCATTTGTCATGCTACGGTGCAACAAATCATGCAAATAACGTTACTCCACATTGTACAGTACATGTATTATCCAACAATCTTAACTACGGCAGTTTGGACATGGAGTACAATGTGCATGACTTTGTTACCATTTGACATTGTCCATGAGAAATTCCACTGTCCATTCTCATAGACATGCTTGCAGTGAGTTAACACAATACGACATAAATATATAATAAAAAAATTCAGATTAAAGCACATCCATGAAAGCTTAAAAATTAATGCATATGAAGCAACAGAGGTCATTTGAAGAATGTAAAATTTGCTTCACATTTACACCGTATTCCACATATGAGATAGCTCTTTCAAAATCTATTTTTTCTGTATACTTTGCTGTACAAAAAAATTGTGCAGCATCAAACTGTAAAAGTAAAACAAGTTTACTTCTTCTTAAAGAAAAGTAAAAGGAATGATATAGATTAATAAGATAAATTGTAAAACAGAAGAGACTGAAGTCAATTGAAAATTTCTTGTTGCGATTTGTACCCAGTATCTTCTTTGAAAAAAAAAATGAAGACCAAATGAGCCATCAAAATGTGAGACATTTGTGATCCACTGCAAACGCAGCCATGTTGGAGGTTACAGGATAAAATATAAAAATCATTCTTCTTTTAGTACTAGTAGTTAGTAGTACATCAATTTTCCTTACTTTCATCTATTACACTTACACTCCCCCTCCGCCACACCCACCCTCAATTTATTCATATTCCCTGTAAGTAGCTGATTTTCTTTGTGCATTTTTAATTGTGAAGGATGGAACAGAATAGCCCATACATGCTTGTTGACCTTTACTTAAATAAGAGCCTTCTATATTTAGAAAAAAATAACAAAATAATTTTAAAAAGCCGCTTAGAAAAGCAGTTATCTGTGCTATGCTCTTGGCGTTCATGGTTAATAGTATTTTAGTGTACTAAAAATCTTTCTCATTTCATTGTTGATTTGATTTCTACAAAAACTATATCAACCATCTTATTACAAAGAAAATGAAAAAAAAAAAAAGGAAAGAGAACACACCCTTACGAATGAGGTTGTATTTCTGCATGCAATAAACGAAAATTTAAGTATGCCATTTATTTTGGTAATAAATTCAATTTCATTCTTCCCCCATTGGTCTGACAATGCAATGCATTAATCGAAGCATAAAAAGAGAGCAGTGCATGTGATGATATCTTGCCGTTTGTATTAACTGTATCGTACAAAAGTAATAAGAAAATGAAATATAAAAGTAAAAAATCTTCAAAAGAAAAACCCAAAAAGTGGATATATAACACTTTTAAAAGACAAAAAGCCCAGCACCCCCCTCCCCAATTAAATATTTTACTATATTTAATGAGATTCATTAAATTCAGAATGTGTTTTAAAATGAACGCAAAAAAAAAAAAAAGAAGAATCAAAACAAAAGAAACATAATGTCTCCTGTTGTGGTCAAGATTGTAGAAAACAAAACTCCCTTCATACTAACAGCCACTGCCATTGGGATTTATACCACACAATACTGAAATTGAAATTACAGGGAGGATTTGAGAACACTTTCACTATTATAAACACACACACACACTCACATGCTGAATTTGTCTTGTAAACAAACAAAAGCAACAAATTCTCTTTTAGTTTTACTCAATACTTTTCAGTAGAACACTGTAGAAAGACCCCCCCCGCCCCCCAAATTAAAGACAGACTTTAGACCATACCATCTATAAAGAAAATAGAAAGTTTCACAGGAACCGGATGAAATATAAATATAGAAATATGATTTGGTTAGAAGCATGGTAAAAACAGTCAGGCACAGCAAGCCAAAATGCTGGGCAATTAAAAGCTCAGCTCATTGCAAAAACGAAATCAAGGAGGAAAGAAGTTTTTTTATAATCAAACAACAAGGAACAAAGTTTCGTCGGCATAGGGGTCGCCAAAATCAGTCCTGTAATCAGGACTCTCCAAACCAAACACCTATTTTGTCATTCTTCCAACAAAATACCTATGGCTATCCGAGGTTCAGTTACCATAAGAAAAAGAAGAAGAAAGAAAAAAGGACGGAAAGGCAATAAATAGTTCTGATGTTGACACCAAGTCAGAAATGAGAAAATGAAGGAAA
Organism: Doris montereyensis; assembly: GCA_037039925.1. NCBI lineage: Eukaryota > Metazoa > Mollusca > Gastropoda > Nudibranchia > Dorididae > Doris > Doris montereyensis. Next base: position 207,661 of record JAXRKP010000541.1, read on the forward strand.
AAAAGTTGAAGCACATCATCTACTGTACTGTAACTATGAGGAATACAACATGTTGGTGAATAAGTGCTAAAAAAAACCCCCTGTGAATTAAGTGAAGTAATTTTCATAGTGCTTTTTACTTCACTCCACACAGAGCTGATTATTCTTTTGAAAATGGAGGTTTCACGATGAGCATAGGATCCAAGCAATAAGTTTTGAGAGAATCGCTTTCACCACTTCTGGTCTACTATTTCTTTGGAAAATAACACATGTACCAAACTTGTGTGTGGACATTCACTTTGTTGTGTATTTGTTCAATGTTTAAACACAGTGATGGTTGATACCATCTTTTGGTGTGTATTATGATTGTTTCCTAGTACACTATGTGTGCAGATCTGACAAAACCCCTCATAGGGTGAGAATTTTCAAAAGCCTTATTTCTGCAGCTCAATGTTTTCTGAGTATTTCAAACTTTATTTAGTGAAAATTGGTAGAATTTTGACAAAGTTACGAATAATTTGTAAGAAGAATTTCAAGAATGCAGGAAATTTCTTATTGAGAAAATCGCTTTCAAAATCTTTCAAGATTTTGTTTCAAAGAAAGCTTCCAGCCATGTGCTAAAAATACCTTTTAAACAAATTTTAGGTACTTTCAAGGCTAAAAGATTATTTAATAAAAAATGCAAGGAACTCAATGTTCATAAACATTTTCACCTCAACTCACATTTTCCCCTTTTTTCTTGGTTCGAATCCCTTTCACCGCACGACGGGTTTTGTCTAATCCATTCATATATATCCATATAATAAACTGCTATAGCATTGGAGTTTACCAATATACATATATTTGTGCAGTGAATCTCAGTGTGAAACAATAGGTAAAAGTAAGATGTAAAACAGATGTAAAGGAATATTAAGAAAGAAGTAAGGCCTATCAGCAGAATGCCAATCATCCACGCACAAACTGTCATAAAAATCTGCTTCATATTATTTACGAAAAAGGAATGTAATCCATTTAAATTGAGGTGTATCTAGGGAAGCTAAAAGGAGAGAATTAATGATCTTCTCAAAGTTTGTTTAATCAACTCATTTTTACTGTGTTATAAAATCTGTCAACCAATGAACCCATGTTAATTTTAGACATGCATAAAATGAAACTATCCATTATCCCCTCCATTTATGTGGGACGTGTGTGGACTTGTGTTTGTGTTTATGTATGTGTGAGTGCATGGTAAGGTGCATGTACATTTGTGCATATATCTACGTAACGGCAGGTTTGGATCAATAAGAGAGGAATAATCATAAAAGCCGTTAAAAATCAAAGGGTTTAAAAACAGCCAATGAGAAGAACCAAAACAAATCTAGAGATGTGTGTGAGGCTGGCGGATGGAATGTCACACTTGGCGGCTTTGAAAAGATTAATTCATAAGTAACAAACAACCCACTGGAAAATATTATCTTGATCTATTTGCACTTGCAAATTTAAATTAAAGGTAATCATAAATCAAGTAAAATGTTGCAATGACAAATGCTTTTCATTGAAAAGTCTTAGCAAAACATATGGTACAGTATAGAGAGCACCTGACGCTTCCGGTTTTAATTAACACCTCATATCAATTAAACTATTCCACTGTTTAGCAGTAAATACTTTAAATCAATTTAATCAAGTGAATTATGGCTCTTTTGACACTTAACTATTTCAATTCATCTTTTCTGTCATGACACTACTGACATGCTCTTAAGCAAAGCCCAGATAGACAGCGATGAGGCAAGTCCATGGAAATAAAAAAATATAATAAAGACCAAAGCTGTGAAACTTAATCAGGACTTTACTGATGAGCAATCCACCAAGAAGCATTGCATAAAAAAAGCAAAACAGTAAAATTGCAATGCCTTTTTTTGCACTTTCCCTCCTATCTTATAAGATTTAATGTTAATTTCAAAGGTAAAGAAACTTTAGGCTTCCTATTATTGTTATTTAGCGAAAGGTCACCTTGACCCAAATTCTGACTATAAAATTAATTCTGTTAGTTTGTGAGGTTAAAGACAGGAAGGCTCCATTTCCCTTGTTACTTTAAAGTGACATTGAATGTTAGAGCAGTAGTTTAAAAGACAACCACTTAAGATGTGTCAACATAGAGTTATGGTAGTACTTCTGAATAAATCATTGCACTTACAATTATAAGAAACATTAAAAAGAGGCTTTAATTTTAATGCAAATTGGTGCCTTCACACATTATATGATAAAAACGAATAAGGTCTGATAAAAATTATAAAAAAGACAAACATAATCTTATAAACAGCAGAAAACAAAAAAACAAGCAAAAAATAAAACAACCCATAAAAAGATAAAATAAAGAAAGAAAGAGATTGACAAATCTAAAAAACAAACCCACAGTAAAGAAATTAATGAAAAGCGAATTGAATGAAACCAAAAAGGAATGAAGAAGAAATTGAAATAAAATATTTAAGACTGCCGAAAAGAATAAGAATTTTTCTTATCCAAAAAAAGAGAAATGCTCCTAAAACCACCTGTAAAATTTGAGAAGATATGAATTTTCATGCAAAGACATACCGAAGAAAGATAGGCAAGAATTAAACAAGATGCAGTACTTCATCCAAAAGCAATCTAAAGTTTATGCAAGCAACAAAAATTGTTTTTGCAATGAGAAAATTATAATGCAAGGTTGAGACAAAGTTGCTAGTGATTTCCATTTTCTTTGAAAGACATAGCATTCCATTTGGTAATTTTGGGCAAAACCCTGCCGCCTGACGTAGGGTGAGATATCAAAATAAGAAAACAAAACAAATAAGTGGCCTTATTCCAAATAGGACAAATGGGAACCACTATATATTACTTGTCTCTATCCTGTGATCTGGAAGGTAGCAAAGGTCTGAAGATTTCCGTTAGAAACTGTGGATATGAATGAGTATGGGATGGGATGAAATGAGAATGATTTTCAATGATACAATGCATAGGAAATCTACATGAATGATTGAAATTTTGTCTCCTAGTTGCTCCTTATCAGCTTGTTGAAAAATGTTCGTCATATTTGCACCAGGTTGCTTGTGCCTTGAAAGGACCAGGGTTTAAGCAATAATGCTGAAAAGATTTAATGCTTTAACTCTTTGATATAAGAGCAAACAAGATTGAAACAAGACAAAAGTTTGAATAGCTAAAATATTCTTGATTTTGGATTTTTCTCTGTTCACTGAGAAAAAAGAAAGAATTATATGCGTATGACTATGAGAAACAAGAGAGTGAGAGCTAGTAATATTTTTGCCCTGCCACCCCACTTTCCCGTAACTTTATTTATGCAATCTTATGCATGATTAAAAAAAAGACTTTCCCAATCACTTGATCCCATTTGTTATTATGTCTCATTATAATAATCAAATTATATTATATAAATAGAATTTCAGAGTAACACGATCATAAATTTCTCATAACAGATACTTTTGTATTTACGATGACGAAATTGAAGCTCAAAAGGTGAAACTTCAAAGACATTTAAATCTTTACAGGTAAAAGGAAATGACTGACAGGACAGAGAGGAGAAAAGGGAAGGATTTGTTCCTAGCTGAGAAACTTCATAAATGAATCCTATTGTAAAGCGAAGAAAAAGTGCAGGAACAATAAATGGTAAACATTGTAGAGCTAAAACAAATAAATGCATGAAGAAAGGTATAACCCCGTTTTTTTCCTTGGCAAACAATCTCATAAGCAATAAATTAGAAGCTTCTATTCTAGCAAAACAAACAAATAGATACAAAGGAACAAAATTATTTCACTTAACTACTTTCTGCCTCATTAAATAAAAAATAAAAAAAATAAAAAAATAAAAAGTGAAAATTAAATTCAGCCACCAGGTTAATAGAACACTCTGCTTAGATTGGTGAATCATAATTCAAGTTTGAAATGTTCATGTTAGGTACAATGTTGTGCGCACTGTAAACACCATAATGAATGCTGAATTTGATTGAAGTAAAGAACATTCCTATAAAACATTGAAAAAATGTATCAAACTTGATTGATACCAATTATCAGATATGTATAATTCATGATAATAATAAGACCTGGTAACGAAATAAGCAACAACAAGCTAGAACAAGGTACATAAACAACATAAAAATTCAAACGATATTAATATATGAAGAGAGAAAAGAACTAATACATATCTGAAAAATAAAAAATAAAAAATAAGACAAGCAAAACACATTAAATAAAGAGACAAGTCCATCTTATTTATTGTTCTTTCAACAACAATTATTCATCGTTTCATCTTCCTTTTCAGTGTCTTTCTTTAGTACACACTACAGACAAGGAGATATTAACACATGAATATGATGTTTATACTTGCTAGATAACATGACACATTACATACTATTGTATCACAGTTACTGCATTACGCAATCTACTGACAATACCACAAGACACACAGTACACTGAAAGGATTTGTATAAACAAATTTTCTTCACATTTCGTGGCTAATCCTGTTTTCCCATTAAGCAAATCAAAATTGAGAGAAACATGTTATAAAATTATTAAAGTCTAAGCATTGATTACAGAGTCATCTACTCATCTAGTCAATTTTTACAAGATCAATCTTACCTGTCGGGAAATTGCAAACGGTGAACGCACACGGGACCGTGGGGGGAGCGGGTCCAGATTTCAGTGGAGTTGAAGACCGGGAAGCATAAGAACTGCCAAGGCCCGAGGATCTTCCTTCACTGACATCGAAGCTGCTCGACTATAAAAACAAACAAATGCATTGATGAAAAGTAAAGCACTGGCCTCAAAACCACCAATACCACATACCACATGAAATTCATGAAAGCTGTGAAATTTCATGAAAGCTGTGAAATTCATGAAAGCTGTCAATATTAGTAATAACCACTTGATATAGTCTATAAAATCATTTTATTTCATGCCTAAAATGATAAAGGACAGTGAGGATCTGCCTTCAGCCGATGTCAAAACTACTTGGCTATAAACTATGTTATAAAATACATCATATGTTGAATAAAGTAAAAGTGCTCCCCCTGTGTATAAATACCAATATATATGATGGGAAGTTCAACTGAATGCTCATATTGACTACTTTTTAGTCTATAAAATTGTTCCATTTCATACTTTAAATGATATGGGTGGAGGCTTAAAACTTAAATACTTAAATCTAAAGTACATGTGTACCATGGTTTAGTTATCATTTTACCCTGTTATTAAAAATTCAGAAATTATATAAGTTATCTTTACACTCAAATTCGTCTTTCTCATGAAATTGTAAAGAACGCAAATTAAAAGTCTAGCTTTCTATTCATACATTTAAAATACATTAAAATTCCTTGCTTTCTTTGTGTGGTCAGTTTTTGAGGAAAGTATAATGATACTTTTTAATGCAATGCAAGGCAAAAAGCCTGTTTCAATTTTTTTGTTAGTAGAAAAAAACTCTTCCATGCAGAAAAAAGAATTACATTGTACATTTAAATTGGAGGGATAAACTTTCAATGTTGAAATTTGTAAATAACATAATTTTGTTACTCACAGCACTTCCTCTACTTGGTTTGACTTTCAATTTGTTCTCAAGACTAGAAACATAGGCTGTTGTAAGGTGCAGTAGTGATCTAAGACGATTGTTGATTATATGAGTTTTGTCTCTTGCTGTTGCCATTTCTGGAGAATCTGTGCTCAAAAGGAGCTGATCTGCAGTTTCTTTGAGGTCTAAAACTTTAGGGTGATTGCGTTGTAACTCTTTGTGGAGTTCCTGTTGAGAGTAAAAAACAGAAGGTTGTGAGAAAGGTAAAGTAATATACAAAGATGAAAGTACCAAACAAAAATAGACAAATAACAAGCACATCTACAACTGTATACTTTTAGACTAGCACATAGCTGTGGCTGTTTTCTGTTTCCTTTTTCTTTTTTTTTCCGTCCATCATTGGTAGTTGTGAGTTTCATGCATCATGTTAAAATCTTCAAGGAAATGCCTTTAGATCTATCTTACTTAAAAAGCAAAAAAAATGGAAAAAGCCACCATATAACAGCTAATCAAAGTTAAGAATTCTTTCTCTCGTCAGGAATCATAAATAAGACTTAAAGTGAGAAAAGTAAATTGTTTGTGTATCATTTCAAAACAGATAGGAGTGTCTAAAAGAATTAGTACTCACGGAAAGTTTTGTGTATTTGGCCCATAGTGCTGTGTTACCAGCATTCAAATTGAGTGGTTCACACTGACGCACTTGGGTTTCGATATTTTCAAGCCATAATTGATAATCATCAATGGAATGATGGAATTCTTGGCATTGTATAAGAGCCAACTGAGAACAAGAAGGGATACGAAAATTCCTAAAAAATGTTTTCTTTTTTCTTACCAACTTACAGAAAAGAATCCAACTTAATGCATCAAAAATAAGAGAAAAAGGAGATTGAACACAAACATTTCACAAATTATTAAAGTCAAAATGACAAAAATGATGTGGAATTAAAATTGATGGAGTTCCATATCTAATAAGAATTAAGTTTGAAAAGTTTGTTCATAATCTGCCTATTACGCCCAAATGATTAATCTAAAAAATCCTATTAAAAGGGTAAAAAGCCATCAAAGTACAAATATTAAAAACTAAGCATACTTTGGTTGCTTTAATTGTGTATCATATTCAAGATGATAGACATATGCAAGTCAAATTTTGAAGGATATAAGTATAAGACTATTTGTACAAGACAAAAAAAAATTGAAATATAACATTAACACATAAACCTTCAAAGACACTTTTTAACTTTATTCAGAGCAATTTGTCTCTGAGCAGTTGTTTATCAACCTATCAGGGAGGATGTCAAGTCACAAAACCAGCATACCTGAAGATCTCGTTGGATGTCGCCAGCTCTTGCAACAACCTGGTCCCAGCGACGATTCATTTCATTAAGCTTGGATTTTAATGGCTGGACGTTTCCTTTCTTAGAGGCCAGATAGTTGCGACTTAATAAGTTGATGGATAAAACAGTGGCCTTCTTAGACTCAAGATGAGCTAGAAAATCCTGTCAACGAAAGGGACATGAAGAATAAAACCTATTACTAACAGTCATTGGAGTGAAAACATTTCAAAACATTATTTAACTTTAGTAAAAGCCTCACAGAAAGATGAGAACACTAAGTGAGTACATTATTTTGAAAACTACATTATTATTCTTCGTAGAGACACATTACACATATTTTTATTCATAAAACAGAATAATGAAAATAAACCAAGTCAATCAAGTTTAAGAGAAAATGCGTTGTCCTAACCTTGTACTGTCTAACAATAACTTCCAGCTGCCTTATATCTGCTGGCAAATGTTGATGCGAGGCTTGAAGAGCCTCAGCTTCTGTCAGCCACTCCAAAAGGCTGTCAAGGTCATTGTTAAACTGGTTAAGGTCATGGCGATCCTGGGAAATCCTAAAATCTTCATCTCTGGCCCTAGCTTTAAGCTGCTCCCATCGATCTAAAACAGCTGTAGACAAGAAGAAGATAAAAAAACCATCTAATGACAGACACATAGAAATATCTTTATTCACATGGGAAAGTCAAAAGATATATCAGATTATACTAGTCAGAAATTCATAAACGATAACTCAGTTTAAAAAAAAAAAAAGAAACCCTAAAACCAAACAAAATAAACAGAAACAAACAAAATACAAGCTGTAGAATTGTTTTCAATAGGCACTCAAACTTCACAACCAACCGATGGAAGGACATATTAATTAGAATTAACATGGACTCCTCAATTAAAACTTTGTTTTTAAAGTCCCAGTACAAATGATCTCCTCAAAACTTACACATAACTTGATGGTCAACACTGTGTATAATAGGAAGACCAGTCTCCGTTTTGAGCAGTCTGTCAAGCCTGCACACGGTATCCACAGCTGTCTCAGAGTCAACCAACAGCCTCATCTGAAATAAGATTGTGTTCCCTCATGAAATGTGAAATACAGAAATAAGCTCTTCAGAAATGGCTATAAAATGGTTTAGCCAAGCAGCATTTCTTTCCTTTTTCAACAGATGGATGTAGAAATAATATTCCCCAATGATACAGACAAAATAAACTTTAAAAAATGAGCTTTCTGAGTTGCATAATTTATTCGTATAATATAAAAATATTAAAGCAAATAGTGACAGCTTTAAGGTTCAATACAAATTTTCTTAAGCTCAATGCTTCATTTCTGGCTGCCATGTAAAACAAAAAAGAAGTGCAAAAGTACTCAGCAAAAATCTCTCTCCAAGAACATCTACCATTTTTATAATGATGAAGGAATGATAATATTCATACATTTATTAACAGCCCTTCTAGTGTTGTGGTGAAGACGCAGCTCAGTTTCTATTATTTTGTCCTTTTCATACTTTTATAGACTAACATATAGACTTACAGAACGCTCCATGTCTGGATCATTTGAGTTGAGTGCCTTTTCCATTCTGGCTAATTTGATGTTGGCATCATCCAGTGATTCTACCAGCTGCTCCATTAAGATTTCGATTTTGGCAGACTTTTCTCTTTGTGCAATATCTAAATGAGGCAATAAAAAATGGCATTCATGATGTTAGAAAAATCAATTAAAGAGAAATAATGCATTTACATAAAAAAAATATAATTGACCATACATTACAATTTCCATTTTTTAATATTGCTTATTGCTTTCATGATAAAAGAAAAGGTTAAGTGAATTACAAATGTGTTCAGATGTTTGCAATAATATACCATACTTTTTCTCCTAAGACTGAATCATTGTTAGGAGCTATCTCTTTCACACAATTTCTATATTGTCGCTTCCATAAATTTTGAGTAAGGGCCAAAATTTATACTTTGTCTCAGTATGAGCTTTCTTCACGGTATATCACTAATCCATTTTAAATTGCAACAGAATGTTTAACAGGCATGTACAGTTTAGAGTTTTGCCCCTATCTTATAAAGCATAATTCAACCTATTCTTTGAAAATGAGAGTTACAAAAAGATAGTCCAACACATCGTAAGCATTTTAAAAGTCTAGAACAAAAATATGAACTATTTTGTTCGTAAGGCAAATGTTAAAAGGACATAAAAACTAGTGCTAACTTACATTGCCCATCCATTGTATCTCTTCCTGTCCGAGATGGAGAAGGAGAAGCTCGTCTGGTTGGAGAAAATGAGCGTCTGATAGGAGAGCTTGAACGCAGAGGGGATGGAGAGCTCGATCTTGGTATGTGAGCTCCTGCACGTCTCACAGGAGACCTGGTGCGTTGAGAAGCTGGAAGGGACACACGACTAGGAGAGGCGTCTCTGCGTTTCATAGGCGGAGATTCAGGAGGTGACACTTCAAGGTATGCTTCAAGCTCGGCAGTTTGTCGGGCAAGACTCTCAGTCTCCTCAGCATCCCGTATTTCTCTGAGTCTGTCTTCTGCTGTAGGGAAATATCGGTTTTCTGCAAGGTCAGGGCTATCAAAGTTTTCAACCTGAAAGACGTGTACAATATAAATGATTAAGGCTCTCTTGATCTTTTGCACAATAATTCTATAGCATTCATCATTATTGTCATAATCATCGGCATCATTCTCATCATAATCTCATCATAATCATAATCATCAATTTCATCATTCTAACATTGTCACAATCATTATTTTCATCAATAACGTCAGTGTATGACTTCTATTTTTAGTATCATCATAAATACTTTTCTTTTTTCTCTATTCGTTATTTTTCATTTTTCTCATTTTCTTTAAGCTAGTGCAGAATTAAAAGAAACATATTTTAGACTCTAATAAGACGTTTCTTTTTTATGAGCAGTTAATCTTACCTGTGCCACCAGCATCCGGTCAGTTTTTATCTTCAGTGTGTTGACACGTTCAAAGACAGATTTGGAAAATGTCCTGAAGTCATCCAATTGATGTTGAACCCGTATAGCATCCTGACTGTCTCCCTTTTGCATCAGATAAACAGCAGCTTGATCCAAGTAAGCCATGCGATGCCGTTTTGTTTGAATCTCATCTTCAATGCGCTAAATAAAGAGAGAAAAAAAAGAGCATTAGTGTAAAAAAACCAAACAAACTACATATTGTCATTGCTGCTGTATAGTGTATAAATTCTCCCATTCACCTCATCCAGGTGAAATGAATTCTTAAAAACTTTTTTCTTTATAAAAAACAAAACAGCAAAGAATTCTTTAGTTGACTTTAATCTCTATTTAAGCGCTTTCATCTTTATCAAAAATTTTGAGAATGATCAACTTAACGCAATACACATTGGAAAAAAACTTTAAGGTACATTGAGGAATGCAAATGTGTTAAAAAAGTAAGTCTAGATTTTCATACTTTTATTGACACATTTGTCCAAATTTGATCAGCTTCGTTTTATCAAATGTTCTTTCCTTTTATCTTAATGGTTATAGCTAGTGGAGTAAATGTAATAAGACATTAGCTTGAATAATGACATCTAATCAAATGACATACAGTGAAACATCTGTTAAACCTACCTGTATTTCAGAGATTTTCGTTTCCAGGTCAATACTGTCTAAGTTCTCCAAGTTCGTCAGCTGCATGTCTACCTCAGTTAGCCAAGTCATGAGAGACGTGTAAGTTGCTTCAAAGTCTTGACGGATGCTAGCAGAATGGCGCAGCTTTTTCATGATCTGTGAACCAGTAATGACCATGCTTGATTCATTTCAATTTATACCTCAAATTTACATGGAAGTTTCACATGAAGCAAGTTTATTACTGCCATATCTCTAAAAAAATTTTGAAATATATGTTACACTGGAAAATATTGCTTTTACATAGCAAAACTCAATTTGTTTAGTGGTATAAAGTTTGACTACAATAAGTTAGAAAATTATGCTACAGTCACATTTGATACCTCAGTTACTCTCAGCTGCAAAGAATCCCATCTATTGTTGAGGTCCGTCATCATGACTTTGAGAGATCCATCTGAGTCAGTGCGACCTTCCTTAGCTAGATGACGGTATTGTCTGTTGATGTGTTCCAGATCTTTCAAGTGATCATGAACATTCCTTTGAAGATTCTGGCAATATGTGAAAAATAATCTCGTAAGTTGAAGAAAAAATAAACTGAAATATTAATAGATCAGTGACACAGGAAAAAGGAAAAGATACAGAATGAAAGCTGACAAATTACTTTTTATTCAATGATGGGTCAAGATCATGCCAGTGCAGGACTATTTTTGTCCTATGGTGATCTTGTACTCATATTTATAGGTGATAAAAACCCCGTAGTTATTATGTTTTGCATTGAATTTTGAAATAATTTCCTCTCACTGTTTTGATGAAAACCTGATAACAAATGTAAAAAAAAGAAATGAATGTGACAAATACATTTTAAACTTATCATAAATGACTGCAAGCTCTCAATATATCCTTTCTGTTTTTCTTTTCTTTCTGTACAAACCTCATATTTTCTTATCTCCTCTTTAGCCACAACTATATTGGAGATATCAGTCTCTGAGTCTTTCACTTCCTTTTCAGAAATAGCCAGCCAATCTGTGAACCTGCAGCAATCTTCTCGAATATCTCCCAGAGTTGCCAAGTTTCTTCCACTCTGTGAAAATGTCAACCAAATTTGAAATTAAACATAAGACTTCAATAGCATATTCATTACAAGCTGTTAAGTGGAAAACAATGTGTCTAAATTAACATTATAGAAAACGATAAAAAAAACAACTCTTTGAACAATATATACGTAAATTGACTTTATAGCAAACCCTATGAATAATAATTTAATCAATCAATGAAAGGACTTTGAAGTACCAAAAAAATCAAACTTTAAATTAACAAAAAGCATGTTTGAATACTGGCTGTGTTCTTTAAAGATCAAAATTAAACAAATTCTTTCACACTATGTCATACTGAATGAAGCCTAAAGCATACTAAATTTAAATATACCTTGATCTCCTTGCCGGGCACAGGGCACAGATGTGTCTCCACCTCTTTTCAAGGCTTTTCATAGCATGCTGCAAGGCAGAGAACTCTGTCTCAGTGGGACAGGCATCAGCGTCATGCAACAGAACTTCACACAGGTTCAGCACTGCAGACACACCTGGGCTGTGGCGTTCAATGTCTCGCTGTAATTCCTGTACAATTTCCACAACACAAAATATTATATTATAGAGGGGAAGGATGAAGTAAATGCTTATTTATTTTGGTAACTCTGAGGCTAAATTGAAAACATTAATGTTTATCAGAAGATTTGTCGCTAACGACCTATCAAACTTATTCAATAATTAAACAAGAAACAATGAGCAAGAAAAGTGTCTTAAGAACCACGCCTAGAAATGAAAGAAAATGATAATATGTTTTTAAAAGAAACTGCATTACGAAAACAGCTATTATATTTTTTTCATCTCATGTAACCTTTTATTTTCTAAACGATGACATCCTCTTTGCACTATTAGTATGTTTTGTCTTTATGATTCGGTGATTGAAAGGTGTGTCTTTTGATCTTCACAATACCTCAATATAAAAAAGCTAAAAAGTTATATTTGTAAAAGTGACTGATTTAAACATTCAGCCTTTTATATTTTAGCTTTTTAAATATTCAACTACAGTATTCCCTACATATCAAAAGTGAGATGAATCTTAGTGGGAAATTCTGATTTGACATTAACATTTTTTAAAAGTAAATGGCTAAAATGTGTTGCTAAAGCTTACAAAATATATAATCTCTGATCATATGTTCCTTAAGGATACAAACCTGAGTGTCATGTAATTTGGAGTGAATTTCTCTCACACCGCTGTCTTTGTAAGCAATGGTGGATGAGAGCTCCTTTTCTACGGTAGACAACCAGATGGTCAGGTTCTTCATGCTGCTATCCAATTGCTTCACAGCTAGAACAGTTTCTTGAGTTTGCGGTGTCTTTACCAATGGAGGAAATGAATTTCAGTTACATTATTTGAGGAAAAAATAATAAAAATTTAAAAAAAAAAATTTTAGAATTACTACAAAACAATTAATATCATGACTTTATTTTATCTACTAAAAAGAAAATGCTGTAGGGGAATAAAGCAGGCATGCTTGCAAACCAGTTGAGAAATCAATGAGACACATTTTTTTCTATCTTTTGACATGAAAAGCAGTTTTCTTGTAAACACTTAATTCAGAAGCATCTAAATAATTATCCTAAATACAGACTATAATTGTTAGTCTGGAAATATTTTATACACCATATGAACAATTTCAATAACAGAAATGATTTTAAAATACCTGAAATCCATTACTGCCTTCAGATGTTCCCATTTATCTTCTAAACGTAACATTTTCTGCTCTATGTCCGATGCCCTGATTTCGCTACTGATCTTCATCAGAGCCTGACCTTGGCTGACAAGAACAGTTTTCTCTATTTCCTTCTCTCGCATCTCTTCCTTATAGACCTGAGAAAAACAAAGAGATTGTTTTCACTTAAAAACAGAATGAAAAATAAGCACAAAGACTGACAGATTTGATTGCAAATAGCACTCAAACTTAATATGGAAAGGTAGATAAGAGGAAATGATTGAGAATTATATTGAAAAGGCACAAAAATAATCTTAATATGTTCGTTATGTTTATAGAATGTAAGAATATAGTATAACATAAAAGTAAATATGTAAAATGATGCCTTACCAAATAAAGTGTTTATGAAATTAAAGAACATCTTTTGAAAGTTTAAATCACTGAATTCATTCACGTCAAGCGTTTCATTACAGTCAGTAACATAAATGAGATGTAAGCTGATGTTAATGATATTTAGAAAAAACATTTGAATAATCCGTCTCTCTTTCTTTCTGTTTGTCTCTGATATCTGATAACTTTGTGACTTTTCATTGAATATACTGCAAGTAACATAACCATATGAGATAATGATAAAATGAATTGCCTTAAACGCCTTAAATGTCAGCATTTTAAAATAACTTCATAAACATTCAGTCGATACCTGTAGAGAGTAAGAAAGAAATTTCAAACTATATCTCTTTAATGCACTCCCTCATCAAATACAGGCAAGCAAAACAGTTCAATTGTAAAAACCTGTGTATCCAAATTTCAACTCTAAAGGCCACAAACATCAAAACCACACGTGTCCTTACTGTCTCCAATTTTATCAGCAAGTCCTCCACATGCATGTCTTTGTTGGAAACGACCTTGACCTCCATCTCACTGATCCATGACAGCAAAGAGTGCAAACGGTCACCAAAGTTATTCCACCTTATGAGAGAGAATAAATTTATAAACGATTTTAGCCTAGACACTTTGACAGACATATAACAAAGGAAATTCAAAAGTATCTGAACAGATTTGTAAACTCAAATTGTTTTCTAAAACTGGCATAAAATTAGAAACAATGCGCCTTAACTGCATATGTGGGAGATGCAGATATCTCTTAACATCAAAACTCATCAGTAGAGAAACTATAAAAAAAGAGATAAAATCCATGCAGAAGCAATCTACGTGGAGAAAAACTATTTAAATAACAGAGATAATTTAAGCATAAAGTCTTTAAAGTTTACTTTCTCAGTATTATCTTTTATGTCTTAGATCATCGATGGTAAATAAACAATCGTAATATCAAGACTAAGCCGGCCTCACCTGTACAAAGCATCAGACAACCGTTGTTCCCTAGTCAAAGTCTGATGCCTAAGCTCCTCCCATTGTTTGTTCATCAAACGAATTCTTTGATGAAGCAAGTTTAAGTCGTCTGCCTGGATAACTCGGCTCAACAGTTTTTCTTTAGATAGAAGTCTTTGGCGACGATCTTCAGAACTGACAAATGAACTTGCAATGTCCTGTTTTATGAGAGTAAAAAAATTATTGGGATAAAAACCATATGTAAAATATTAGCAAATTCTGCCAACAAATAATCTAATCATGGGTAAAACAACTAAAAATATTTTTGAGATATGTGAAGAGGTCACTTTAAGTTCTTTTTACTGTCTCCATATCGACATTACATATTGCTTAAAGGGAAAAAGATTTAACAACATAAAAAAACAACACATAAACAAACAAAAAGATGTGAAGAAAAAAATTCTGGTATTTTCCGTAATGATTATATGATTATGAGGTAATAAGATCAAAAACGGTACTTGATAGAGTGAGGAAAAAGTTGAATAGTTCAGGTGATACATGTATTACCAGCCTTTGAATTTCAAAGAGAAAAATATGTCAACACCAAATCATCAAAAAAGAACATAGTACTAAGGATGTTAAATCCCCATGTTCATATCACAACAATTCAGCTTCTAAAACCTTCTATCAATTGTCATTCTCACTCACCTTGCATTTGTTCATATCAGCCTGAAGTTCATCATAGGAATCAGGTAGGTCTGAATGTAGGAACAACCTGATCTCCTTCAGCCAGTTCAGGATGTCATCAATGTCATCTTCGCACTCCAGCCATTGTCGGTCCACACCTTCAAGTCTTGCTCGGTGTTCATCCATCTGACTAAAGACTCGGAACCACGATTTTTGAACTTGGTCAAGAATTGTCTAAAGGTAGGAGAAAATATCAATATTTTCAACAAGTTTTTACACGATATGTGCATTAATTATGATGAATTTTATCATTAAACAAGGTCCCTTAAGGTAAAACATGAAAAAGATCAAGAGCTATCAATTTTAATGAAAAAAGATATAGAAAAATGTACATAATAATTGCATTTAAAATATAAGTGTAAAGATGTATATAATAATAGCATTTTAAATATAAGTGTGATTGAAATTTTCAATTGATACATGTAAACTTCACTTAAAAATACACAGATTGCAAATCTAAAATTTTCAATAAAGAAAAAGAAGAAAAAAATTGATTCCTCCTATATAGGATTTCTAGATAAATCATAATCATGTCTGACATTAGTGATCTTAGCACTTATTTATTGAGTGTTTAACTAAAAAGTTATAAATAAAAACATTGCATAATAACATAAAAACTTGAGATTTAAAAACTATAACTTACCCTGATGTCTTCTGCTGCAGCTGAATCTGATTTTTGCAGGAGACCGTTGCCCACATCATGAATCTTTTGAAACTTGCCTCTTGAAGGGCAAACTCTCTCTCAGTGGTCTGATACAAAATAAAGAGAACGGTAGAATTGAAAAAATGTTGAGATAAAATGTTTAAGAATTTTGTGTAGCTGATAAATAATATACAAGCAATGAAATTTATCCAACAACAAAAGTAAGACTACTAAAACAACCCATGGTTGCATAAACTCACAAATGTGTAAAGAAAACAAATTACACCTCTCAAAGTGTATATATAGTGACAGATTTTTTATGAATCATTTTAGCGTAGAATAAGTACAAATAACTGAATACCTTGACTTTTTCAACAAGACTGCGCACACTTTGCAAAGACGTGGAATCAAACTCAAAAGCTTTCATGGCGGCTTCTTTGTCCTTGAGCCACCGCATGAGCTGATTACTCATGGAGTTGAACTGTTCCCATTGGCTGATAAGCGACTCTATGATAGCTTTCCTTTCATTGGTTCGTCTCAAAACGCTTTGCCATTGTTCAGCGAGAAGTTTCAGTTTTTGCTCGAATTCACATTTGTCTTCAACTTCTCCTGCCTTCATCATTTTCTGTCCATCGCTGATGATGGCATGAAGAATTTGTTGGCGGCTGTAAATTTCACTCTCAAATTGCTGTACAACACAAAAAAGAATAAATAAACAAAATCATCATCAATCTGGGATGAAAGAAAAGATGTTATAATGTAAAAAGAATTAATTCCATTGTTTAACAAGATGCAGGAGGAAAAAATTGTTCAATAATTTAAAGATACATTCTTGTTAGATTTCTTCATCAAACAAACTTTCTAGTGTGTAACAGGCTTGCAGTGTCAAAAGTAAAATGGCAATAAGAATAAGAGGCAACAAAACGCATAGACATCAGCAGTATTTTCAGCAAAGAAAATGTTTTAATTGTGTAAAAGAGGAAGAAAGTCCAGTTTTAGTACAAAAGATAAATTTGTTGGCCTTTTTTAATGTTTTACAAGTCTAGGAATCTAGGAACGGCCTATCAAAGATGCCGACAGCTAAACTTACTTCACATTTTTTCAACTGATCTTTAAGACTGGGCAGATTAGCCTTGATCTCAATGGCCAGGTCTTGCTCTGTTTGGGCCAGGAAAGCCATCCAGACTTCACACTTGGTGGTAAAATCTTGTTGAATCAGCAAATTAGTTTGGAGTGCTCTGGACCTTTCTCTAGCATCCTCTAGCAGGTCCTGCCACTTGTGGTTAAGTTCCCTTAGTCGAGTGGCATCAAATTGGTTCAGAGCCAGAAGATAGCTAATGATGAAAATCAAATCAAACAGTTCAGTTTAAGTTCTGATAGACGCTGATAATGTAAATGTAGGGATTATATACAATTAAATTGACAAAAACAAGCCTCCCCAAACACTGAAATGCAAAATTATTACTCAGGAGGCTGCACTCCCACTCCCCCCTCTGATCTCTAACAATAACAACAAAAGCAGATATGCTTTTCATACTTTGTGTATTAAATCCTTATAAACATTAAATCATCTCGTAAACCAGATTGATCCATCATTGAAAAGAACGATATCAAAAGAAAGAAAAACGTGTAATCAGTAGAAGCCATGTCTGGTAAAAAAAAGCTGCTGTCAGAAAGTTAAGTCTAAAGGAAGATGACAAGCAATTCAAAGTTAAGCAATGTACCACATAGCTGATTCACAAACAAACCTAACAAACAATTAGTGTAGAGCTGTTCATAGTTGGAAGTTCAAATGTAATTATGATACATTGACAAGAAAACCATATATATATATAAATATCATTAAATTTCTTCTTTAAGCACAAAGATTAGTCCTCACCCCAAATTATTAACACGGTCTAAGTTGATCATGTTGCTAGTAAACTGAGACAGAAGCCTTTTCAATTCATCAAGTCTATGTTGAATGTCTTCTTGTTCTGCTGCCTTTGTGGGATCTACTGGACTGAGCGTAGTCTCGGCATATTTCAGGAAGTTGTTAACAATCTGTGAATTAAATTGGTTTTCAGAAGGTAACATTTTCAGATGGTGGAAGTGACCTAATATTTAAAATTATTTTGGGAATTCTTTTTGCTAATGAAAACATCAAGAGACATGAAATTCTCTTACTTCCAACCCCTCAGGTCCATGTTGTTTAAAATTAAATATAAGTGTAAAGAATTTCCCCCCATTAAGAATGGCATTTTCCAAACACATTGTAATCAAATTGAGATGATAATCATTTTACAAGAACGGGCTGGTTATCAAAGCAATGTATAACTGTAACAACCCTGAAAAATACTTTTATACTCCAAAATTTCAATTTACCTCATAGGCCTCATTGAATTGACCCATTTGTGACAAATCGTCTTTCAACGTTGTCATGTGCTGAGACAGGATTTGCCTCAAGGCTAGGAGTCTCTGGTCAATGGCAGACTGACGAGATGTGAGGATGGCAATGGTGGATGGGTTCATGTTCTTGGTCAACTGGTCACTCAGCTTGTACAGGTCTGACAACTGGCTTTGGACATTGTCAAGTTGACCCTGGAGCTCCTGAAAATATGAATATATTGTTCTTTAAGTTACGCTCATTTCAAATTCTCGTATATCTATGGGGATTTCCCCCTCACAGATGGAATTTTAAAAAATTCAATGGAAAACCCTAGATATTTGATTTCACTATAGCCTTAAAAAGCAAAGGAATGGTACACTTATCTCCTCAGGTTTTCAAAATAGCAGACATATCATCTGTAATCTCGTTTTATTAATTGATAATCTCTCTAATCTCTTAATTATACAGGAAATCCCAAGAAAATCTGTTCACTTAATATTTGTTACTCTTCATTTAACATTTTGATAATTTTGTTGGAAAAAACGTGACTGAGCTGAAAACCGATTGATTAAATCAACATTTTGACGGAAAACATTTAAATGTTGTAATGATCTTACCCTGCTCTTAGCCAGAGATTCTTTTCTTAGATTTGGATCATTCCTCATTGTAATAAAGTCAGTACACAGTTGCTCTTTGCCCTTCAACCACTCCAGTATGTTATTGTAAAGTCTTTCATAGCTGTCCCATTGAAACAAGGATTGTTCAAACAGACGGCAACGAGTCGAGAGGTCAGCTGAGAGTTGTCTCCACCTTGTCTGGATATCTCCGACAGTCTTCTTGATGTCCGCTTTCACTGGAGGCTCGCACACCTGCTGAAGTTGGCTGGCCAAGGTAACAAAGGAATCCAGGTGTTTGCTGTGTTGGTTCAACTTTGCTTCCAGGTCCTGTGTGAGAAAAGGAAGATACATGTTATATAGCATTTTAATAAAAGAAAATTTCTGTGAGAGGCATTTGTGTTTTGCCTTTCCTTTTCCTGTTTAGTAGGGTATCTGGGACTCCGGATAATGTAGCCAATGAAAAATCAGACAACGTAAAAGACAGGTCTTCTTTCTATACAATCAAATTTTTCTTATATCAATTCTACTCAATATCTGACATTGTTAAAACAAAAGCTGCCTCCAACACCTCAAAACCAACTAAAACATACAAAATATATGAACAAGGCAAAAGAATGTAATACAAATTTGTATTAGACAAGCTTATCATTGCATGATCTGCAGTCCAAAATTGAATATTATAGGCACATTTTTTTCTTTCCACAATAGTTCATGTAATAATTTAATAAAAGAGCTCTAATAATAGTCAAAACATATCAATATACAATAACCAAAAATATACTAACATAAAACTTGATCTTTTTAAACAAATAAAAATTTCCACTCTGGACATCATTGTAAACCACTCACCTTCAATTTTTCCACTTGTGACCTTAATGTTGTGATATCACCTCCAACAAGGGTGTATTGTTGTAAACAGTACTCTGTCTGAGTCAGGACTTGGGTCAAACTGGCCAAATCTGTGTGGTATCTTGCCCACTGGCCGAGCATGTCTGAAGAAAAATAACACACTCTTATATATATTTTGTAGAGGGAAAAATTATTTAATGTGGGCCCTAATTAATTCATTGTTAAAAATAACACATGTTGTTCACACAAGTGTTTTTTCTTGTCATTTTTGTTGTTTTTGATGTCAATTGTATCATGAATTTAACTGACTCCTATAGTTCTAGTGGTCCAAGGTGTTTGTGACAATGATAGAATATTCTTGCTTTTGTGTAGGGATATATTCTTATATATTCCTGGCGCCATAAATTTTTCTATTAACATTACAAAATAATCGAGGGCAAGATGATGAAGTGATCAAACAACAATTGAATATTACAAACAATGGTTACTAGCCAAAAACTCCGTCTGTCTGTCTGTCTGTGTGTGAAACATTGCTACGTCAGTTTTATTATTCATTTTCTGTCAAACATCTCTGTGGCACAACGACACTGACAGATATGTGCTCTGATGTTCTATCTAATGAATGTCACTACTAGTTGTCTCATTGATCCATCTTTTATAGTATGTCTTTTAAGTTCCTTATCAAATTCATTATTTTAAACTCCACGAAAAGAGAAGAAAAAAACCCCACCTTGCCTAAAAAATAACTCAGAGCCTTACCTGTCAATAAGTTTTCTAGCTGTCTGGTCTGCTCTTCCAAACGTTTCCAGTTTTGATCCAACGATGACATGCTTTCTTTAACAGACTGCTGGCATCCAGGCGATTCACGGCTCTTGGTGATCAGATTGTTGCCTAGAGCTTTCACTGTGCCCAGGTCAGTCTCCTTAGTCTGAAGCTGTTGCTGCATTGCCTGTATAAAGTACGAAAAAAAGAAAGAAAAATGTTTAATTGATAGAAAGCACATTGATGATATTTAAATCATGAAATGATCAGAAAAACACTGATGATAAAGTAGGGGGACTCGGTAATCCAGAGGCAAGATGTAAGCCTTTCAACCCAAAGGTCGGTGGTTAAAAATATTCTCAAGTTTTTTTCAAATAAAATCTAGCCCCTGGTCCAGGTAGGTGGATCGACACCTAATCCCATCAGAGACGAACGATAAATAGGAGGTCCCATGTGCAGATTACAACACTGTGCACATTAAAATATCTCTTGGCTGTTTACAGGGCAGTTTGGGCAAAATTTAAAATCTTACAAAAATCCCAGAGATGTTCTTAGTTGTGGATGTAGGTAAGATCAAATCAAATCAAATCAAAGATGATAAATAAAGCTATAATTTGAAAAGAAATTACCTTGCAGTCTCTCAAAAGTCTGTTTGACTCCGACTTCGTGGCCGATCAATTTGTACCTGGTAATCTTGTCTTCTTGTTCCTTGATCCAGGCTTGGAGTCTGAGGTGAGTTTGTTCATATTCACTCCCAGTTGCTTTGAAGACCCTTAAAGACAAAAGCATTTTTCATTTCAAAATATGTTTTATTCCAAAGCTCAATTATTCAAGGACATTGAGTTAAATGAAGAAAAAATCATGTGCTTTTTAAAAAAAAAGTTTGTTTATATTTTTTGTTGTTGTGAACGATGATTGTAATTAGAAAGATAACAAGGGTACAGTATGGTTGTGATTTCATATTCTGAGACTGTTGTCTGATATTGAACCTGTTATCTATTGTTAAATATGATGCCTATGTATGAGTGAATGTGACCTTGTATGAATGTGGGAAGCATATATAACAGGGAAAAAGAGATAAGAGAGAGAGAGAGAGAGAGAGAGAGAGAGAGAGAGAGAGAGAGAGAGAGAGAGAGAGAGAGAGAGAGAGAGAGAGAGAGAGAGAGAGAGAGAGAGAGAGAGAGAGAGAGAGGAGGGAGGGAGGGAGAGAGAGAGAGAGAGAGAGAGAGAGAGAGAGAGAGAGAGAGAGAGAGAGAGAGAGAGAGAGAGAGAGGGAGGGAGGGGGAGGGAGAGGAGAGGGAGAGGGAGAGGGAGAGAGAGAGAGAGAGGGAGAGAGAGAGAGAGAGAGAGAGAGAGAGAGAGAGAGAGAGAGAGAGAGAGAGAGAGAGAGAGAGAGAGAGAGAGAGAGAGAGAGAGAGAGAGAGAGAGAGAGAGAGAGAGAGAGAGAGAGAGAGTGAGAGTGAGAGTGAGAGTGAAAGTGAGAGAGACACAGAGAGAGAGACAGACAGATAGATAGACACACACACACAAATAAACAGACAGACACACAAACAAATACAGAGACAGAGACAGACATAGAGATGCATTTGACAATCCCCTTACCCCCACAAGTCACCCAGCCATCAAGACAGATAGAGGAAGAGACTCTAAGAAATAAACATATAAAGAAAATGAATGAAGTTGTAACCTAATGAAGAAAACCACTACTATTGCATAGATCAGAACATGTATAAGAATGATGGGCATAAGTGGCATAGGCAATTGTAATATTTCCAGATCTTTCATTACCTCCAGTGTGTTCAGCCTGTCATCAACAGCCGTCACTACTCGCTCCACTTTTTATTGAGCTCTCCCAGCTTTTCGGCAAAATCTAGTTTTTCATGTGAAACATCAGTTTCCCCAGGGCCTGGGGCCAAGACACCTTGATTAACAAAGTCCAAGGTCATATGCTTGCTTGACAGTTCAATTTTGTAACCCTGCGTGTTCATGGAGTAAACGAAGAGAGGATGAGCAGTTAAGAGAATTCAAGACAAACCAAACACAATCAAACAAACAATCAACTAGTTAAAGAGGATACAGGAAATATGTGCGTAGCAAAAAAACAAGATTTTGACATTTCTACTTTACAGACAGCATACCCAACCAGCCTAAATATCTTAAATTGTTCTGTATCTAAAATATACAATGACATAAACATATCTCAGCTCACCATAACATAATTTTTGCCATTTTCTGCCAGCGTTAACATTTTGAGTTATCTTTAATCAAGTGAGAAAAACAAAGAACTGTAAGATTTAACAAATGTCTGAATGCCCATGGTAATAACACTCCCAGCCCAAAACATCTAAGATGCTGAATAATTCTTCAATATGTCGTCATTTGGGATGATGACAACTGAAGCATTAGGAGCCTTGAGTTTATAACGGTTTTCATTCTATTATCATTATCTTTTGATGTCTACAATGAAGAAGGTACTTCATGTTGAAGACAACAATAAAAAAAAACAAATTCCCTTCGACATCTTCGTTTAATTTTACCTCAATTCTCTAATGCAGTTCTCACCTTGTATTTTTTGACCATGAGTTCGATATCAGCCACACTGTTGATTCTCCTCTTTGCATCTGCTTTAAGAGATTTGTTGATTTTATTTATCCAATTTGAGAGTTCTGTTAGAGCCTGTCTGGAGGGCATCAAATCCATTTGTGCTTGATGCAAGAACTCCTCCGTTTCACCAATGCCCTTTTCAAGTTGAGACCACTCTTCCTCATAAGAACTCAGTCGATCGCTGAGTCCTCTGGTGTCATAGTTTTTGTTTTGTAGTAGCTCATTGCCCACCTTCAGTAAACGATTCTTGAGAGGAAGTTGATTTTCAACCTCTTTATGAATTCCTAGAGAATAGAAATAAGTCAATGTGTTGTAGAATTGACACAATAATACTTATGATCTTAGTACCTCAGATCAATCTATTCATCAAAAAAGAGAAGGAAAAAAGCATAAAGTCTATACTTGAATTCTTTATATCACATTGCTCCGGACCATCACTCCATGCATACACACCCGTAGATACATCCACACACACACACACACACACACACACAAAGGAAGAAGGAACAAGAAGGGACAAGTAGACAGACAGACAGACAAACAAATACAGAGACGAACAGAGACAAAAAGGAGATCATTATTGTAAGTAACTCACACCATCCTGTGTAGTTTGAAAGGAATGTGAGCAAAACCAAATGCACCTTGTTTTTATAGTTAATCATCAACATATGCAAATGGTGACTAAAAAGAAGTGAGATGTACTCACTAAACAAGTGTGATGTCAAGCTCACTCCTTCATTCTTCATTAGGATTATACCTATAAACAAAGGACACAAACTCAAATCTATTTTAGATGAATAGTGTTCACCTAGGGCCATAGATTAACTGAAACTCTTATCAGTATCAGAAGCCTTTAATTTGTCTCTAAACAGAGAAATTTGGTTTGGTTATGATGACATACAACCTGTAGAAAGGCAGTAATGTGCATAGCCATAGTATTCCAACCATAAATCTGGTACAGATGCAACCATCATAACTAAAACACAAAGTTTACACATACCCATAACCCCAACTGTGGCTCTTTATAAGAACACTATCCAGTCTTCATCCATCCTCTATCTTTCTTTTGTTCGTTTGTTTGAATGCAAATTATCCAATCCACCAAATGGGGTGATTTCAGGATGAATCAAGATAAAAGACATGCGAAAGAATGAAATGAAAGAAGTAGGACCTACCAGCAGATGTCTTTTTCCCAAAATTATCAATCAACCGTACCACAGCTATTTTTTCTACAATAAGACACATATCTTTCCCTGTTCTAATAACATTGTGATATCTGTAAGCAATTTCTCCATTCAGACCTACGGTATCTACACCAACTCACCAAGACTTTTGCAACTTTATTGCGAATGCTTCCAATGTTTTGAACATCAGATGGTGTAAGCTGTTTGAAACTAGCACAAGTCATTTTGGCTGTACTCAACCAGGAGGTGAACAGGGCTGCTTCTGCTTCAAATGTGGACAGCTGGTCTCCAAGAATCTCAGTTCTTGTGGGGGAGAGAATAACATTGTCATCACATATAATTCATCCAATAGAATTCATGTAATTAAATGTTATGAATTGACTTGAGCCTTTGTTATTATGCGTCTATTTAAAGGGTTGTTTTCTATCTTCTCTCTTGCAGTTAACTTATATAATTGCATCAATCAACAATTATTGTGAAAATGAAAAATCATTTTTAAACATTGTGATCAGTGGACATATCTAAAGACTCTACAGAATTTTGTTAATTTTTCTTATCTTTTAAAAAAATACAATCAGAGTTCTTATACAAACCTGCAAATTGCGTTCATAAAAGTAGTGTAACAAAAACTTGTTTCACAATTTCATTAGATTAATTATGGAAATAAAAAGGCAACACATATTTATTCAATCTTTAAACAATTGCATGTAGGTTTAGAAAGTTATTTTCTTTCTTTCATATTCTTCTAAAATCCATTGATAAAATAAAAAACCCAAAATACACCCCCCCCCCCAAGAACACCAACAAACCCACTCAAAAATAAATATAAGAAGCAAAAAAAACCGCCCAAAAACCCCATCAAAACCCAATAAACAACTTTGTGAACAAAACAAAGATAACATTTTAAGAATTCAACCTTAGAAATTTACCTCTTCAATTCGTGAGTCAGATCTGTGTTGAGAGAAACCCACTTGTCTGCTAGGTCTGTGATGGCGGTTTCCAAAGCGGGACAGTTGACACTATGAAGTATTTGCTTTCCACGGTCAACCACCTCAAACACGGCACCTCTTTCATAGGATAAGTCAGACTGCAGTCTCTTAAACCTTAAAAGGACCAAATATGGGTTAATTATTTTTAAATGTTTACAGTAAGTGTTAAAAAAGTTGAGTTAAGAAATTATGTGAGCATTAGCATACACTGATTGTGGAATTCTCATAAACATAAAATTTGTATAAGCAAATAGATGGTAAAGGTGAAGAAAATTACAAGAATCTTTGTAGCTCCATTTTGTCTGTACATTGAGTCTATAATGGCAAGTAGTGAAAAAGACGTAAGACTGGAAATGAATGCAGAATTTACAAAAACAAAACAAAATCTTTTCCTATGAACAATTCAATTAATACCAACTTTTTCAACGTACTGACTTACTTGCTCAATCTTTTCCTTTGAACAATTCAATTACTACCAAATGTTCAAAACTGACTAACTTACTTGCTTAACTTATCTTGAATCGTTGTCAGGGAGTCTCCACTTGCAATAGGTGACGGGACCTGAGCTTCAAGGCTAGACAGAGACTTCTGTAGCTGAATGTGCTTTTCATCTAGTTCGATCCACTGTCGGTTCAGTCTTTCTAGTCTATATATACAGAACAAAGAGAGTCAAGGTATTGACAGTGTTTAAAATAGTAAAACCATGAATCATATTGTCAAACGATCATTGCTTATTTGATTAGAACAGAAACTTCTACAGGTGACATTTAATTTAAATGTTCATATTTACACAAAAATCGTTCAAGCCTTTTGCAGTCATAATAGTTATTTCTTTTTCCAACAGTTTACATCAAATTTATTAACAATTAATATCATCACATTAAAGTCATTAATCCTCTTTATTTATTCTTTGCCATTCAGTAAATAAAATAGAATGAACATGCCCACATGTAAAATGCATTGAGAAATCTTTACCTTTGTCCATGCAGACTGGCTTGATCTACAAGAACATGAGACAAACTGCTCAGAGAGGAATGCTGTGCTTGGTGTGTTCTCCTGGTAGTTTCATCGCACTGACCAGCCAGGGAATCCAGAATGGCTTTATGTACTTCCAGATCTGAGAAAAAATCCTGGAGGAAAAGAAGAAATCAATAAATGATTAACAAAATAAGAATTTAAGAGTAGACTTTTACATTGATATAATATGACTGTAACCAGCTTACAACAAATATATAACTTAATCTAACAGAGATTTCAAGAAAAGGCAAACCAGTCAGGCTTGATTGCAGTCCAGGCCTATAAGTTCAATACTTTGTATTTGTGACTTGCATCTGGGCTACCATAGAGGCATGCTCCTCTTTGGCACTTTATATTTATATATGCACCTCATCCATTTCAAGTTTTTTAAAACGTTGAAATTTTAGGCAATTTACCTTATGAGCAGTCAGTTGTTGTTTGAGATGGTTAAGATCTCTAGCTGAGATGGAATCATTTTTCAATTTGTCCTGAGCAGTGTCCACAAAACTGGCATAATCCTTCAGCATTTTGACATATTGGTCTTGAACAGAGACTGACTTCTGTAAGCTGATTTTCTTCTCTTGAGCCTTAACATAAAGAAAATGAACAATCAATTCAAACAGTAGAATGAAAGGGGGTAGCAAAACAATCATATTCACAACTGCAACAGGCATGAAAAGGATCTTTTCATTAAAAATTTTATAAAATCAAGAAAAGTGGTAGTGAAGGCAGCATATCATTATAGCTATGATACCACTGTTATATAAATCACATCTAACATAGACAGCAGGCAAAACTTCCACAAAGATGCAATGACTTGCATCAGATTACCTAAACAAAGAAATTAGATGCTTTTGGTCACAAAGAAGAGCACAGAGAAAATAGAAGACTTACCCTTCGTTGAAGCTCCATAAAGTTGGACTGTAGAGTAACCAGCTCTGAGGGGAAAACTCCTTTTGGATAGCACTCTGTCAGAGATGCCTCTTTGTTTTTCAGTTCTCTCAGCTGGGTCTCACATTTCTTTAACTGAGCTTCAATATTCTGCATTTATAAAAAAAACAACCGACATTAATCATCAATTGTTTCCTAGAACTAAAATAAAACATGAAACTTATTTGTTAACTGAAATACTTCTAAATTCTTTGTAGTCTCAAATTGATGTTTCAGTGATTAGAGATATAGAGGTAAGTGTATTCCTTAAGCTCTGTTCCATTCATCAGGATGTTGGGTGTTATAGAGAGCTACATGAAGACGTTTCTGCTAGAGATAACAATGCATATGGAAAAACATCTTTATCCTTTACCTGATTGTTGGTCATGAGCTGATCAATTGACTGGGTAGAAGAAGGAGCTAACACCAGTTTCTGTGTGTCTTGTAAACGTTTCTGTAATTCCATCACCTCTGTCTGGTACTGCTTCCACTCTCTGCTAGCTTTGCGTAGATCCTCAGCCTGGGCCTCTGCTGTCTCATCCAGCAACTGTATTCTCTTGTTCAGACTGGACAGACAGTTTTGGATGAGTGCCTGGTTGGCGCTCCAGTAGAACTGACCAGGTCATCTGCCTGCTCACTCATTGATGTTACCTCCTGTTGCATTGACTGAATTTCCTTCCTGAGGTTCTGTTGATGAAGCGATACAAAAAATTAAATACGATTTCCTTAATGGTGTTCATGAAAAATATTTAAAACAAAAAAATTTACTAAAATAAGAGAAAAAACAACAACTTAAAATGAGATTATATGAAGGAGGACAAAGTTAAAGATTTAAAACAAGTCTGAGTATCATTGATTTACAAGCATGTTATATACCAAATATGATTATTAGATTGAGTCAATATATGATACTGAGGTTACATGAGTAGAGTGAGCATGATACTATTCAAACTTTTTCATCATGAAACCTATCGACAATGGTGGCTTTGTGGATGAAAATTTTACTCAATATGGGAAACAATGAAATTTTACTTAATTAAACATCATTTCTGGCAGAAAAATTCCTCAAACGAAAAGGATCTTAGAATCATTTAAAACCTTCATGCAAAATATGGTTACTCTTAATGGCCTGATAACAGAACTTTTGACACACAAAGAACGACAAACTAAGATATATATATATATATATATATATATATATATAATATATATATATATATATATATATATATATATATATATATATATATATATATATATATATATATATATATATATTTATATTTATATATATATATATATATATATATATATATATATATATATATATATATATATATATATATATTTATTTAGATTGGATTCTTCTATGAAATATCCTATCAAAGTTTGGTATTTAAGCTGTAAAATGCAGGATATCTACAGAAATTAATACAAGACAAACCTCATTCTGTCTGATATGCTCCTCTGTTGTTGATGGTGCTGTGAAAACTTGCTGCTGGCAAAGATCCAGATAACCAGAGACATTCTCTAGAGCAGACTGCCAAACAAAACAAAATAAAACAAGCAAAAATCAGTGTGTGTAGTAACACTGCAATATTACAAAAAGGTATAACATTTCAATTGTATCAAAGAATCTATTTAACGGGTAAATTGTGTGTCTTTATGCAATGACTTGAATTAAAATGTCTTTGCGTGTAGCTTGTAAGCTAATTCATACTTGGTACTGCTGTTGGAAAGTAAAGGCCTCATCCAATTTGAGTTGCTTCTCATCAAGCTGAACTTGCAGTTGACTCCAGCAGTCACTCATGTCATTCAAAATATTTTTAACTTCCTGCAGCTGACGTTTTGAGTCGGCATGTCGAGCTGGTGCATAGAGGGAGACTGTCACCAGTTCCTGAAGGGAATAAACAAAGAAAGGAAGAGAATTTTGACATTTTCATTCCATACTCTTAGATACATAATAAATCTAATTGCTCAATTGTTATGAGATTATGATAAATAATGAAACAAACATTTATTTTCAAGGAACTCATAGTTCAGTTGAATAAAAACCACTCTTTTCTTCAAGGTACTTTTGTTAAGTTGAGCATTAAAGCAAACCAAAATAAAAACAATTAAAAGCTTTCACTTACAAAAATAGATAAATAGAGATGAAGTGTTAGACACCCAAGCATTTTGGAAACAATTAAATGATACACAAACTGCAGTTTCTTTGACTTTAGAGCAATGGAAAACCTTAAGAAGTAATCAAATTATCAAATATCAATACATTGAAATTAAATATACAATATGTGACATTAAGAAGAAAGTAAATCATCAAATATCAATAGATTGAAATTAAATTTACAATATGTGACATTAAGAAGAAAGTAAATGATCAAATGAATCAATACATTGTCAAAATTGTACAATATGTGGAACATTCTAAAAAACTATTGATTTCAGAAGGTTTAAGAGCATACTCAGACATTCAAGTGTGCCTTTGAACACTTTCTTCTACTCATTGGTTCCTGTAAGTTGGCATAATTTTATACTCACCCCTGGTTTCTTTGTTCTAAGAAGATCTTCCAGGCTTCTGGATTTCTGCCTCAGGTGTTTGTCTAATCTTTCCCAGCTATCTTGAACTTCATTGTCAGTCAAAGGTTTAACGGCGGAAGTAGAAGATTTGTCTTTCAGGCCTCGTTTGGACAACTGTCGGACCAGCTGCTTGTGTTGCTTCAGATCAGTAGCAAGATCCTGATATGAGAAAATAACATCTTTGTCAACAACAACAAAAATACATATATATATATATAAAGGTCATACTTGTAAAATATAAAACAAACATTATCAAATAAATTATTTGTAAATTACAAGGGCTTCTGTCTTTTCTCAATTTAAATTTCAATTAAGTGAGTATCAATTTCATAGCTATGCTTGTGTAAACAAAATATGAGTTTAGATTTCCGTCAGAGAATTCAAGAGATTTTTAGAAGAACCCAAGCTGTTTGTCTTTGTCCTTAAGTCTTTTCGTTCTCCAATAATGCCTTGGTAAGAATCTTTCTCTAGCAACTGCGATTATTTGACAAACAAACTTCTTAAGTCTAGGAAAATCCCATCTAAAGGGCAACTCTGATCTGTTTACATGAGAAATTATAGGGATATAAATCAGGGCAATACCTTATGTATATTTGGTGCAGTAAATGTTGCCAGCTGTTCTGAGGGCTGAGTCATATCTTTCGTATCTGTCATCCATTTCTGTAAACGTTGGACATTGGTATCGTAATCATCCATCTCACGTCTCCTTTCTCGGCATCTTTGATTGACGCTCGCAATTGGGCTTGTTTCTCTATTGTTGCCATTTTGAACTGGCCGAGTTGGTTCTAAATTAAGGAGAGAATGATAACAATTGCTGTTAAATATTTCTTCCTGATAAATGATATCTAATTATCGTTAACAATAAGCACTTAAAGGAGTAAAATTTTAAATGTCAAATAAAAAGTCTGATAACTTTCCCTTCTTCAATTTAAAATGTCAAACTATGTGTTAGCTAAAAATCACTTGTATTGCGAATTAATGAAGAAAGCATTGATGTGTCATACAATATCTATGTAAATGAAAAAAACCCACACAAAACTTAACGGCCTAGGTGTCGAAGATGAGTTGATTAAAATACCCCAAAACAAAGTGATGAAACAAAAATCCCCAACATCTGACCTGAAGAGCAGCCAGATCATTTCTGAGTTTTTCAGCTCTGACTGGCGTCTCATTTTCACACAAAGCATCACACTGCAACGCTAAGTCTGACAACTGCTGTAGTTTGTTGTTCACTTGCTCTTGCATATCCTGAGAAGAAATTTTACCCGTTAATCCCTGTTATGTATGCATGCTTTATGTCATGTTTATTCATAAATGTTATTAAATAAAATTTGATTTTTTGAAAGAAAAGAAAATGGTGTAAAAATTTGCTCATTGAAGGCTTTCTAATTTCAATTCTTTCATGATTAGTTGTGTTTTTCCTTAATTGAGGTATTTACTTCAACAGCATAGAGGCAAAATTGGTTTAATAGGCAAAGTTGGTTTAATTTGTTTAGTGCTATAAATAGAAAACTCAGGTACTCTTTGTTTAGATCCTTTTGGTGGAATACGAAAGGTTTACAGGAAACATGTACCGTCATTCTCATTATAACTGCTCTGAATTGCGACTTTCAGTATTTGTAACATCACTTAAAACCGACTTTGATTTACCAAAAGGTATAAAGATAATTTTCAAGTTTTTATGGTCAGTAGAGTAATACACTTACCTTGTTTTCATCTAGTTGCTTTTGCAAAGTGACAGGATCTTCAGACAGCAAACCGCTGTTGGTCTGGCGAACCTTGGCTTCTTCCAGCCAAGTTTTAAGATCACTGACTCGGTTCTGGTAGGCTCTCAAAGAAATTTCATGCTTTTCCCTGTCCTTTAGGGCTTCCTGTTTAGATTTTAAAAAATCATCCTTAACTTCCTCTAAAGGCAGTTGAAAAAAATACAACTTGTTTTCATGCATATCATGCATAACTCAATCAACATTAACAAGATGTTATGATGTATAATGTTATTTCATATCTCTCATATCTAACTCTCTCTCCTTTTGAGAATGCTTAAGCCATAATAGCATTAAATTAATAACTGAACATTGTGTTGTTACCTGAAGTTGTCTACCCTTGTCGTCTGCTAGGGTCTGCAAATTGTTGAAGCGATCAGCTAACATATTTAGTGTGGCTTCCATTGCTTTGTGTCCCTCAGAGTCAGGAGAATCTACAATGAGTTGTCCTCTCTCTTTCACTTTGTCAATGTCTTCACGGATTCCCTCAATTTCAGCCACTGTCTCCTAATTCAAGGTATCAAAACAAAGGCATTATGAGATCAATATAGCAACAAAGTGTTATAGATAGCAAAAACAAAATAAAACAAGAAATATAACAATACTACAAGACGATCTTTGAAACTAGAATTTAATGTTTTTATCTGTCAGCTCAATAAATTTTTTTTTTTAAAAGAGGCAATTCTAAACCAGGAGAGAGACAGACACAAACGTTTTCATACAAGTATAAAATATCATAGGATAGTTATGCAGATTCGGTTGCAATGCTTTTATTTAATAGGAGAAGACAGGGGAAGGGGAAGAAAGTGGAGAATAAGAGCACCAGAATATTATGTGAAATTGTGTTCGATGAACATTTGGGCACCTCAGGAAACAATAAATGAAGAAGAAAACAGATTTTTGAAATATAGATATATAAAAGAAAAATGAGCATTGTTGACACATTTTGAACCAGTTTCTCACAGTTATAATTTGAGAGGGAAAATTAGGTATTGTTTATAGACTTTAGGAGGCAATGATAGAAGCATTGTAGCTGTGTGCTATTCTCCACATTTTGGTATGCAACTGGGACTTTGTAATTTTATTGGTGGCAGTGTTTAGTTTTAAACAATATGCCGTGCATACACAATCCTCCTCCCCAAAACAACAACAACAAAAGTGAGTGATTTCGCAAAATGAGGATACATTGAGCAATACTTTCCAGTGTAAATTGCATTTAATACAGATTTTGAACAGCATGCCTCTAATCTGCATTTTATATTTAAGGTATAAGGCTAACACTTTGTAACATCTCTCACTTTGTAGTCAGCCATCTGAGCTTCTAAGGGAGCAGCAATGGAGGCTGGGGTTTCATTCAATTTCATGTAGGCCCTTTCCATCTTGGCAGTCAACTCCTGCACTGCCTGTTGATAGCGTTCCTGTCTAAGTAATGCTGCCTGCAGTTCTTTCTCTTTGGTCATAACCTGCCATGGACACAGTAAAGGACATGGATGAAGTATGGATACTAAAAGATAATCCTGAAACCGAAGTTATCCCCAAAAAAATTGGCAGACGGGCATTTGAAAGCACACCAAAATTGAGATACATGTACACGATTTAAGTTTCATGGTGAGAAAAGAATGCTTATGTGTCGCGTATCACCGTCATCTTTTTTAGGGGGAAAGGTCAAAAGCATGGAAAGAGACATCCTACTGCCGGTTTACATTGTAAAGTTTATTCTACAAATGGCCATCAACATCATTCTACGTTTCCCCTTGTCAACTACGACGGGACATCTTTCTAACAGCGCTGCCGCTCCTTTGACTAGCGTGGTAGGATGTCGTAGATTTTCACCCTTCTCTGACTTCACCAAACCATAGATCAGGTATTTCTAGGAGCATAGGGAAATGCGTCAGTAGGGCCGAGAACGTTTACCTCGGAGCATCGGGGAGGTGCCTCTTAAAATTCTCAAAGGAATACAATTGTGATTCCCAAATGTACCTCCAAATGCACCAAAACCACATGTCTTTTAACTGACTAGCTCGAGCTCTGTACTTTAGTCAACTAAAACAAATACCCACTACAACGCATCGATTTCTTTCCACCAACCACAGGAAAACTGCCAACACTTGCGTCATCATTAGAAATAGAACTATCGAGGCAGATGCTATGATCTAGTTACCAGCTCCAGACTATGTAAACCTTGCTACTTGCCACAACCTAAAGTAAACGCGGTAAATGTCATGATCTCAAAGGTTTCAAGATTCAAGAAGTTTCCCCAACAAACTAGATCACTTGCTATGTGTATATATATATATATATATATATGTGTATTCAAGAACTTTCCCAAAAATGCGCAGAGCAGAAATTAATAAACGATATTTGCTAGAAAAGAGTAAGAGTTTTTATGCTTTGTATCAATAAACGTATATATAAAGGCCAACGATATGTAAAAATCTACAAACACTCAGCGGTCTAGGCATTTATATATATACCTAATATCAATAGAATGAATAAATCAGAAGACACGCGGCAAAAACAAACCCACCCCCTCCTCCCAAAAAAGAAATCAAAACAAGGACAAATAAAAAAAAGAGATGCGCCGCATGAAAAAGAAACCCTAAACAAAGAACAAACAAAAAAAGCAAGAACAACCCAAAATATCTATATCTATCTAATATGAGACAAATTTACTATAGAAAGAAGAAGGCGAAGGAGCCACAGATAATCAAAATCGAAATATGACAATAAGTGACAATATCAATAAAGACAGATTCTCTAGATGTTCTATATATATATATATACAATATATATAAAAATATAGATATATAAAATATCCATATAGAGCAGAAATTAATAAACGATATTTGCTAGAAAACGATATTTGTAGTAAAAAGAGTTTCTATGCTTTGACGTCTCCCCTCAATAAACGTCTCATGTCAAAGGCCAACGATGGCTGTAAAAATCTACAAACACTCAGCGGTCTAGGCATTTAAGCGAATAAGCTGCACCCTAATCAAGCGTCAATAGAATGAATAAATCAGAAGACACATGGCAAAAACAAACCCACCCCCTCCTCCCAAAAAAAAAAAAAGAAATCAAAACAAGGACACAAATAAAAAAAGAGATATGCCACATGAAAAAGAAACCTCAAACAAAGAACAAACAAAAAAAGCAAGAACAACCCAAAAGCCACCTGCTGCATGGGGCGATAGTTGGCCCGTAAAACATGGGCAAGTCCACCAATGAGACAAATTTACTATAGAAAAGAAGAATACGAAGGAGCCACAGTGGAGTGAAGTCAAAAGCGAAATATGACAATAAGTGACAACTCCACTAATAAAGACAGAACAAACACGTGACGTTTCGGGTATAACCCTTCGTCAGACAACAGTTGTCACTTATTGTCATATTTCGCCTATAGAAAAGAAAAGAAATATAAATAAGAGGGCTGTTCTATAATACTAGCCCCCATCTCCATCCCGTTAACTTTCTCCCAAAGTTTAAACACACGTTCATTTCAAAGGAGACCCCTCTCCCCCCCCAACAAAACAACAACAAACAAACAAACAAAAACAAAAAAACCAACAGACAAGAATAAGTAAAAAAAAAATTCCACTCTTTTAAACTGCACAAACCTGCCACCAGAAGGCAACTGATCGGAATCCATGTCAAATGATTTTCGCCGTGTGGACCAAATTCCAACACATGGAATCTGACCACCGCCGCCACCGCCACCATGGTCAAACGGCCAACCCAATCAATCACTGGCACCAAGCGCCTATCGTGACATCCAAAGTAAAATTTACAGGAATGTAAAAATCCGCACCATTTTCTAGCATTCATTCCGACGTTCCTCCGACTGCAAGAGCAGCTGCTGTTTCAAACCTCGATAAGGCCCGTTGGGCGGTATGGCCTTGTCTAATATTGAAAGACGAGTGTTCCTACTCAAAGTGATAAAGTTTAACTTTGGTATTTGTTTTTTGAAAAGGCTAATTATCGATTTCAATGGAATTCTACAAGAGTCGGAAATTCTTTTGGGTAGTACAAAGAGAGAGAGAGAGAGAGAGAGAGAGAGAGAGAGAGAGAGAGAGAGAGAGAGAGAGAGAGAGAGAGAGAGAGAGAGAGAGAGAGAGAGAGAGAGAGAGAGAGAGAGGAGAGAGAGAGAGGGAGAGAGGAGAGGGAGAGGAGAGAGGGAGAGAGAGAGAGAGAGAGAGAGAGAGAGAGAGAGAGAGAGAGAGAGAGAGAGAGAGAGAGAGAGAGAGAGAGAGGGAGGGAGAGAGAGAGAGAGAGAGAGAGAGAGGAGAGAGAGAGAGAGAGAGAGAGAGGGAGAGAGAGAGAGAGAGAGAGAGAGAGAGAGAGAGAGAGAGAGAGAGAGAGAGAGAGAGAGAGAGAGAGAGAGAGAGAGAGAGAGAGAGAGAGAGAGAGAGAGAGAGAGAGAGAGAGAGAGAGAGAGAGAGAGAGAGAGAGAGAGAGAGAGAGAGAGAGAGAGAGAGAGAGAGTAAGCACTAAGCGTTACACTGTAAGATTGAGAACAACCAATTACATTTACATTGTTAAAACGCTGAGGGTGAGTGTTAAGTGTCAAATAATTTTATCATAAGTACCACTATCCGATTTGTTATGTTATTGATCGACCGTCTTATTGTTCACGTATTGGTACAAGTATCGCCCTGCACACAGATTTCCACTCTTGTTCTACACAAAGAAAAGCACAACTCGAAGAAAGCATACCGGAAATTTTCTCCACTCTATAACAACAAACATGGCGGTAGGTAAAACAATATGGAAAACAGCTCAATACAAGCAAGTATGATACTGGTGATAATATACAAAGTTAATTTTTGATTATTCCTGACAGCTAAGACGGTCAATGACACACATCGAAGAATACAAGAAAGAAAGAAAACCAAAGAGATATGAGCACGGCAACGATGTTAATCTGATACACACACACATATACACACACAATGACACACGCATCCACACACAGCCTTCAAGCGAGAGATTGAAGACAATTTGAAAAAGAGACAAGGAAAGAGAGAGAACAAGAGAGAGAGAAAGAGAGAGAGAGAGAGAGAGAGAGAGAGAGAGAGAGAGTGAGAGAGAGAGAGAGAGCGAGAGAGAGAGGGAGAGACAGAGAGAGGGAGAGACACAGAGAGAGAGAGAGAGAGAGAGAGAGAGAGAGAGAGTCTGAGAGAGAGAGAGAGAGAGAGAGAGAGAGAGAGAGAGAGAGAGAGAGAGAGAGAGAGAGAGAGAGAGAGAGAGAGAGAGAGCGAGAGAGAGAGAGAGAGAGAGAGAGAGAGAGAGAGAGAGAGAGAGAGAGAGAGAGAGAGAGAGAGAGAGAGAGAGAGAGAGAGAGAGAGAGAGAGAGAGGGAGGGAGGGAGGAGGGAGGAGGGAGAGAGAGAGAGAGAGAGTTTTCCCCTTAGAGAAAAAGAATGTGAACAGAATGATAAGATTAGCTATTGAGAGAAAGAGAATTCAAGAGAGCGAAAAATACTCCTAGAATTTTTAGAGAGATTTCTATGGCATTTCAGAAGGTGTCTTTGTGATGAGACAGTGTAAACGAATCTCAATAATGCAAAGATCTAGAGAGAAGGGATGTTGATACCTAGAGAAGATTAGAGAGAAAGAGAGAGATTTTACCAGTTGAAATGAGTAAATGCCTAAGAACAAAACAGAGTCGACAAGACCAGACGCGACAAAATTGAGATCCCAATTTGAGAAGAGGAGAGAGAGAGGATACCCATCCCTCAACGTATAAATCAAATAACAAAATAGTTGGGGTGGAAAAGAAAAACAACACTCCAGACATTCAAGTTTGCCTATGGTACAAACGTTAATCTTTGACAACAAGACTAGAGTTGTGCAAGAAAGACATGATGACTCGTTGTTACGGAGCCAAGGACATTGTTTACAACATCCAATGAAGTCAGGCCTTCCACAGATAGACATTGACATAATGGGAAGAGCTTAAAGTTCGCCGACACATACAAATCAGGGTTAAATGAGAGAGAAGAAAAACAACGACATCTTTGCGTCCAACAACAGGTTATTTAGTTGTAGACGTCACCGGCTCAGTTTTACAATCAGAGACTAGAACATCGGAGTCTGACAGATAGACTGATATAATATACATATTTTCTCTAAAAACAAAATCCTTTAATTACCAGTTTTTTCTTCGTCGGCCCCCATAATCTCGGTCCAATGATTTTGGAGTCTTTTCAAGGTTGAAATGAAGAAGATGGTGATGTAGCGGGTGAAAACTCAAAGATAAATAAGGGCTTTGCAGTACGTAACTCCAAGGTTGACAGAAATCGAGATCACAATGGCCATTCATGGTGATGGATGAGGCATTGTACTGGTATTTCTATTAACTTACGCTATAGAGACTAGAGGAGGGAGGGAGGAGGGATGGATTGAAAACGAATTTAGCAAGGAGGGTAGGATTGTAAGAGATTTCATGAGAGAGCACAGCGGAGATTGGAAGATAGAGAGAGAGAGCTGAATTATGGGAAGAGAGAGGGATAGAGAGAGAGGGATAGAGAGAGAGGGATATTTTTATGGTGAGAGATAGATAGATAGACAGATGGATCAGAGATCCTGTCACCCAGAGAAGAGAGAGAGGAGATAGAGAGAGAGAGAGAGATAGAGAGAGAGATAGATAAGATCAAAGATAGAGAGAGAGAGAGAGAGAGAGAGAGAGAGAGAGAGAGAGAGAGAGAGAGAGAGAGAGAGAGAGAGAGAGAGAGAGAGAGAGATTAGAGAGAGAGAGGTCAGTGAACGGAGCGGAATAAGGGGTGGGGAATGGCAGGTGGCAGTTGTGGTGGCATGGAAAAGGAAAACAACAGATTTCAATCCCCAATTCCATGTTGTTTCTTCTCCTTTCTCTACCTAGTGGAACCTTTTTCAATTAGTTCGTCCAGTTCTCTCTATCTTCTAAATATTTCTTCCGTTGTTTCTTCAAGAACAAAACAGTTGGCTAGGCTGTTTTATTGTTTTCACGGCAATTGTACTTTGGCAGGACGCATTAAGTCGACAATAAGTAGATCCTTATCACATATAAACGCTAGCTTATAATAAAATATATTTA
This sequence comes from Doris montereyensis, assembly GCA_037039925.1. Lineage (NCBI taxonomy): Eukaryota > Metazoa > Mollusca > Gastropoda > Nudibranchia > Dorididae > Doris > Doris montereyensis. The sequence goes on from JAXRKP010000541.1 coordinate 246,316, forward strand.
CGAGACAACCCACGCTGAAATTCTCAAAAACATTTGGGTGTCTTGGAGAGGAAAATCAATGCAATGAGAGCGCCGATTATGAGTTGTATTAAACACATCTTCTTCACTCATTGATTTCTTCTTGTTTTCTGTTTATCCGACTGATACTTGACACCCTTATTCGTTCAACGAATTTTTTGCCATGTAAACAGATTTATGTGGAATGAAGAATTTTCATATATTTATACAAGAGACTTTGTTATTCAAATTTGGAAAATCAATAATAAGTACTGCTCAGCAAATTAAATTGTCCTGAAGAAGATTAGAACGTTATAATACTACAGTTACAGAGAAATGACCCCACTACATCAATCGATCTCCATGTGGATGTACTAGTAGAAAACCTCACAGTCAATAAAGACGCTTGCCCTTTACTGTGTATTCTGACTTAATGCTGGTCCTAAAGAATCTCAGAGTTGATTATTTGTTTTGTAACGCTTCTCCATGTGCCTCGATCCTGTGGTAGCGTTTTCAAGGCCTGGTCCAGGTAGGTTGATTGACACCCAGTCCCATCGGAGGTGGACGATAAAAAGCAGGTCCGTGTGTAGATCAGAACACTATGTGCACGTTAAAGATCTCTTGGGCAGTCCGGGCAAAATTAATAATCCTACCAAAGACCTCGAAATCACCTTAGTTGTGGATGTGGGTAAATTAATAAATAAAAAAAAAACCCAGCCTGCGCAGATTTTTCACGGTCCTTCTGTCGACCCAGCAGCAGATGGGTAAGAAGGTCTACATTTTAAACTTGTCAAAAACAAAAGTCGGTGTGGAAAGTTCTGGAGTCTGCTCCTGGTCATCCTACGCTCCACATTGTGCATGTGACTTTACTTTTAAACCAAACTGTCAAACTTTGTGCTCATGACGTTGGCGATACACGTATTCTTAAATTCAAAGGATGAAATTTGTAGAATGACCAAATAATGACGCAGTTTCCCTATAAATCAATAGTTTTTTTGTTTATGTTTTTTTTTATAATCTGCTTTAAAAAGATATAATCGATGTGAACTCTGAGCCTGTATAGTTAGAGGAAAGGTGACTACTGTAACTCTTCAATTCTTTGAAAGTTCATATCGAAAATAAAATCCCCATCCCAAATTCCTTCATCGAAAATACACGAAATGACACACACACGAACGCACACACACACACACACGAACCCACACACACACACTCGCTTTGCTTGTGTCTCTTCTCTCTCTCTCTCTCTCTCTCTCTCTCTCTCTCTCTCTCTCTCTCTCTCTCTCTCTCTCTCTCTCTCTCTCTCTCTCTCTCTCTCTCTCTCTCTCCTCTCTCTCTCCTCTCTCTCCCTCCTCTCTCTCTCTCTCTCTCTCTCTCTCTCTCTCTCTCTCTCTCTCTCTCTCTCTCTCTCTCTCTCTCTCTCTCTCAACAAACGCATGCACACACACAGGCCACACTTTTACTCAAATTAGATACGTATCGACATAGGTAAACACCTCGCATGAGCAGCAGAGAACAATTCACGTTACATTTTTTGGTTTTCAGACCAACCCTTCAAAGCTAAGCTTGCCAAAATTATCTTATTTGCCCTTCAACCCCCCTCCGATTCCTTCCCATCCCCTTCCCTTCTACTAAGGCGTTGGAGTGCCAGTCCTTCACAGGAAGAGCTGTGTCAATATGTACAAAAAACTAAACCAACGTGACCGCAAGGGCACACAGTCGACGGAACAAAAATACAATAGAAAGCAGAATGAAAATAACGGCACTGGGTCAGTAAGAACGAGCAAAAAGCTCCGGTAGATCTAAGCAAGACAGGCGCATGATTTTGTTCACTCAGTCGATCTTGTTCCTTTTCGCTTGCCTTCCTTTGAAAACAAAAGAACTCAGCATGCTGATAACAGCAAAAAATGCATTGGCAGTGAGGTGAGAGGCAGTGAGAGAAAACTGTCATCAAAGCAAAAGTCACGTTCCACAAGCAAGAACAAAACTTTAACGATGGGTCTTGAATTACATCTTACAATATGGTCTAATTCCAAACAAAATTATTATTATGAGCTTCCTCGTCGATATTTTTCAAGGTTTTATCGTAAAAATGATGCCTCAAGAAATTTTTCAGACACTTGAATTATCATTAAAAGCAATGCTGAATATTATCTAGGAAGAAACATATGTTATTAATAAAATAAGCTGTATTTATCTAAAATCGTATCAAAGGCGCTCAAGAGAGAAAGAGAGAGAGAGAGAGAGAGAGAGAGGAGAGAGAGAGAGAGAGAGAGAGAGAGAGAGAGAGAGAGAGAGAGAGAGAGAGAGAGAGAGAGAGAGAGAGAGAGAGAGAGAGAAAGAGAGGGGGGAGAATGAAATAATCTAAAAATACCAATCTGACAATCAAAACAAAGAAAAAACTACTATTTATCTTATCGAGTAGATAGCAAGACCAAAAACAGTAACCAACAAATCAAAGGGATTATCGACATGTATTCATAACATCGCATAATATAAAAAACGTTAACTTTCATGAAATGCGAACAAGCTTTAACCAAAAGACGATATGGGAAACTGGACAAAACACAACACTTTAATATGACACTCACTATAGAGTCAAAGAAAAAATCAAGAAAAAAACCCCATCTGACAATTTTTCTCAGCCATCTAACATCAATGTCTTAACTATAAAACTAATGTTGGATAAACAAAAACTCCCCCCCATCCCCTTTGTTCACAGACACCCACAACAAAAGGCTATACCAATGTCAAAGTATTTGCCTTAGCGTTCAAAATAATAACATAAACAAGAAATGAACATGGCAGTGAATCCACCACACACCTAATTATAGAATGTAAATACATGTTTACAAACCATTTTGAGATAGGTGCCTGAAGGTTTGGGCATGCCATTTCCATAAACTCCGTGTTTGATAATATCATACACCAATCAAACAAAGCAATATGTAGAACTTGTCCAGATAGAGAGTAATAATAGCTAAAGGAAGGGGAAAAAAACACTGTAAAAAATGGCAGTTTTCCCACCGCCCTTTCAAAGACTGCCTGTCTGAAATTGCCGACTTGTACTAATAACCCTTTTTCTTCTTTTGTGTTTAGTACTTCAGACAAGCTGATCCTTTGAAGGTGACTACAATGAAACGGTCATGCTTTTCTGACTTTCTCGGCAAAGACAAAAGACAAGCGGAAAACGAGGGGGAGACGTGGGGAAATCTGAGCCACGCAAATGAAAATGCCTTCAATCTTGTATTCATACAGGCTTTGATTACAACTTGTACTGAACAGCCAAGGATATTGACAACCATAATAATATAGAGATTAATATACGTGAAAATGTCTTGTATTCACTAGGGAAAAAAACGGACCGTCAGCGACGAACTTACGTATATTATTATATCTGAACTGCTGCCGCGATATGTAGACTGGTGGCACAATAGTTGATATTTGATTGAAACAGTAATTAATGGTTGAAAGTATTCGGAATCTCTACAAGTTCACAGGTAAGACGTCACTTTTTTTTTGGAGTTTTAAGCTCATATAATCTCCCCCCCCTTCTCTCTCTCTCTCTCTCTCTCTCTCTCTCTCTCTCTCTCTCTCTCTCTCTCTCTCTCTCTCTCTCTCTCTCGCTCTCTCTCTCTCTCTCTCTCTCTCTCTCTCTATGTTTCTTTCCGTCATCTTATGTGTCACTGTCTCTCTTTGTATCTCTTGTCTGTGTCTATGTGTCCCTGTCTCTCTCTGTGTTTTTCTTGTCTTTGTCTCTCTCTCTCTCTCTCTCTCTCTCTCTCTCTCTCTCTCTCTCTCTCTCTCTCTCTCTCTCTCTCTCTCTCTCTCTCTCTCTCTCTCTCTCTCTCTCTCTCTCTCTCTTTCTGTCTGTCTGTCTGTCTGTCTGTCTGTCTCTCTCTCTCTCTCTCTCTCTCTCTCTCTCTCTCTCTCTCTCTCTCTCTCTCTCTCTCTCTCTCTCTCTCTCTCAGTATATATTATATGTGTCTTTGTATCTCTGCCTCTCTGTGTGTATCTATTGCCTGTATCTCTGTGTGTCTCTCTTGCTCTGTATCTATTTCTGTCTCTGTGTCCCCGTCTCTCTCTGTATCTATTGTCTGTGTCTCTGTGTGCTTGTCTCTCTCTGTATGTATTGTCTGTGTCTCTGTGTCCCTGTCTCTCTCTGTATGTATCGTCTGTGTCTCTGTGTCCCTATCTCTCTCTGTATTGTCTGTGTCTCTGTGTCCTTGTCTCTCTCTGTATCTCTTGGCTGTGTCTCTATGTCTCTCTGTATCTCTTGTCTGTGGCTCTCTGTATCTCTTCTCTGTATCTGTGTCTCTCTGTATCTCTTGTCTGTGTCTATGTCTCTCTCTCTGTATCTCTTGTCTGTGTATGTATCTCTTGTCTGTGTATCAGTCTCTCTGTATCTCTTGTGTGTCTTTCTGTATCTCTTGTGTGTCTCTCTGTATCTCTTGTGTCTCTGTCTCTCTCCGTATCTCTTGACTGTATCCCTGCGTCTCTGTGTATGTGTCTCTCTGTATCTACTGTGTGTGTGTGTGTGTGCGTGTGTGTGTCTCTCTCTCTGTCTGTCTGTGTCTCTGTCTGTTTGTCTGTCTGTCTCTGTCTCTCTCTCTCTCTGTCTGTCTGTCTGTCTGTCTGTCTGTCTCTCTCTCTCTCTCTCTCTCTCTCTCTCTCTCTCTCTCTCTCTCTCTCTCTCTCTCTCTCTCTCTCTCTCTCTCTCTCTCTGTGGGGTGGACACTCGAGCAATGAATTCCGATCATTCTAGCTCAATAGTCACAACGCTTCAGCGAGTCCTGGACGTTCGTTGTTGATTCACGCCTTTCTGCGGCCCAAAATGCTATGGCTAATTTTGACAACTGGCTTCTCTGTTTTGACTCTTCGGGGTTTTTTTTTGGTACTTGTAGCTTTAATAAGGACACGAAAATGCCATAAGTTGTCAAAATAGTAAACAGTTTTTCTTTCTTTCTTCAAATCGGTGGTATTGTCTGATAGTTTACGTACAACTCGTGCGGTGATCTCAGGATTGCCTGCTAGCTTTATCAGAATTTAGGCGCTTAGCTCTTTAGAATAATAAGGTATACATCAACAATGCCTCATCATGTCCCACAACCACATGCGCTGTAAAATGGTAGCGTTATAAGAGAGAAAACTCATAAAATTTAGTAAACCTACTGGGCTGAATACTTTGGTATGTGAATGCATTGAGCAAAGATATAAAGCAGGATCCTACTTGATAGTACCATCGTACTTGCTCAGAAACTCTTGGATGAATACGATTAAGTTAAGGCAAGTGCCCGTCAAAATAAACCTGTCAGTGAAAAGGAAATGCTTCACCAGGCACCACACGAATAAGCGAACAATAACCCTACCAACATAATTCTAATCTCTAATCATCTCCGAGTAAACAGAAAATTAAAGACGACCACAGAAACAATGAAATAATCGACACACCCAAACTCTATTGAAAAAGACGTCCTCCGACCCCCCCCCCCCCCCATGTTCATGCATAGGGACAGATAAAGAAGAAAAAAACATTGTAAGATTAGTAACTTGTTTATAAGACTGACAAAAGTACATTAATACAATGTGGAGGCTCCCTGGAGAGATGCGGGCGGAGAGAGAGAGAGAGAGAGAGAGAGAGAGAGAGAGAGAGAGAGAGAGAGAGAGAGAGAGAGAGAGAGAGAGAGAGAGAGAGAGAGAGAGACAGACAGACAGACAGACAGACAGACAGATAAGACAGACAGACAGACAGACAGAGACAGAGACAGAGAGGGAGATGTGTAGGGAATAAAATAATACTCGCTGAACATGTTAATACACTGTAAACATAACTATAGTAGTAGTAGAGAAGAGAGACCAATGGCATTCACGCAAACGTTCAAGAAGAGGACTCAGTTACTTACACAAACCACTGTGGGAAGTCTGATCAAACTACGCCGTGTGTGGAAGTGGAAAGGTAGTAGACGCAGTAGGAATCATCACACATTCCATACCATACGACATACACTTAGACATTTATACCATCACTGACAATAAACAAGGTCACTCACCTGCTCTTGCAGTGTGCTGAAGGAAACGTTGAGTTCCCTGACCTTGTCGTCTGCTTGGACTTGGGCCAGAGGTCGTCCAACTGGAGCCGCTTCATGGCCAAAAGATGAGCTCCGTTCTCTCGGGGCAGTGATTTTGGGCTGAGAAGTCTCCGTCTATTTTTTTAATTATTTTTTTTTTATTAGAGATGATGGGAGAACAAAGAACATCATGTCAATTCTGTTTCTAAGTAAAACTGTCAAGATTTACAGTCATTTTAAACTAAAACAACCGACATACAATATAATATATTGCGAGGTTGATAATTACAAAATAATTGTATTATTTATAAATTAGAAAGAAATCAAAATTTAGATATTGATCTTCACAGCAGAGTTGAAAGTTTCCATAAGAATGATTAATAAGAACAGCTTACAATTTGGTTTAAATATATAATACACAACCACGTCTACACTCGATAACAAAACGATGTTACTGATGTTTGAAGTGCCTTATTCATTTTGTCTATATCTTTAATGCCATACCAAAAGGAGAAATTCTGTGGCAGATCTAAAACAAATTAACATTCACAACAAAAAACACTATTTCTCTAGTAATTTCACATATTTGATCGTTTATTGAAAATTTACTCTGTCGATTTGAATATCTAATATTTGATTTTGAATAAACCTTTCTCATAGTTTTGCATGTTTATTGGTGCTACGCTTTATATTACGCTATCATGTCTAACTGGAAAACTTCATTAAAATGGCAAAGCAGAATATATAACGACTAAAGCTTCTTTAAAAAAAATCATATTGATATTTTCTAACATGACTACAGACTAACTATGTAATAATAAGCAGATGCCATAATGTAGGCATACATATCGAATCTCTTTTGCGTTGGTATTTGTGGTAACCGAGAGGGGGACTGTCAAAAAGCACTTAATGGGAAATCAGTCTCGAGAACTCACAACTCGTGCGCCTGGCTGGATTTTGTTGTTTTGTGTGTGCGCGCGCGCATGTGTGTGTGTGTGTGTGTGTTTGATTGTGTACGCGCGTGTGTGTCCATAATCTCATAAATTACGATAGGTCACTAATCTCTAGTCGTTTCTTACTTCAAAGGCTTTACGGATTTCAACCAGAATTCCAATTAACGTTACCTGGATACACGCTACTATCGTATGACGCGAACAATTACTCCTCAGATAACCGTATTGCAGCCAATCATAACTTTAATTATTACATTATGAAGTGAGTGACGTGTATCATGATTAGTCTATAGCATAAAGGAAAATCCACTGGTTTCTGTTGGTAGCCAGTCTTAGGGAGGTCTGTCTTATCTTAGCACAACTTTACAGGCGTATATATGCTATCAACTATTTTTATACATGTCAATCCAACTTAACTCTTTGCTCGAAAGAAATTTTTTCTGGAGGGAAGGGAATCATTATACAGCTATGTCTTATCAATAGACGAATTTGGCGGTCTAATCATAATTCTGTTTCTGTTCTATGACCATGTTAATATAATTGCGTGTGATTTATTTTTGCATGTCGTGATTTCAATTAAGTAAGCATATCTGTAAAAGAAATTGTCTGTAAAAAAAGTTGGGTATTTACTATGACCTTGTCGTAACGGGAAAAAACAAGTTCTGAAAATCCAGTTATATCGTTTGCCTTGACCTTTTCGGGCGCAAGTGACTTCACGGAAGGACCTTCCCATCGAGTCCATACTACTTAACAAAGCAAAGCAACTCTAATTCTTATAGACAGATGCAAAAGCCGTGACAAGTATTTCTTTGTTTGAATATAATTGCCTCTAAACTCTAAAGACTAGTGTGTTAAAAGGACTACATAATTATACTGGGAAACAGTTATTGATGCTTAAATAAAACAATGGAATATACTTGTTTCATTATGGGAAAACAACCAATCAAAGAATCAAAAGCAAGCTAAACTATATAATATGTATATTATGGATATGAATGTGTCTAAATATTGATAACAAAGGCACTCAAGATGAGAAAATATCTCTCAGTGATAGGCTGTTGACACTCGTATCATGTACAAACTCAAAACGTGTGGAAAAGGGGAGGAATTCGTGGGGATAAGTAATATCACGCTCATAGGGTTGGGCCACCATTGGCCTCAAGAGTTTGCCATTCAATAAATATGTGTGCAAACACTACGTTAGTCTCTATATCCGCCCATTTTAAAATCAATATCTGCACTTCACAATTATGATGTTAGCTGGGGAAGACAGACGGTTCATAGCCCAAGATTAAATATATGGATTTGAGTTTTTTTATATTTCAGAAAGCGGGTCGCACTTTAGTAAACACGTATTGCAAACATATTGGTTAAAATGTTAAAGCGAGAGGGTGAATACTTCATGCAAGGATGGTTAATGTCAAATCTGACGTAAATGTGTTATTCACTTGATGCCAACTTCGGACATGATCTTACAAGGACAAAACAGCTTACCTTTTCAGGGTCTAACGACTGCTGTTCATATCATTAATTTTGCAAATCTAAAGCCATGACACAATTGTTATTAAAAAGACAGAAAAAGAAGCAACATTATTGCTATTGATAGAAACTGGTGCATGCAGATGCCTAAACGACAGCATTGGGTAGGACAAATCTGAGTTGCTGTAGGTGACATTCAATGATTTCAAAGGAGAATTTGAGAGTGCTTCAAAGCATATCAAAGAAAAGTGGGGTGGTGAAGCGTTAGAAAAAAAAGCGTGCCAATTTAGAAGCCCAAAGAAAATTCCACTCTCACCACTTGCAAAACCCTCTACCTTAAAAGAAGAAGCATCAGTTAGTCCATAAGGCGTTGAGGAAATCCCGACACCAGCACCAGGGTGAGTAAGGCTCGTGGAAGTTTGCCACGAAGAAGGATCGGACCGTGGGGATGGGGAGTGTTCAGTAAGATTTTCGGATAAATGAGAAGATCGAGTAGAAATGATTGAGAGATGAGGAGCATTCACTGATATTTCTAGGCTTCCGTCTCTTGTCTCTGACAGAGAAAAGGACGATTTGCCAAGTAGCTTTGAATAGAGGCCAGGACTAGATTTACGGGGACGGGAAACAAGTACATCAGAGGAAGAAACTTGCTCGAGCTTTTCTCTTTTCAAACGTTTGGTCATTAGCTCAGATCTAGGAATGGGTGAACCAGAGTTTGCATCGGTTATAAATGAAACAGAAGCAGCACTCGGTAATGATGTTGAAGCGAAAGATACAGATCGATTTTGGGGAGTTACCAAATTCTGGTGAGAAAAGGAAAGAGGTTTTGTTGTAGAAATCTTTGAAGGGTTGAGAGAAGAAGCAGCCCGCGGTGTCACTTCCTTGGTTGGCCGGACGGTATTTTCAAGGACAGATTCAGCTGTCGTAGATTCTCGTTCCTCCAAGATGTCACTGTCGTTATGGAATCCTGGACGTGACTCTAGACTCAAGAGAGACCAGGGATCGTGTCTTTGGCCACTGGGAACAGGAACTGAACGGGGAGAAGATCTAGAATGTGGTGCACTTATAGTTGTACCAGCATCCGTTATTACCTTTGATGTTCGAGGAGTTGACGTGGCAGCAGCTGTGCCCATTCGTGGCGTGTCGAGCAGACCTTCCATGGACGCACTAGACGTCGGCTGAACCAGATTGGAGTCTGACGCACTCTTCCAACTGCTGGACAAAGCCTGCAGTCGTGGTGACGTGTATTTGGCGGTGGCGGGGCTTCTCACGGAAAGGTCTGAAAGGAGCTGGCCAACTCAGAGGTTCGGGGCGACAGCTCAGACGATCTACTGGATCTACTGACGTACCGAGGTGAGGATCGTCCCTTGGGTTCGTCATCTCCTGATTTAACAGAAGACACACCAGAGGAATCGTGCATTCGTAAAAGTTCGGTTGGACGTCCCCAGGAGGGGGCTTAGGTTTGTCTTTTTGTATCTGACTTAGTTTTTCGGCCATTAATTCAACGACTGGAGGATGTGAGAGAGTGGCTCGTGATTGTGGAATATGTGACCCAGTTTCATATTTCCTGGGAGTTGACAATGTCGACTCAATTGTTCGTGCAGAAGACGGCGGGGTCTCATAGCCGCTAGCCGATGACAATGGCAGGTCATAACTTCTAGCCGAGGAAGGCGGAGTTTCAGTTTTTGTGATTGACAAGGCTGTCTGGTAAGCAGACTCGAGACTCTCAGAGGCTTGATGGTTTCTGGGAGTGTCGAAGCTCAGAGAAGAAGCCGACAAAGACATCGAATCAGCCCCTCTAGGGGACTGGGAGGGTGATTCAGATTTGGCCCAAGTCTTTGGAGTGTAACCCGTAGACAAGCGAGTAGCAGGTGTAGACACCGCCTTAAATTTAAATTCTCTTGGGCTTACTTCAGAATCATTCATGCGAGGTGATTGGTTTTCAATCGTTGTCATCGTGTCAAAAAATAGCGGAGAGTTGGATGGAAGTGGTGACCCTGCTCTGTGATGAGACGCCGCGGAGAAAAAGTCTGAATAGGCGGATCCGGGCAGGTAATGCTTTCGGAACAAGCTAGGGTTAAGCTGAGCGCTGTTCATGGCAAGCTCGCGGCTCTTTTCATTGATCTCCTTGACTTTCTCCTGGTAGCCTTTTATTTGAGCGGCTAACGTCTGAAATTTGAAGTCATGCAAGTGAAGGGCATGCAAAAGTGGGAAAAAAAACATGCAACAATAAAGCTCACACATTGAATGGGAGAGGACCAATTAGTGCACATAGAGTTGCTCCATGATTGTTACAAAAGGTTTAACCGTTGGATACATATTTACAAAATTATGTTAATAGCGTAGTTAACGTGGGAACAAAAATATATAATATGTAACAGTCGGGGGGGGTGTCATCAGAGGAGGAGGTGTCATGTCAGAGTAGATGCTCTCTTTTAGTCCACAGGACAGATGGATTAATGAAATGTTAACATATTATGTCAAGTTATGACCTAAAATAGTAAGAATTCATGGAACAGCGTAATTCTATGGCAGTTATGTGTTGAAAATGATGGCATTATTAAGCGATGGGATGAGTTCATGAATTAGTATGAAGGGAAAGGAAAAAGTAAAATATAATAAAATGAGGGATAATGGCGGGGGGGGGGGGGGGGGGTCATGTCAGTAATAATGGACAAGACTGAAAAAAAAAAGAAAAAAGAGATAAGAATTGAAAAAAATATGAAAATCTATTTACACACTTTCCACGTACTCAAGTAATCAACCACAATGATCATACAAATTTGAGAGAAAAGAAATACAATCATGAATATAAATACAAACAAAAAACTGACACAAAAATATGAGAACGTATAAAAACAAAACACAAAAGGAGTGTCGGACATCTAACTAGTATGGAATCTATTTAAAAAGAATCAGATCAAAATTGAAACGTCAGATCAAACAATTAATGTTCAGACAATAAACAACAGCAACAAAAAGCTGGAGCCACTGAAAAACAAAACAACAACAACAAAAATGGACCTACACTGTGTTAACCCTCATGTTAGCTTGGCAACAGTAATCAATAGAAAGACTGGAAAGAAATTAGGAGAGAGATGATTAGAGGGACTGGAGAGAGAGAGAGAAAGACAGAGATAGAGAGAGATTGAGAAAGATAAAGTTAGATTATGTTAACTGTTATATCCCTCTAAATCATAATGGTTGCACTATATTTTCGTGTGGGATTGCCAACATAAAAAAACTCTCATTTCAAATGCATGTAAATATATCTATTTTAAAAATCCACATTCGAACTGATCTACTAATTGAAAGGGCAACTCAAAATGTACATTCTAAAGATAAATCAATGTAGAAGTAAAGTAATGAACTAACAAAACATAAAGAATGTATTATGACAATAATTACAACAAACTGAACGGATGAACTCCAGCCAAATCAATTCTGGTCCCCCAGTCTTTGCATCTTGACAAACAAAAAGTTAATAGAGATATTTTTGTTTTTATCTGGCTAGTTTATTTCTTATTATGCCTATTTGTTTCAAGAGACAAATGAAAGCCGAACACACATTTAAAACACTCACTCTTACACACGGAAGAGAGAGAGAGAGAGAGAGAGAGAGAGAGAGAGAGAGAGAGAGAGAGAGAGAGAGAGAGAGAGAGAGAGAGAGAGAGAGAGAGAGAGAGAGTGAGAGAGAATAGAAACAGTGTGTGTGTGTGTGTGTGTGTGTGTGTGAGAGAGAGAGAGAGAGAGAGAGAGAGAGAGAGAGAGAGAAAGAGAGAGAGAGAGAGAGACAGACAGACACAGAGAGAGAGAGAGAGAGAGAGAGAGAGAGATAGATATAGAGAGAGAGAGAGAGAGAGAGAGAGAGAGAGAGAGAGAGAGAGAGAGAGAGAGAGAGAGAGAGAGAGAGAGAGAGAGAGAGAGAGAGAGAGAGAGAGAGAGAGAGAGAGAGAGAGAGAGAGAGAGAGAGAGAGAGAGAGAGAGACAGAAGAATATCAGTCAAAGAATGTTTGTTGCTAAAAGTTAATATTCAACAAGATGCCATTTCATTTTTGAAGAGCAATCGTAATAAAAGGGCTTTTTCCTCTCAAGATTAAATGCAAAACAAATAATCGCTAATTTTCAGGTTTAGGTGGAATAAACCATACCAAACATCATGCTTTTTTTAGCGTACAATATAAAATCAAGAAACAATGAGAGAGATCCTACATCGATAAAATAATAATCAGTTAAATGGAAAATGCTGGTGTTTGCAAAGAGTTTGCAAAAAAAAATTAGTAGAACGAGTTGCCTTGGAGAGTAGTGTGTATGCTTATGAAGTAGCTGATATATTAAGATTTTTGAAGCATCAGAAATCAAACGAAACACATCTATAATGAAATCATGAACAAAAAAAACAGCAACTCAACAAGCAAGTGTTTCATGTTAGTCCAGCACACAAATCCGTGTGGGATTCATATCTACAAAAATCAGCAACTAATTGAAGAGGAAATTTAAGAAAACATTAAATGAAAAACAAAGAAACCAACAAACTGAACGGATGCCCATTCTTCCCTCTTTCACAAACAAAAAGATAAAGCGGTAGAAACACAGACAGAAGAAGAATATCAGTCGATTTGCAAAACAAATATATTCAACAACATCAAAGACAGAAATGGAAATTGCAACAACAACAAAGATCCACTCAGAAAAGGGCGAAAGAAATTAAACACATCACACGAAATTCACAATGTACTCCTCCCAACAACATACACTAAATACACTAAAACGCACACAAATACCAAACAAACAAACAGCTCACACACACACAAACACATACACACACACACATACACATACACGCACACACACAAACACACACACACATACACGCACACACACACACCATTAGCGTCCCTATGTGAAGAAAAAAAAAGTTTGAAAGTTAATTTGTCTGAATATACTTTCTCACAAACATAATATGACAGCGTAGTTAATTAATTGTTTCACATTAGAGGACAAGCCGCGTAATGTGATGTGATTGGGGGGGGGGAGAGGAAGGAGCTATAGAAATAGGGAAAAAGGAGACGAGGGTGAGGAGGGAAACGACTGAGAGACGGCAAGAGTGTAAAGACTGAGACCTGTACCTAGAATACAAATTTAATATCAGAGCATCTTCATCTTTATTTACCTAATTTTAAGTTTTAAATATTTGACTAAAATAGCGATATTGAATTGCATTTTATCTGATCGGTTATATTGTAAAATCTTTGACATATAACCAATAGAATAGAATACGCAATACCATTTGACACGAATTTACGAGTATGAAAATATTTACTATTGCCACAGAGAAATCACATTGCATTATTATTTATGAGACCACTTTTCCCCCCATAAAATTTTAAAAAAGAGCAAAACTCTCATTACAATTATAGCGACACAAAATTGTATCAAATATTAATGGTCAGATCGTATAGTCGAAGTCTTCTTAATTACAACTGCTACTACGGGATATGATACACACTTATTGCGTTTCATGGTTTGGCATTTAACACGAACCCTTGATGAACAAATAATATATATATCATTAAAAGACAGACTGGTACTTTCTGTGAAGTTCCATTTAACTTGAAATAAATTTCGATTTAGAATTTTTGTTTGTTTGAAATTGGAATATAAAAATAAGTCAATTTCCATACGAAATATCCGTTTGGCTAAGTACAGGTCCACACAGAAACAAGATGTTTACGAGAATGGAAACCAGAGATAATTGCGTCTCAGTTCTAAGTCTGTTATTGATATTTATACTCTGAAATTTACGATTGGCAAACATGCGGCCTTTAGAAACTTGATGCGCAAAGATTTTAGGGTAACGTTCAGTTATGAACCACCTAGCAAAGGTGCCTAGCGTTCAAGCATTCTGATTGGGTGACCGCCTGGGTTCCAAACATAGCAACCAATCAAAGTCTTAATACGCAAGGCAGTCTTGTAAAACATTTAATGACGGAAATATGCCCTGGTTTCCATTCGAAAGCGAGGCAAGTTTAGAGAACATGTTACATAGAAGCAGGTGGAACAGCTTTTAAAATGGGGAAAGCTAAATGGACAACCAAAAGCTTCAATGATGAGGCAGAAAAACAAAGAGGAAGAGGGAAACACAGAAAGGGAGATTACAGAGGGTGGGTTCAAACATAATGTAGTTTACTACATATTGGTATTAAACATGCAATGTACAACACAGACATCATAGTAATATAGGACAGTGCCATTAAAATAAAAAGGTTTTGCATAGACGTAATGAGTAGGCGAGACAATGCTTACATTTATAGCAACAACAACAAAATTAATGTCATGATATAATGTGCTGATCTATACACCTATTACGTAGGTATATAAACCGCCAGAAGCATATGAGCTGGAGCACACGTGGGGTTTAGAGAGAAGGAGAGAGAGAGAGAGAGAGAGAGAGAGAGAGAGAGAGAGAGAGAGAGAGAGAGAGAGAGAGAGAGAGAGAGAGAGAGAGAGAGAGAGAGATACAGAGACAGAGAGAGAGAGAGAGGGAGGAGAGAGAGAGGAGGGAGGGAGGGAGGGAGAGAAGGGAGGGGAGGAGGAGAGAGAGAGAGAGAGAGAGAGAGAGAGAGAGAGAGAGAGAGAGAGAGAGAGAGAGAGAGATACAGAGAGAGAGAGAGAAAGAGGGGGAGTGAGGAGAGAGAGAGAGAGAGAGAGAGAGAGAGAAAGAGAGAGAGAGAGAGAGAGAGAGAGAGAGAGAGAGAGAGAGAGAGAGAGAGAGAGAGAGAGAGAGAGAGAGAGAGAGAGAGAGGGAGGGAGAGAGAGAGAGAGAGAGAGAGAGAGAGAGAGAGAGAGAGAGAGAGAGAGAGAGAGAGAGAGAGAGAGAGAGAGAGAGAGAGAGAGAGAGAGAGAGAGAGAGAGAGAAAAAGAGAGGAGGAGAGAGGAGAGAGAGAGAGAGAGAAGAGAGAGAGAGAGAGAGAGAGAAGAGAGAGAGAGAGAGAGAGAGAGAGAGAGAGAGAGAGAGAGAGGAGAGAGAGAGAGAGAGAGAGAGAGAGAGAGAGAGAGAGAGAGAGAGAGAGAGAGAGAGAGAGAGAGAGAGAGAGAGAGAGAGAGAGAGAGAGAGAGAGAGAGAGAGAGAGTTAAAATGTGTGATATATTCATATATTATAAGGAGGTTAAAACGTTACATGAGGGGAAAAAATAAATAGTTTACAAAGGGAAATAGACACAGTAGGAAAAAATAAAATAGAGATAAAGGGCTGAAAAAGTGGCACATTTTTATATTTCGCGTATGAAATATCATGAATTTTGCTAAGGGATCTTTCACTAAACTTTCAAAATTTCATTATGACTTCAATGAGGTGTCATGCAAGCATGCAAATTAAATTCAACTCCCCATCATCTAAACATGAGCACTATATAATAATGAACATTTCTTTTTGCATGCATGAGAGAAATGCCCCCATCCACCATGCAAGCCAACCAGGTACGTACATTATGTTCAGCAATCTGCTGCTTCAGCGCCCCCACGCTGGTCGCCATGACAGGGAGGCAAGAAGCTTCTGTTGAGCCTCGGAAATGGCGGCGTTCAACTGACGGATTTCCGACTCGTATTTCTCCTGCTCCGAGACGGCCAAGTTTGAGACTGTCCGCTGTTCTCTGGCAGCGTCTTCCAGAAAGATTCATCTCGGACATCATGTCCGGCCTGGGTAAGGGACGGTTCGCCACCTATGATGGTCGAGGACATGGGAGAGTCGTTTGAGGCACGGCCCCCTGGCAGCGATCTGGATTATTGGCCAAGACATCTTCCGCTCTGGCCTTGTTGCTGAGGACATCATCGAGGAGTTGCTGAAAAAGAGATCGGTTTCCAATATTGAGAATGGTAAGAGAATAACAGATGGAAATAGATATCATGAGGACTCTCTAAGACACTTGATCAGAGGTTATGAAAAGGTAAACATTTCAGAAAAACGTGAAATATTTACGTGCTCTGGTTTCACTAAATTGGAGATTAAAATGTTGTAAATACCATACGATAAATCATGTTATTCGTAGATCATAAAAGAAATTTGCAAATTCATGTTGGTATTCATTTTTGGCATCGATTTTATTTACAAATCGTTTACGTCTTTCCTAGGTGATTGAGACGTTCTAAATTACACAGATCATGTTACAGAACGATAAGAATTACAAGAAGAAAACTATTTTCTTTAAAAACTAAATTTTGCATACACATTTAAATGTATTGTTATGTTAAACGTGTTGGTATGAGAAAATGTGGGAGTTTTTTTAACATATTTTTTTATTTACAGAAACAGTTGTAAGGGATGAGGTGGCCAACTAAAGGAAATTACTAGAGTGAAATATCTGGAGTCAGGAGAATTACCAATTTAGTATCAGTAAAAACAAAAAAAAGAAGTTTTAAATAAAAAAGAAAATGTTATAATATTAATAGAGCTTTACTTTTCAAACTAAGGATGAGGATTTGACAGGAAGTAATATTGTTAATTTTATTGCCGGGTTGATGTTTAAACAAAATGCTACATAACCGTTTATGTTGGACTGTCAAAATGTTGACAATATCGAAAGGTTGATAATGTTTTTAAATGTGCATTGTTATAAACATAAAGGTGAGTCAGAAACGTTAATTTCTTCACAAAGCAAACATTGTAAAAAATAAACAAAACCATAAAAGGCAAAAACCAAAAATAACAGTGGAACTAAAACCAAGTTAACGGGGGGAAAATAATAAGATAATGTTTTAATTTATTTTACGATGAAATGAGCTGTCTTCCGTCGGTATGTCTCCATGCTTTTAGATTCACTGAAAGAGATGGTGTCCGGTTAATGTTGAGTTGAGAGGTATGGAGGAATCAGAGCCCCATCATGAACAAGATAATACATACGTCCCCCACCCAATTACACACACCCAAATACACATACTCAAACATACCCACAAACACATTTACATAATCTCTCTCTCTCTCTCTCTCTCTCTCTCTCTCTCTCTCTCTCTCTCTCTCTCTCTCTCTCTCTCTCTCTCTCTCTCTCTCTCTCTCTCTCTCTCTCTCTCTTTTTGAAAAAAGAAAAAAGAAATAAGAATAATGGCAATATAAAACAAGATAAATCTCTTCCTAACCCATCCCCTTAAAATTAATAAAATAATAAGCAGACATTAATAATTTAAAAAAAAAGAAAAAAGAAAAGAAAACGAAAACAAAAGTAATTACAACCAGTAGTAAATGGGGCTTCATTAGGTTCAAGATACCTAGCCTTTTGATCGTTTTCCAACCTGTACATACATGATTAAATCGACAAGTAGTCATGACCTTAGCTTGCTTGTACATGCTTCAATTATTCTAACACTGAAAGAAGTTAAATTCAAAACAGAGTGTAACGTTAATTGAATGCACCCCTGACTGCGCTTCACGAGAGACAGCTGTGTACATAATAACCAAGAGAACATTGGTCTATTCAGTATAAAAGACCGGAGAGACGACGATCAGGATGTTAGGATACAGAAGAAGAAAAGAAGGAATGTAATACACGCTCATCAAAAGCTTGATTTCATCTAACGTTTTGAACTACCCAAATAATTCAATACGAGTGACTGATATTGAAGAGGTACATCAACTACGAGAGAAAATCAGCTCAGAGCAGCAATTTAGAGTGCTATGGAAAAGGCCCTATCAACTTTCATCCCCCAATACTGTCCCCTCATTATTTTCCATAATTTCTTTCCGACTCCGTGCAGTCCCATTACCATAAGATAAGTAGATCTAACAATCATCAAATCAGTTTATAGAATCAGGCATTAGTTTAGTATCTAAGTCTTTACACACAGTTTGCTATTATGATCTTATTATAGGACCGAGCAGTGTATATTCAATATTATTTTGCCACTTAAAAGTAGGGCATACAATTGGATATGTGCACAGAAATGCTTTATCTCTAACGATTCAATTAAGAAGTAAAGATAAATCCCTTAATTGTAACGGAGCGAATGAGTACAAGGTTTTGTAATGGATGGTATGAAGAATATCACTAATGACACGCCAGTGCAGATGATTAAAAGCTGACGGTCATTTGGTTGACGATGTCTTTAGTCATCTTCTCTACTGATATAAAATGATCCAGGCCTACAGGTTTTCAGCCGAGGAAAAAGTGTGTGTGTGTGTGTGTGTGTGTGTGCATTCGTGTGTAAATAGATGTGTGCGTGTGTATGTGTGTGTGTGAGTGGGGGGGGGGGCGTTACTGAATCTTTCGGAAACGTTGTCAGTTCGCTACTGGATAATGTGCCACATTCTCCGTACGAACAACGCCAAAAGAATAACAGGTCATAATTTCAAACACACATTCGAGCAATTAAAAACAACGTCAACAACAACAACAACAATAATAATAATAATAATAATAATAATAATAATAATAATAATAATAATAACAATAGTAATAATGGCATTCGGACAACTAGACAGAGGGCCATACAATATTGTATAGACTGATTTGTTCGCAATTTGATCTATAATAAAATATCTTACCCTTGGAACATAAATGGTGGCTGCAGGTTTACAATTCATGTGAGTTTCATTCTCTCCACGAAACCTGTCCATGAATTTGATCTTCGTTATCAGCGAATTGCTTCATTTCTGAAATGGCACCACTATTTTCCATAGGCTCTTTTAGGTCTTGGTCACACTCGGCACGGTATCCAAAGAATCCGATTGTCTCACACTGTCCGGCGAATCTTTGTTTTCCTCTACACGAACGTTTGAATCACATCACTATCACCAGGAATACCACTGTCAACGGTGTCCATCTGCACCTGATCTTTACCTAAATATACACCTTCAGATCCCTGGTCACCCCGCTTCCTACTGTCCGGTACACCGACTGAATTTGAATCCCCCCATATTATTATTATCCTCCGATCCAGACGCTTTGCATGGAATATCTGATTCTTTCTTATCACTGTCGTCTTTTCTTTCAACTATAGGCACATCTGTTACGTCTGCCGGAGAGACAACGTTTGCCTCCAGTAAGGGAGTGTTAACGGGATCTTTTTTCTTACGATTACCTCTTTTCTTTTTTTACCCTTCTTCTTTCCAATTTTATCTTCAGTTGACCTATCATCCATTTTTGACAGAGCAGGCGCCCCGCTTGGTTCGCCGCCCTCGTCCACGGGTTCTTTTTGTTTTTTCGAGCTCACGATCTTTAGAATCGAACACAGCGCTGTCTTCTAACCGATCGATATCATCGGCGCGAGGATCGTGTTTCACTATGCCACGGCCTTCAGACGCGTCTTTCAAATAAACCGTGTCGTCTCCTTGAGACAATTTTTCGGTAGATTCTATTATGTTACGAGTTGATGCAATACTTTGTGATCGATATGTTTCGTCGACTTTATTTTCCGTGTCTCTATTTCTACGATCCTTTGATGAATCAATTTTTCTTATCTGTGTTTTCATCACTTTCGATAACATTACTTTGATCTGAAGATTCTCTTGTCTCTGTCTCTCTCAGTACATATGTGTCACCCTGTGACACATCCTTGGTCGAAGTCTCCATCTTTGAAATCAACGCCGTAACATTTGGTTGATCTTTCAGTAGTATTTCATTATCAATATCAGTTTCTCTCACATTGTTTTCATCAACACATTCACTGGAAAGATTCCTCTCGGGAATATTGGAGACATGGTCGTCCTTCTCCACGTGTACATCACGCTGTTCCAAACCTTTAGTCGGTGACATCAAATCCGACTCTGATGTAACAGGGGTGGTTGATATTTTGTTGTGATATCATCACCACCAGTCTCTGTCTCTTTAGTCTCAGTCGGTGACTTGACGTCATATTCAGCTTCAACGTGTTGACTGTCCAACTCACAATCATCTTCAAGACAGGAGGGGCGTTCGTCATCCATAACATCTACCGGAACCTGAATATTGCCATTCAAATCGCTGAGGTTGTCAGAGTCTACGGCCTTGAGTATTCATTCTTAGTCCAATCATATTCCGGGACATTGACTGTGGTATCAGTTTGATAATCCGAATTATCTTTATACATTTCCCTCATGTTCAATTCCTCATCTGAGTCTGCATGTCCTCCAAACAAATCATCTGCTGACATATCTTCTTTCTCAGTGACAGTACTTTCTTGTTCGTCTTTTGGCCACGGTCTATCCTTGTCTATATGTGTCCCCTCATTAGTAACAGTGAGATCAACAGGGAAATCTTTGTTATCAACGGTTTCTTGAACTTCGGTTTTGAGAGTCCTTAAATCGTCTTCTGAAGGAATATGCCTGATTGCGTCTGCTTCTGAAAGAGGTAATTCGGGAGATGGAACTTCATTCATGTAGTCGCGGGTTGGAATCTTAGTTCCCCCTTTTATCAACTGGCTTTGAACGGATGACTGCATGTGGGGTTACTACCATTGTTATTTCAGATCTTTCAATTTCTCTTTCATTATCAACTTGAATAACTTTATCAGGTTCTTGTCGAACACGAAGTACGGTATCGCTTGGAGAAGGCCTACGATAATCCGTTTCACTGTCCTCTTCAACTTCAATAGGAGGTTCTGCGCAATTGTAGGATCATTAAAGAATTCGGGCTTCGTAGAAACATCATCCATGTCTCTACTCCAAGGTGTCATCTCAAGATCATCGGTCGCATCTGTATCATCTTTGTTCTTAGTAACCATATCCAATTCGTCTCCGATAGAAACAATATTTTTGTCGTCTTCTTCAAAGGTTGTTGTTGGTTCTCCTTGATTGTCCTCTTCATCGCCAAAGACGTTGACTCTCTCGGATGTTTCTGTCCGACTATCTAAGCTAGATCTGCGTTTTTC
This sequence comes from Doris montereyensis, assembly GCA_037039925.1. Classification (NCBI taxonomy): domain Eukaryota; kingdom Metazoa; phylum Mollusca; class Gastropoda; order Nudibranchia; family Dorididae; genus Doris; species Doris montereyensis. The sequence continues at coordinate 267,651 of JAXRKP010000541.1, forward strand.
CATATCTTCTAGGTCCGTTGTCTCCATGGCTCGATCTCCATCAGTCTCCTTCGTAACAGGATCGTTTACAGATTTGAACGGTGTCAAATCGCTCGTATCATCTTCTGGAAAACCACTATTACATCTATATTCTTTTGCAGTACACCGTCTCTCGTGTTTTCATCATGACCGATGCTATCATCATCCGCATCAATATCAACAACTTTTTCACCATCTTTGATCAGTGCAGGATTCATATCAGCAGAAATGTCCCTGTCATCGTCATCATAGTCAATTTCACTGGTGTCATATGGACGTTCATCTTGTCCAGAATCAGCAAAGGGTACAAAGCTGCCACCGCCGTCTTTGATTGAATCAGAATCCCCTGACATCTTCAAAACGGCTAAGCACATTTCTGTCTCTTTAATTCACTTGTGTCTGGACCATCTATATCACCTACAGTAGTTCTGTGTCATGCACTTCATTCATTCCACCCATGTCCAATTCCTCATCTGAGTCTGTATGTCCTCCAATCAAATCATGTGGTGACATATCTTCTTTCTCAGTGACAGTACTTTTCTTGTTCGTCTTTTGGCCACGGTCTTTCCTTGTCTATATGTGTTCCTCATCAGTAACAGTGGGATTAACAGGCAAATCTTTGTTATCAACAGTTTCTTGAATTTCAGTTGGAGAGTCCTTAGATCGTCTTCTGAAGGGAAGATGCCTGATTGTGTCTGCTTCTGAAAGAGGTAATTCGGGAGATGGAACTTCATTCATGTAGTCGCGGGTTGGAATCTTAGTTCCCTTTTATCAACTGGCTTTGAACGGATGACTGCCTGTGGTGTTACAACCATTGTTATTTCAGATCTTTCAATTTCTCTTTCATTATCAACTTGAATAACTTTATCAAATTCTTGTTGAACAGGAAGTACGACATCGCTTGGAGAGAGGCCTACGATAATCCACTTCACTGTCCTCTTCAACTTCAATAGGGAGGGTCTGGTCAATCGTAGGATCATTAAAAAATTCAGGCTTCGTAGAAACATCAGACATCTCTGCCTCCAAGGGGTCATCTCAAGATCATCGGTTGCATCTGTCATCTTTTTTTCTTAGTAACCATATCCAATTCGTCTCCGATACAAACAATATTTTTGTCGTCTTCTTCAAGGTTGTTGTTGGTTCTCCTGATTGTCTTCTTCCTCACCAAAGACACTGACTCTCTCGGGTGTTTCTACCGGACTATCTGAGTTTGAGCCGCGTTTTTCCTTATCTTCTAAATCCGTTGTCTCTATGGCTTGATCTCCATCAGTCTCCTTCGTAACAGGATCGTTACAGATTTGAACGGTGTCAAATCGCTCGTATCATCTTCTGGAAAACCACTAGTTACATCTATATTCTTTTGCAGTACACTATCTCTCGTGTTTTCATCATGATCAATGGTATCATCATCCGCATCAATATCAACAACTTCTTCACCCATCTTTGATCGTATTGCAGGATTCATATCAGCGATGTTGGTGTCAACAGAAATATCCTGCCGTCGTCATCATAGTTAATTTCACTGAAAAATATCTGGAGCGTTCATCTTGTCCAGAATCAGCAAGGGTACAAAGCGCCACACATAATCTTTGATTGGAATCAGAATCCCTGATATCTTCAAAACGGCTAAGCATATTTTGTCCTTTAAGTCACTTCAGTTCGGACCATCTATATCACCACAGTAAGTTCTGTGTCACACTTTATTCATTCCACCCATGTCCAATTCCTCATCTGAGTCTGTATGTCCTCCAATCAAATCATGTGATGCTTTATAGTTTCTTCTCAGTGACTTGTACTTTCTTGTTCGTCTTTTTACAATGGCTCATCTTGTCTATGTGTGTCCCCTCATCAGTAACAGTGGGATTAACAAGCCAAATCTTTGTTATCAACAATTTCTTGAATTTCGGTTTGAGAGTCCTTAAATCGTCTTCTGAAGGAAGATGCCCGCTTGTGTCTGCTTCTGAAAGAGGTAATTCGGGAGATGGAACTTTCATTCATGTAGTCGGCGGGTTGAATCTCAGTTCCCTGCTTTATCAACTGGCTTTGAACGGATGACTTACTGTGGCGTTACAACCATTGTTATTTCAGATCTTTCAATTTCTCTTTCATTATCAACTTGAATAACTTTATCAAATTCTTGTCGAATGAAGTACGACACGTCTTTGAAGGGCCTCCGATAATCCGTTTCACTGTCCTTCAACTTCAGTAGGGAGGTTCTGGTCAATCTAGGAGATTAATGAGATCAGGGTTCGTGGAAATATCAGCCATGTTTACTCAAGGGGTCATATCAAGATCATCGGTGCTGAATCATTTTTGTTCTTAGCAAACCATATCAATTCGTCTTCGATAGAAACAATATTTTTGTCGTCTTCTTCGAGGGTGTTGAGTTCTTCCTGAATATCTTCTTCATCTCCAATGACGTTGTTCTTCTCGATGCTTCGCAGGACTATCTGAGCTAGTTCATGTCGTTTCTCCCATTCTCTGCGTCCGCCGTCCATGTCTCGATATCCACCAGCATATTGTCCAGAATCAGCAACGGGTATAAAGCTACCACCGCTGTCTTTGGTTGAATCAGAATCTCTGCCATTGCTATCCTTTAGTTCACTTGTATCTGGACAATCTATAGCACCTTCAGATATTTCTGTGTCATACATTGCTGTTTGAACATCCGTGGTAGAATCAATATCATCTTTGGTATATCTTAAACTTGCATTGCGTCCTTTGTCATTATCCGCGTCATCAAAAGAACCACTGGTTTTAAATGGATCGTCAAAGCCCTGTATACTGTAAGGACTGAAGTCATAACTCTTTTGACTATGTCCACGTCATCATCACTCAGACATTGGCTTATACGTGGAGAGCTAATGACGTCAGATGATTCTATATTTATTTTGGTGGGAGGTGGGGAAGACAGGACATTCTCCATCCTTATCCGAGCGGTGATGAATAGTCGTGGGCAATCGCACATTTTCCATAACGTTCAGTCCTGTCGACTTCTTGGCGAAAAGTATCGTTGTCATCGTCAATCAAATCACGACTAGCATCCGTCAGGTCATCTTCATGACCTTGGAGATTTGTGTTTGAAATATTTTGATCCATCAGAGTCAGGACACATTTCCAGTCTCCATCTCTGATGACAGAGTTAGATCCACTTCGCTATCATCCTTGGAATGAACACCTGGGACGGTGTAAAAATCTAACCAGTCTTCCTTCCTCATCATCGTTTGAATCTTCGATATTGTGGAGTCTCCTCTCGGTGACAGAATTGTTTTCCACTTAGGTTTTTGTCAGTTGTAGGTTCTTCCACATCATCACAATCTTCAACTCTTCGACCTTGTGATCCAAAGTCATCAATGTCTCTTTTACTGTCAAACAAATCGCGATCGACATCAGTCAAATCATTTCCACCACTGTTTTGAGATTTGCGTTTGAAATCGTTAAATCCCTCAAGTCTGAAACACCTTCAGTATCTCTTTCTGACGATAGAGCCACTTCCTCATCTTCCTTGCAAGTACCGCTTGGTTGGTGTAAAAATTCAACCAGTCATCTTCCTCGTCATCGTCTGACTCTGCAACATCGCGTTTCTTATTCTCGGTGTAAGATCCATCTCCTCAAAAGCACCATGTACAGTTGTGGGTAGTGTCACATAATTAGAATCTTCAGTTCTATCGAGTCCTTGACTACAATTGTCACTGTCTATTTCATCGTCAATTAAATGACGACCAACATCATTTACATCGGATTACCTTTGAGATTTGTCTTTGAAATATTCTAATGCTTCAGAATCTAAAACATCTTCAGTGTCTTTTCTGACGATAGCGGTACTTCGTTTCTTCCTTGGAAAGGCCGCCTGGGTTGGTGTAAACTTCAACCAGTCATCTTCCTTATCATCGGCTGACTCGTCAACATTGAATTCTTTGCTCTCAGTGACAGACGTGTCTCCCGCAAAAACACCCTGTTCAGCTGTCGGTAGCTCTTCGTCATCATTACCTTGAGTTCTGTCGACTCCTTGACTTAAGTCGTCAGGGTTTGTTTCATAGTCATTCAAACGGCGACCAACATCAACCACATCACCTCTGCTATCTTCAGATTTGTGAGTGAAATCTTTTTGAGTCTGAAACAGTTACAGTATCCATCTCTGGTGATGTAGTTACTTCTTCATCTTCTTTGGAAAGGCTACCAGGAGTAAGTGTAATAATTCAACCAGTCATCTTCCTCGTCATCGTCTGACTCTTCAACAGTATGTTTCTTGGGTTCGGGACAGAGTTGTCTCCTCAAAAAGCACTCTGTCCAGTGGTCGATAACCTCCATATCATCAGAACTTTCAGGTGTTGACTCCTGGGTTGGTGTAATAATTCAACCAGTCATCTTCCTCGTCATCGCTCCGACTTCTTCAACAGTATGTTTCTTAGTTCGGTGACAGAGTTGTCTCCTCCAAAGCACTCTGTCCAGTGGTCGATACCTCCACATCATCAAAACTTTCAGTCTTGTTGACTCCTGGGTTGGTGTAATAATTCAACCAGTCATCTTCCTCGTCATCGTCTGACTCTTCAACATTATGTTTCTTGGGTTCGGTGACAGAGTTGCCTCCTCCAAAAGCACTCTGTCCAGTGGTCGATACCTCCACATCATCAGAACCTTCAGTCTTGTTGACTCCTGGGTTGGTGTAATAATTCAACCAGTCATCTTCCTCGTCATCGTCTGACTCTTCAACAGTATGTTTCTTGGGTTCGGTGACAGAGTTGTCTCCTCCAAAAGCACTCTGTCCAGTGGTCGGTACCTCCACATCATCAGAACCTTCAGTCTTGTTGACTCCTGGGTTGGTGTAATAATTCAACCAGTCATCTTCCTCGTCATCGTCTGACTCTTCAACAGTATGTTTCTTGGGTTCGGTGACAGAGTTGTCTCCTCCAAAAGCACTCTGTCCAGTGGTCGATACCTCCACATCATCAGAACCTTCAGTCTTGTTGACTCCTGGGTTGGTGTAATAATTCAACCAGTCATCTTCCTCGTCATCGTCTGACTCTTCAACATTATGTTTCTTGGGTTCGGTGACTGAGTTGTCTCCTCCAAAAGCACTCTGTCCAGTGGTCGGTACCTCCACATCATCAGAACCTTCAGTCTTGTTGACTCCTGGGTTGGTGTAATAATTCAACCAGTCATCTTCCTCGTCATCGTCTGACTCTTCAACAGTATGTTTCTTGGGTTCGGTGGCAGAGTTGTCTCCTCCAAAAGCACTCTGTCCAGTGGTCGATACCTCCAGATCATCAGAACCTTCAGTCTTGTTGACTCCTGGGTTGATGTAATAATTCAACCAGTCATCTTCCTCGTCATCGTCGGACTCTTCAACATTATGTTTCTTGGGTTCGGTGACAGAGTTGTCTCCTCCAAAAGCACTCTGTCCAGTGGTCGGTACCTCCACATCATCAGAACCTTCAGTCTTGTTGACTTCTGGGTTGGTGTAAAAATTCAACCAGTCATCTTCGTCATCGTCACCTGACTTTTCAATGTAATATCCCTCCTTTTCGGTTACGGGGTTGTCTCCCCCCAAAAAATCATGTCTAGTTGTCGGTAATTCTATTTTATCAGATCCTTCAGTTTTGTCGACTCTTTGACTATAATCGTCAATATTTCGTTCATCGTCAATCAAGCCACGACCAGCATCAGTCAAATCATCTTCATTACCTTGAGATTTGCGTTTGAAATAAATTGATCCATTATAGTCAGAAATATTCCCAGTCTCCATCTCTGACGACATAGTTACTTCACTGTCTTCCTTGGAGGGACCATCTGGGTTGGTGTAAAAATTCAACCAGGCCCCTTCCTCGTCAGATTCTGACTCATTTACGCTTTGTGTAGCCTTTTCTGGAGACAATGCCTGATCACCTCCTTCGTCATTTACAGCAGAGCCATAAACATTTGATGGGCTCAAAAGGTCCTGCTTGCCCTGAATAGGATCTGTCTCAGACACTTTGAATTTAGGTTATTTTCATCCTGACGCTTTTAGGATCAAACTCAACATTAGAATCATTCAGGTGCTCTACACCTTTCTCCTCCTCCATATGACTCTGTCGACGAATTCAGTGTGCACCAGCGGATGAATATCCACACTTTGTTCCTTCTCTAAAATAGACTTTTCATCTGGAGTGGAATCGGGCCATTTCCGGGAGAAAATGTTCTCAGAGCTTTCAGATCTACCAGTCAGTGTGGAGACGAGGCTAGTATTCTTATATCCAGGACCTGATCTCTTGTGAGTAACTTTTTGATGGAGTTAAAGACAGCTTTATATTCTGGCCTGTCGATTTCTCTTTCCAATGTATCACAAATTGTGTATACTGCTGTCAATCGTTTCATCAAGTACATCGTAGGCAAGGTCAGGTAATTTCATCCATTGCCGTTACTTGCATGCTGCTTCCATCAACCGTGTCGTCTAGAGCTGAAGCTTTTCCCCAACTGGTGTCACCCTTTGTAAGCGATAGTGCTTGCTCCAGTGTCCAAAGAAGATTTATCATCTACATAATCAGTGGAAACCACATTATCATGGGTTGCGCTTCTGGATATCGTTAAATTTTTCCTCGTTGATAACTTTTTCTGGGTGTTTTAAATCAACGTCTTCAGCTTCATCTGTGAGGTTAGCATTTTGGTCAGGTCGTATCCTCTCTTAACTCGAGCTTGTCTACATCTAAGCTCCCATTTGAAGCATTTGGCTGAATAATATTGACACTAGTTTCGTCAGTGGCACTATCTGTGACAGTCCCTCCCACGTTTTCTGCATTGGTTGATAAGGGAATTCATCATCCGAATCATAATCCGGACGATTAGAGTTTCTTTTGTCTAAGCAATTTAATTCTTCACCCAAAGATCTTCTCCATACAAAGAGACATCTCGTGGTAGCATTTCATCGTCAGAACTGACGTTGGCAACTTCTTCTGTGGAAAATGAATCAGAATCGGAATCGACCCCCACAATAAATCTGAAATGGGTCCTGACTCCTGACTATTGTCATATTCCACGACAGACTGATCCTCGTCGTCTGATTTTAAAAGTAGGCATACCCAACTGAACCCCGTGCTTATGCTTCTGGCCACGTCTCGAATCATCTCCATCTGTCACTGAGATGTGTCAATCGTGTCCGATTTATCTGTTGAAGAAAGATTTTATTCGTCCTTCAATTTCTATATCATAATTCGTTCGATTCCGTTCTCGTTTTGATTTCATTGTCAGACGCTTAGTTGGCTTAAGTATTGATCGTCCATAATCCAATTTTCGCATCCATATATTCTTTCTCTTCCCTAACAAACTCTTCGGACCTTTCGTAGGGAAAAGTAAACGCGGCTCGCTGGATATTAGGTCTTTGACTCCGGCTGGCTCCCGATAGGTTATCGGGTCTTTCAATGGTGGATGATTCTGTTGTATTTGTGATGAAGTTTTGAACACTCTGCGGGAGTAGGAAACATCCCACCTCGTTGGATTTATAATTCTCATGTTATCATCGTCATTATCGAATTGGTCTGTCATCAGTTCATTTCCATCTTCTACTTCAACCTCGTAGACGGACCAAAGTACCCTGGCATATCGGTGATTTCATCTTGCTCATCATTTATTTCGTCATTGAAAGTGGAGACACTAGCTCTTCCTTATAAGGGAAAACTGGGATTGAAATGGCTCTGTTCGGCCCGTTTTAAAATACGTCGTATTCTTGGCATCCCCACAGGCAAACTCTTCAGATCTTTCTGTCTCAAAAACATGTGAACCTGGATCGACTAACTTCAGTTCGGCTTCTCTTTGTTTGGTAAAGGAATCTGCCGGATCTTCGGAAGAAATAATTGTGTTACTATAAAGACAAACGTCTTCAAATCTACCACTATCATTAAAGGGTTCTGAATTAATCTCATCCCCATTTCCCTCTTCTACATCGTGGATAGATTCAGTCTGTTCTGGCAGATCCACGACTTCATCCAGTCCATCAGCTGTTTCATTTTGGGAGTTGGTGGACTTTTTTCTTCGCCTTTGAACGGTGCATATGGAAATGAGAGGAGTCTCTGTGGGATCTTTGTGGATGACGAAGGCATCCGGTACGGTGTTTTCTTGCACAGCAGCAATCGACGCTGACGAATTTTCAATAGCGATTGGGGCACCTTCGTGTCCAGTTGTCACTTATTTGTCTGTACCTGTCAATTGTTTGCGAATACGAATTGTCAGCACCTGTGAAATGCCCAATATTATCCAACGTAGGATTAGACGGGAATTTTAAAAACTGGTCTGCATCGTCACTAAGATTCAAGTCTTGATTGCTGGCTTGTTTTTTCTTTTTCTTCTTTTCCTTTCTTCTTTTTCTTGACCTAACAGGTATGAACTGTGAGTCATCACTCGCTTCGATGTCTGCTCCAGAGAAGACTGACAGACGAGGAGGAGACTCCAGATGCTTTGTAAAACCTGTCGCTTCAGATTGTTTTTTATTCGGAATGAGAGTGTGTGCCTTTGGTTCACTGATAAATTCCTCTGATCGCTCCACAGAGTTGCGATCATTAGCAGGAGGATAACAAAACACCCGATTCTGATGTTGATTCGTCAGCCGGAGAACTTATATATTTTCTCTGGCGAGTCTATTCCGATTGCAGAGTCACAAACGCTGTTATTTTCATTGTCACCGCTTCCGTCAAATGATGGAAGATTTAAATTAATCTCACTGTGATATAACAGCTTTTTCTCACACCTCTATCCAGATATTGCGCATCAGTGGTATTACCGGAAGTTTTGTTACCGGTACTACCGCCAAACCTTAGAATACTATCAGGTACTTTAAATAATGAACGTTTGGCATCTGTTGCTCCACTCGGTGTGGTGGTTGAAGACGGTACCAACTTTTTGAGAAACATATTGGCCTTTGTCTGAGGGACGACTAATGTCAATGGTTTCGTTAAGTTCGCTTTGGTACTCTGTCACAAAATGAATGTTATGCCCTACTTCATAAGTCGCACACGGTGCATCCCTCACTATCGTTGACGCATCATAAGCGTTTGCCATTACCCCCTGTCAAGTTTCCTTCTTCTTCCCTGTCCATACGGTAACATACCTGGGATCAGGGATTTCATCATTATCACTTTCGACAGGGATGAAAACTTCAGTATGCTCCAGATGACCCTCATCACAATGCGGAGTAGGGGTCAGTCTTTCATCTGAGAGAGACACCGATGATCTGGTCGTGTTTGGCAATCGTTGATTTTCGGAATTCTCGGAATCAGTAGATTACAGGCGTAGAAAGTCAACTCCAGATCTAAACGCATCTTCTTTTTGAGAGGAAAGGGCGCTTTCCTCATCCGCATCAACCGTTTTCCCCACACGATCCTAATTTCCGATACCTCGGATTCGTCATCCTCTGTTGTGCAACCATCACCGTCCGTGTCATCTATATGAACGAACATTTCAGTTCTTTTCCTTCCTACGCTTTTTACTCGATCTGGAGGCTCGTCTTGAAGGGACAGACGGCTTAAATGGAATACAGGCTCCGAATCCTCTTCCTTTTGAAAATATTATTTTACGACTTATTTCTTGACCTTCTAAAATTGACGGTGCTTCAGAGATTGTCTCTTCGACATGATCTATTTGGGCATTTTTATAGTCAGTTTCGCGCGAACTGTCATGGGGACTTCGGCCAAAAGAATCATCACATTCTTTTTGGCTTGCACAAGGTTCACCAGAAAATGCATTTTCGGTTCATTATTATTTCCTGTGATTTGTATGCCGTCGGGTGCTACGTCCATGTGTTCCGTTTTGCTCTGATGACATGTGAGTGGCAGGTGATATTTGTCCTACATTTGGAGATTGTTGAAGATCTCTTGAACTTGATTCAAGCTCACTCTGATGTTTTCGCATCAGGTAGAGGCCAAGGTTGTTGGTGTTGAAAACGCCAATTGACAGCTTCGTGTTTGGGGCCTCTGATGGGTGAGTAGACGCCTTCATTCTGACCATCATTAGAGATCGTCCACTCACATCTGTCAACTGACCTCTCACGATATTGGCGGAGAAAATCAGCTTTGTTCAGATTCTTGCATAGTATTTTCGTTGGTATCACTGATTTGCGATCCATTACCACTGCTTTCTACACGAGGTTGATATTCTTCCATGCTTGTAGCTATATGAGTAATGTTATGCGTTCTAGAACATCTAAGACGTTTTAAAACTTACGTGTGTAAGTTCTATTAGAATCTATATTATAATCCTTTTGTGCCGAAAACTAATCGTTCACCATAATAGAACTGTGTAGTTGGCTTGAGTTCATTGAATTGTACCAACGCATCTAAACACATCCATGTATCAAAATGGAAAGATTGTTCACTCTATGCGGCATGCACCTTACAAAGCCTTAGTTCACTGGGGAGAAAAAAAGGAAGAAGCGAAAATCCAGGTAAAGAAAACATGCACAGGAAGACCCATGAAAAGAACGGAAAACCTTAACGACGTAAGAAAACCGAATCGTTGCTATACAGACTGTAACCGAAAACGCTGCTAGTCTGCCCTCAGCACACCAAAAGCCTCGAAAAGCACAGGCAATTCAATTTTTTTTTTTTTTCGCGTGACGGTTCACAAATAGAAGAGGCCGTATAGGTTTTATTTTTACCCTTTTTCATACAATTGCTTCCCCTCACAACACAGGGAAGGCGTTTGGGATGATTGAGCTAAAGACGAGGAGGGGTAGTTCAACCAGTGTCCACGTGACTTGAATTTCAAATAGCACACTATACTAATATGTTACGGTGACCTGCTACAGGTGTTAAAACGAGATTTGAATGAAGACTCGCAAAAACTTGTGCGACAGTGCACAATGCAATGTGATTTCGCACGAAAACATAAACATTCTACTTGAACGGGAAATAAATAAATAAATAAATAATTATAAAACACATGCAGGACAGGGATAAAATGGCAAACGCAACAGCGGAAACCGTCACTAAAATTTGCAGGACCTTTCTTCCGAGCTGTTGATTTTCAAAGACCGTCTGCATCGGTGTGTCATTAGGGCATCGCGTGGATACCTTCTTTGTGTGTAAGCACTGAAGAAGAACACGTCTTTGCTGCGGCGGTCACACCAGCAGATCTATGTTTTGAAAATGTGTGTGTGTGTGTGTATGTATGCGTATGTGTGTATGTGTTGCTAGTGAAATACAATGCATCATACACCTGTGAGCGATTGATCATATGAATAATAGCGGTAGAGGAAAGGAGACAATCATAGAGAGGAGAAAGCATGTCTATGTTCCCCCAGGTCTAT